>CM076569.1:927079489-927631303 GCA_034641835.2 Pinus albicaulis
TTACAATTTTACATACAATTATAATTTTACAATTTTACATATATACAATTATAATTACAATCATTTCACAATAAATTAAATTTACAATTAAAATTAAAATTTTAAAAATATTTTACATGCAATTACAATTACAAATACAATTTTACAATTTTACATACAATGAAAATTAAAATTTCAATTACAATCATGACATAATATTTCATAAGTATCATGATTTAATATTAAAAATAAACCTCACGATCATGATAACCATCGTACAAACATCATATTCGACTAAAAAACACATTCAAATTCGCTAACATCATCTAATCATCGTGATCATGATCATCTAACAAAATGCAAGCATTGTATAACATCATCACAACACAAACATCAAATATACATCTCATGCCAAATAACTGCTATCACATACACATCTATCTGCAAGATGCACATTAAATGAACATATCTAACATGACCTAACAATATACACATCATGATGATCACCAACATGTAAATTAAGTACAACTGCAACATGAACATTGAATACATGGACTATATATATATATATATATATATAATGTCAAAAATATACAACTGTAATATAAATGTCAAATATTAGCTGGTGATACATCAATAGTAGTATTAGTTGAGGCCTGCTTAGTCAATGATGCAGCCCTGAAAAGCTCAGATAGATGTCGATCATCACGTGCCTATTGAACTGGAAGTGCCTCATGCTGATCAGGATCAATTGCCTGCTCATGATGACTCGACGTGGATGGTTCAGCTTGGTCATGATCATGACTGTTGGATGTTGCAGGCTGCTCATGATGACTCGACGTGGATGGTCTAGCCTGTTCATGATAATGACTATTGGATGTTGTAGGCTGAGAAGGCTAGCTCGACGTGGATGGTCTAGCGTGCTTATGATCATGATTGCTAGTCAATGTTGTAGGCTGCTCATCTGTGGCACGAGGTGAACAATGATCACTCCCCTGATCGTGATCATCAGATGATGCGTCACTGCTTGACTGTCGACGTATTGTGTCTCGACCATACCTGCGTCGAAGGGCCCTCCTCAACCACGCCACTAAGCTGGTAGCTCCTACGACATGTGTTAGTCCCCTAAATTGCATTCTTTTTTACCATTCTTCCCTTCCCAAATTGTAATAATTTACCCTGTTTTACCTATCTTATGCGCCTTCATCGTGCACTATTGCGAGAACGATGACACATTCTGCATTAACTTCATATTTTACATTTTTAACTCAACTTAGCAATTATTAACTATCTATTACGTGATTTCTTACTTAGAATTAATTTTGTAACTTATCGTCACCTCCTATGCTATTTAATGGATAAACACTTATCTTGACCGCTGATTTTTAGTGCAGAACAAATCTAGCACCAGCACCAACACCTTGAATCTTGGCAGTGAATCCAGATCACTTGGGTTGCCGCCTATTTTGTACTGCCTTAGCTACGATCAACGAAGACATATCCGAAGGCAACCGAGTCCCAGCTATGACAACAGTTAAATCTAGAGTAGCTGAGATCGGACTTAAGAGAGACGAACAACTGGAGATAGCCGCGGCCTATTCTGTTTAAAATGATTTAATTTTGAAGGCCGAAAGCTTATTCTGCAATCGGTTATGTAATTTGTTATAATGATTTCTGTAATTGGCTATGTAATGGTTAAACGATCCTTTTGGCTTGCGACCAAAAGGATCTATATAAGCAGAAAGGTAAATAGGACAAGTTGTTCAATGTTTGGATAGAATTGAATAGATAGGAGAATAGAACCAGTGAGGTGGTAATAAGCCTGTCTTTTGTTATCGCCCAAATCTGGGCTGGATATGTAACCACGCATGTATTTGTTGTGAGGATTTAATAAGAAGAGCTCCGCCTTATGCTTCATGGATTTTATTTCTTCATGCTTAAACAGTTGATGAATTGATTCAATACTGAGTAGTGTTTCCATTTGAAAGGGAAACGTGCTGGTTGGCTAGGGCCCAACCAACCCAACACGTTCTCCCTCCTTTCTGTTCTTGCAATTTATGTATGCTAAGTATGATTTAATTTACAACATTTGAATTTCTATTTGAGTGAAAGCAGATCTGCAGTGTGAAGTAGTTAAATTTCATTTTCTGCATCTGAATTTAAATTTGCTTTCTCTGCCTAGTTCAAATAGGAGAAATTACTTGTGCCAGTGCACGTTGGTGTGCTTTTCACTTTATGCACGCGTGGTTTGTTTTCTCCGCCTGGTTCGAGCAGGAGAAATTACCTGCACCAACGCACGTTGGTGTGCTATTCACTTTCTGCATGTTTGGCTTATTTTCTCCACCTGGTGCAAGCAGGAGAACTGTTTCTGCACCAGTGCTGGATAGTGTGATGTAGCAAGTCTCTTTAGTTTACTTCTAACAGCTTTCTTGCCTTCAGTTACATTTTAATTAATAATATTGTCTCCTTATTCTCTACAGATATTCATCTTTCTGATAAGCAATTTGGTTTCATAAACACTTGTAGTAATTAATCATTGATTTCAAGGACTAAAATTTAAAGTGTAAGAAGCTCAGATCAGGTACAAGAACCAGTTTCTTCGTACCAGATCTGAGTGCTATGAACTTGAGAAAGTTCAGGGCCCTTGCATGAAGAAAAGAATTTTTAGTACGGACATTACTTTACACCTTTTGCATAGATTGGTGTTCCTGCACTAGTGCAAGATTGATTCTTGTGGGAAGGATATATTTACATGAGAAGGTTTGAAAGGGCCCATCTGTTGAAGACTGCTAAGGTGTCTTTCTTAAAGAAAACAAATTCTTAGTAGATGATAAATATCCTGCTAGAGTAATTGCCTTCCTTTTATTTCCGAATCTCTCTTGCAAGTACATTTCTTCTTGTTATAGCCTCATATTGTTTTGATGGTTTGAGTTGCCTTTTTCTCTAAAGTTTGATTCCACAAATTTTCCTTTAAAAAGTAGGATTTGATATTAGAAATATTCATACCATCTCTGGCATTCACTGTGCTTTGTCTCTAAGTTTACGAATCCCCTGGGTTGACAATTTAAGTGTTGAGGACTTTACTTAAGTGTAATTCCTGCACCCAACATTTTGGCGCCGTAGTCGGGGAGGCGATTTGATTTGGTAAGAATTTTTTGATGATGCAATAGGGGTAAGTTTGCCTTTATATTTTTGTGTTTTTTATGCAAGTGTGGTGAGCCTTATTTAAGCCAATAACTTTGAAAATCAATTATCTTCAGATCCTTAACATTATATCATTTTTGGGGTGTTGTAAGAACCCCCGTTACTAATATGTGTGTGGAGACAGGGACTATCAATAAACCAGATGGACTTAAAGATGATAAAAAGTATGAAGGTTCTCTCTCAAGCCCTATCAGCTGTTGGGATCTTGATCTCTACCTCTCAGGAAGAAAAATTCTTGACAATAGTCAAGGACTTGTCCATTTCTCTACCATCACAAGAGGATTTATAAGTCTCTTTTGAGGAGACAAATGAATCATGCACTATAATAAATGGAGAGCATCCATTGGAACCTGAGATCGAGGAGTTCTTGACATGTCTATCAGCGGATCCATAATGTAATCAAGAGACTACTCACCCTACGGAGAACAATCAACATGACATGGAAGAAGAGGGCGAGCAACATGGGCCAAATCAAGAAATGGACCAAGGCTACCATGATTACATCGAACATTAGTTCCAAACAACTACTCAAGCAAGGAAACACTATCCTCTTCTAAAACTCTTGTTGTCATATCATTTACATTCGTTGGTTTTTCATGCTCATGCACACTTTCAAGTTTGTATGATAAATTTGAGCATGAATATATATTTTCACCTGATCCGCACATGGCTTCATTGGAAGTACTCCTATACATAAAAAGAAGTCTTCCACCTCTTAGGTAAAGTAGGGTAGGTGAATAAAGCTGTTAAGATGCTAATTGGGTTTTTGATTTTTAAAGTGTAATCATTAAAACTACTTTTGATCCGCATTGGTTGTTAACACACACATCTGTGACACATCTTGTTGAGTATGATTCACTCTAACACCTCATGATTTTTCAAAGTAACCATGACTAATCACTCTAAGAAGTTGTCATCTGATATATATAATTTTAGTTTCCCTTAGAAGGTACTATTGGAAACCCCCAATGGAGGACCACTCTAGTTAAGATCATAATAAGCCACTCATGAGAACACTAGCATTTTTTAATTCAAGAAGTATTTTAGTCATTATCTGGGATATATTTAATAAGTCTTTCGGGTAGAGGAACTAGTCAATAATGATTAGTCATTAAAAAATTTTCACGCTATCCAGTATTCTTAAGGAGTAGATATATCTCCCCACTTATTAAGTAACCTTTTAGGTTGATCATAATCAGAGTATACAAAAGATTTAGGGGAGGATAGGAGGTCTCGTGATGAGCCGACCTACCATGATCATGAGACCTAGCATGCATGACATTACTGCTTCTGGTCACCAAGCCAGAGTAATGGATTTCAACCAAAAAGTTGGAAGACAGGAGGTCTCATCACGAGCCGACCTATTCATCCATGTTACTTCTTGTGAGTGGCACTGCCATTAGTTGGTTACCAAGCCAAAGCAGTGGCCTTCATCTAAAATTAAAATAAGATAACTCTGAATCCATGCCTAGTAAGTGGGACACAGATATTTCGATGGGTCAAAAGACACCCCTACTGAGGTTTGGACACCTGCGGGCAGCAGGCCTATGTCTGTGGTATTAAAGTTAATTGCATACTATGATTTTCTTGGCTATATTTCTCTTCCCCTAAACTTATTTTTTTTCTTGGATAATGGTTTTAAAGACGTTTTGAACATGATGCTTTGAGTTATGTATTTAAAAAAATCAAGAATCTTTAAGGATGTGGTACCCTTAGTAAAGGTTATTCTTTGTGATATATTAAGAGGAAATTTAGTTTGAATCCGGATGACAATGGAATTTAGAGTGTTCAATAAAGAGGTTGCTAATTGGTATCATAACTCATTTTGACTTTCATGATATTTAAAGTGATGAATTAATCAATGATGACTGCTCACAAGATGTTGGTTGGCAACAATGTGTATTGATGGTGGTTGCCTCTAAATATGCGTTGCATAATCTAGGTACAAGATTGCTATAGTAGGTGCATGAAATTGAGGTAGTTATTTTGAGATTGCACCTTTTCAACAATATTTTATTTTCATTATAAGACTTTGGGTAGAAACAAAACAAGGAATTCATTTGGGAAAAGGTAACAGGTATGTACCATACTCTTTTGTCTATAATTCTCACTGCAGTTATTTTTCTTGCACCAGTGCGGGCAGACCTTCCAGAAAATTTTCTGCCTTTCTTCATATCCCATTTCGTAATTTTCCCTCAGCTTTCTTCTCGGAATCCTAGTATAATTATCCTTCCCATATTCTTCTAAATTCACCCTATCCGCTTCGAAGAAATCCCACTTTAACCCTGAATTTGTTTTTCCTATCCCACTTCTATTTTCCCTCTTTTGGTACTTTCCTGGAATCCCTGTGACAGAATATTCCCATTCTAAGATTTTCCTTTCCCATTCCTTTGTTCCCTCAAGTGTTTATTGCAGGATATTGTATACAAAGAGTAGAAGGATGTGCTCTGAAACATCAAGAAAGGGCGAAGCAAAATTCAGAATAAGTTGAGGAAATCATGTGAAATCCAGCCTATATTTTAATTCTCTCTCTTAATATTATGCTTGCGCTAGTGCAAGCATGTTGTCCTACATGATAAGATGAGCAGAAAAATACTAGCAGAATGATATGATTTAAGCGGTGCAAAGATTAGTACAAGCATGCACCTCATCAGCGACATAGCACAAATTATCATATGACATAAGAAAGTGATCATGATGGAAATTTATATGATGTTTTTCATATGATTGACAAGTATTTATGCTATTATATTACCTAGGAGGAAATTAGTTAAAAGTACAAAGTTTTTTTAAGTAGAAATCATGATCTTTTTAATGAGTGCTAAGTTCTTTTCTTGTAATTATGAAGAAATGTAAGAATCGTGTTAATCGTTGTTTGCATATAATCTACCCCGCTCTGCAATAATTTGAAATATCCTTCACTCATAACTCCCCCCGCTCCTACATTTATCCTAAACGTCCTTCATCGTGATTATTACTGCACTTAACCGTTAAACTGCCGTCGCGCATACCAATTAAGCCTGAACAGAAATGACGAGTATTTATGGAAAATGAATCAGAGATACAGTTAGATATTTATGTATGAAAGCCGATTCCCCAGTATTGCATGCAAGCCTTGGAATTTATTGTTCATAGCCAATAGCAGCAATGTCGCCCGTCCGAAATAAGCCCCTGTCTCTTAGCAAGATTGAACAAACTGCCGAATTTTGCAACAGTCTTCCACTGTTGCGGGAGTCGGGATTTCTATGGTTCCTGCAGAAGTTCGGTGGGTATGACAGGGAGGTCGCCCTACAATTTGTAAGAAGCTTTAAGAACGGCCAAGTGAGAATTGGACCGCTCGAATTCAAAGTCACGAAGAAATTTGTAGTAGTAGCAACGGGCTTGGAGAATACGGGAGTGGAGTGGTTCAAGAACCAAAAGTTGGAAAGAAAATGTTGGCAGCGGTTTGTCAAGGATAAGAAGATGGAGGTGAATTGGAAATGCAGAGTCCCGTGCAAAGCCCTGTTGGGTCAATGGTAGGATCTCCTATTTGTTTTGCAGAAATTTGTGACCTGTGAAGGGAGGTACACCTGTACCCTGGTGTATCATTTTAGACTTCTGCAAAATTTTGAAGGAGGCCGACACATTCGTTGGAGGATGAACTTCCCCTACTTTTTGCTCAAAATCTTGGAGAACATGGCTAGAAGCGTACAGGATGGAAGGGAGGACCAGGACGATACACGATTATGCCATCACGGCCTGATAAAAATCTTGGTCTTAAAATAACTGGAGAGCAAGGGTATGACATGGGAAGAGATGTTGAAACAGCTGCACGGGAAGTCAGCCGAGGGAAAGAAGATGAGGACTCCTACCAGTACAAGTAAGGGTCTGAACAGAAGCAAAAATGGAAGTTCTTCTCGCACTAGTGTGAAAAGAAAGCGGTCAGAAAAATTGACAGAAGAGAAGATCCCGTCTTCCATTAAGGAAACAGTTGGTGCATCCGCTGAAGAAACCCCTTCTACACAGGCACAGGCCTCTGAACACGATAGTCTGTTGGTCCTTACAGATGCGACGAATATTGCACAAGTTGGGGAAAATACTCTGCTGGCACATTTTATCAAAAGACCCCATAAGAAGAGTAAAATCGCCGATGTAGGTAAGAATCCACAACCCCCACAGGGTATGGAATCCCATTCTGCACCTGTATAAGAAGAACCCACAAAAGAAGAGGAACTGGATGAAGAGGAACCAGAAGAAGAAGAAGAGGTAGAAGAACCCACAAAAGACGAGGAATTAGATGAAGATGAACTGGAGTAGAAGGAAGGATACCTGGAAAAAGAGGAACCACAGTAGAAGAGTTCCTTGACGCGACCATGGAAGATATAGAAGTCCCAGAGCCAGTGATAGCCCCTTCTGAGATATAGGGAGGAAAATAATTGGTGACTCCTGCTGCTTGCATAGCAGAATTAGAAATCCAAGTGCAAAACTTAGAGCAGCTTGTGACCAAAGCACAAGAGGAGAAAGAACAAAGCAGAGAAGAATTGATGGTAGAGCTCAAACAAAATAAAAATGAGGTTAAAGTATGAAAATATCGAGGTGGATGTTGTTTCAGGAGGTTGAAAAAGGTTTCAAAGAAGTTAAGGCACATCAAGAAGAAGAAGGTTGAAACAGTGCAGCCTGAGGACAACATGCTGGAACATGAATGAGTTGGAGTATTCAACAATTTTGGTTTTTTTGCAGAGGTAAAAAAGTTGTGTGAGGACATACAATAGTTTAGGGATGGGAGGATGTTAGTCCCCTAAATTGCATTCTTTTTTACCATTCTTCCCTTTCCAAATCGTAATCATTTACCCTGTTTTACCTATCTTATGCACCCACATCCTGCACTAGTGCGAGAACGATGACACATTTTGCATTAACTTCATATTTTACATTTTTAACTCAACTTAGCATTTTTTGACTATCTATTATGTGATTTCTTACTTAGAATTACTTTTGTAACTTATTGTTACCTCCTATGCTATTTAATAGATAAACACTTATCTTGACCGTTGATTTTTAGTGTAGAACATATCTCGCACCAGCACCAGCGCCGTGAATCTTGGCAGCGAATCTGGTTCACTTGGGTTGCCGCCTGTTTTGTACTGCGTTAGCTACGATCAACGAAGACATATCCGAAGGCAGCCGAGTCCTATCTATGACAGTAGTTAAATCTAGAGTAGCTGAGATCAGACTTAAGAGAGACAAACAACTGGAGATAGCCGCGGCCTATTCTGTTAAAAGCGATTTAATTTTGAAGGTCGAAAGCTTATTCCGCAATCGGTTATGTAATTTTTTATAAAGATTTATATAATTGGCTATGTAATGGTTAAACTATCCTTTTGGCCCACAGCCAAAAGGATCTATATAAGCAGAAATGTAAATAGGAAAAGTTGTTCAATGTTTGGATAGAATTGAATAGATCGGAGAATAGAACCAGTGAGGCAGTAACAAGCCTGTCTTTTGTTATTGCCCAAATCTGGGCTGGATATGTAACCACACATGTATTTGCTTTGAGGATTTAATAAGAAGAGCTCTGCCTTATGCTTCATGGATTTTATTTCTTCATGCTTAAACAGTTGATGAATTGATTCAATACTGAGTAGCGTTTCCATTTGAAAGGGAAACGTGCTGGTTGGCTAGGGCCCAGCCAACTCAGCACGTTCTCCCTCCTTTCTGTTCTTGCAAGTTATGTCTGCTAATTACAATTTAATTTACAACATTTGAATTTCTTTTTGAGTGAAAGCAGATCTACAGTGTGAAGTAGTTAAATTTCCTTTTCTGCATCTGAATTTAAATCTGCTTTCTCCGCCTGGTTCGAATAGGAGAAATTACCTGTGCCAGTGCACGTTGGTGTGCTATTCACTTTCTACACGTGTGGTTTGTTTTCTCCTCCTGGTTTGAGAAGGAGAAATTACATGCACTAGTGCCCGTTGGTCTGCTATTCACTTTCTGCACGTTTGGTTTATTTTCTCTGCCTGGTGCAAGCAGGAGAACTGTTTCTGCACCAGTGCTGGATAGTGTGATGCAGCAAGTCTCTTTAGTTTACTTCTAACAGCTTTATTTCTTTTAGTTACATTTTAATTAAAAAGATTGTTTCCTTATTCTCTACAGATATTCATCTTTCTGATAAGCAATTTGGTTTGATAAACACTTGTAGTAATTAATCATTGATTTCAAGGGCTAAAATTTAAAGTGTAAGAAGCTCAGATCAGGTACAAGAACCATTTTCTTGGTACCAGATCCGAGTGTTGTGGACTTGAGAAAGTTCAGGGCCCTTGCACGAAGAAAATCATTTTTAGTACGGACATTATTTTACACCTTCTGCATAGATCGGTGTTCCTGCACTAGTGCAAGATCGATTCTTGTGGGAAGGATATCTTTACATGAGCAGGTTTGAAAGGACCCATCTGTTGAAGACTGATAAGGTGTCTTTGCTAAAGAAAACACATTCTCAGTAGATAATCAATATCCTGCTAGAGTAATTGCCTTCTTTTTATTTCCGAATCTCTCTTGCAAGTACATTTCTTCTTGTTCTAGCCTCAGATTGTTTTGATGGTTTGAGTTTCCTTTTTCTCTAAAGTTTGATTCTGCAATTTTTCCTTTAAAAAGTAGGAGTTGATATATAAATATTCATACCATCTCTGGCATTGGCCGTGCTTCGTCTCTAAGTTTACGAATCCCCCGGGTTGACAATTTAAGTGTTGAGGACTTTACTTAAGTGTAATTCCTACACCCAACAACATGCCACATCAGGGTCAACATATCACATGGAATGCCTCTCCACATCGCTGTCAGCCTATCATCGGCCTATATCTCTCTGATAGTGGCCAGCTTGACTCCCTCCTCCACAAGTGGTCGATAAAGTTGGTTGCCCAACTCCATCCTAAATCTAGTGTCAGGCCTACGTCTCACACCAGTCGATACCTGCACAACATGAGGACCAAGTTTGTTTGCACCGGCCTGATCCTCGACATCTACCATTTCTTGATCATCATTAGGATATACACTTGGATCATTTGGTGGCAGTAGCATCTCATTTCCATCAAATGACCCAATATCTACAAAATATATATAATTACACAACGCTAATTAGATAATTTCATTAAAAATTTTAATAAAAACAAGTTAAAAAACATTTAATAATAAATTTAAATAAAACACTAATATTACCTCTATCATCCGACAGCTCATCATCTGTGAAGAGGATGTTGGCACACCCTCACCAATCCAAACCAACATACGGACAGGGGACCAGAACGAAAGCATGATCATTAACAATGGCTAGAAAATCTAGTGAATGATGCGATATCCTAGCGGAAAAGTCTGACTCGCCCCTCTTGGGCATCATTTGTCCCCACATCTGCATTCTTACATGTAGCATTGGCCTATGAGGCTATCGAAAAAAAGTAGGCCTCTTCTCTGGAAACCTCTCAAAAAATAAATAAAATAGCTCTAAAGAAAAAGGGAAGTTCACCCTCCCTTGTGCCTAAGCATGACATCTATCTAAAGTTGTACAGAATTTCTGCAAAAAAATCGCAGACCACCTCACAAGTCGTGGCGCCTATAATAAATAATCAACATAAAATAAAAGTGGTTAACTAATGCGTTTCCCATCACTGGTATGGTGTGAAATGGTCGAAATCAGTAGTGAGAAGCACTTCACCACCTCTCCACCAAATGAATCAATACGCAACTGACCACCAAAGACCTGAAAATCTGTAGGAGACAATTTATCAACGCTAATGTATCTCTGGGAGTACACCAAATGACTCCATGCTGCATAGTCGACGGGGACCTCTGCGAACAAGGGAAAATCCTACCCTCTCCTTGATAGGCTAGTAATAAAATAGATGTCCTCCTTAGTGGGTGCGTACCACTAGTTAGGACCAACCCGAAAAGCCTGTCGGTGGGCATTCCACCTGAAGATAAGTTGTCGCAATAACCCACCATGGCCCTTCAAGGATGTAGCCTCCTCATAGAACTTAAGGAGGCCTACCTCCCTTTGGAGCACCTGGTTGGCTACTGTAATAGGGTGAGGGTACATATCTCTCTCCCTCTCTCGTGCCTCCCACAGGCGAACCACGTTATATTTGTCCACCATATGTTCATGATGTTCTCTCTCTTCTCTCCTTTGATGTTGCTAAATGATTCACATATTAAATAATTTTATTATTATTAAATGATACATGTATTTACAAATATATATATATATATATATATATATATATATATATATATATATATATATATATATATTTTGAAAAAAAAAAACAGTCGGTGCGCCCAAAAAAAAAGGCATGCACCAGTACCAGTGTGTCTGTTTTTATCGCGCACCGGCCACGGCGCGCATGGAAATTTTTAGTGCACCGAAAATCATGACCTATACTTTCTCAAGCGATGCGTTGAATAAAATATCCATCCCGAGGTGGATAATTCTGTCAACACACCGCCAAACATCAGTTAATGGTCAACAGTGTAGTCGTTTAACCGATCACACCATTGGCTATGTACAAATTCGGGAGGGTAGTGCACTAACCAAAATACTTGCCCCGGGCCAGAGAGTTTCATTAGCGCATTGCCCTTCTGGCATCATTACACGGTCAATGGTGAGGTATTATAACTGGTCGCACCGTTGACTATGTACCAGTATCAGGAGGGTGGTGCGCTGACCAAACTATGTGCCTCGGGGCGTATAATTTAGGCAGCGCACCACCCTCCTGACATCACTACATGGTCAACGGTGTGGTTATTTACATTACTGCACTGTTGAATATGTCCAAGTTCAGGAGGGTGGTGCGCTAACCAAAATATCCACCCCGGGGCGCATATTTTGGTCAACGCACCACCCTCCCGAACTTTGACATGGTCAACGGTGCAGTCGAGTAACCGACTGCACCTCAATTTATGTAATTTAAAAAAATCATGGTGCACCATTTCGGTACCGCACCAGAACCGATGCAGATATCATTAGCACCGGTTGTGGTGTGGCCTATAAATTTACAGGCAGCACCGCGACCCGGTGCGAGCCAAACAGTTTGAGCGCACCGCGCGGGATTTTTTTTTTTTGATGGTGAATTTTAAGTTTTTTTACAAAACTAATCCGCTAAAAGGTTTAATTATGGAGAAAAAAAGTAAAATACATGTACATTTGGGTGTCGAGGAGGCATAATTATTGTATAATTTTCAAAAATAAATTTTCCCATCGTTTTGCAAAATTTGAAATCAAGATGGTGGGCAATGGACGACAGCAGTGCGTGCAATGGGAGCACCGATGGCAAGGCGCTTCACACAAGGTAAATTCACACCAGTTCTTCAGATATCTGGAGCACTGAAGAAGTGAAAAATGTGAATTTTTTTTCGTAATTTTATTTATTTATTTAACCCTGTTCCGGTGCGCAGGTTTTTGAGGCGCACTGGGCAATTTCTTCCAATTGCACCGGGATGTTTCAGTTTTGGTGCGGGTTTTTAGGATGCACTGGGGCTTAATCTATGTAGAGCACCGGTGTGCTATAGTAATTAGACACACCAAGTGGGTTTGTACGTAGAGCACTATGTCTCGTGTGCCAATTTGTAGTACGCACTAGTTCTTTTCTAGTGGAACACACCGGTGCGGTGTAGGATAAGAAACACACCGGTGTGGTATAGGATGAGAAACACACCGAACAAAAAATATCCACAAAAACCTCCACCCGCCAACCTCCTCTAGTAACCTCCACTACAAATGAATATCTAGGCTATTTTTATAAGGGTTTCCTCAAAAACATCCGCCAGAGGGCCTTTTCCTTGTAGTGCATAGAGCTTGTATAATATTGGTCGTTAGCAAGATCATTGTTTCTCTCAAGCCCATGGATATGTGGATATAAATATGCATTATTGAGTGGATGGGGTTTATGATGGCCAACATAGCACCATATTTTGTGTCTGTAAATCAGGAGTTTTAGCGCCAAACCTATGCCCGTACTTATGGACCAATAACCCATATGACCCTATTCATATAACCTTGGTGGAACCTAATCACTCGTATAATGTCATTGAATTTTATGCCAAGGTCCATATGACCATTAATTATGACTGATTCTGAGGGGTACATAGTCATCCACATGATTATGATAGCATGATGTCATCGTGCCACCTGGAAACCCAAGAGGGGTGCCATGTGTAACTCATTTTTGGGTTTTTCACCAATCCAAAACTGCCATTTTTCCTTGCCATGTGGCAGTCACTAATGCTGCCACATCATCATGTTGATGTCACCTATTTAATTTCATACAAAATACCATATCATGTCCTATAAATTGTTTCCACGTGTTCGATCAACCACGACATGGATGAATGGAAAGGAGGACCATGTGTCACCATATCTAACCAATCAAGTTGAACCAATTGTTAATATGGAAATGGGCCACCTATGCCCCAACGAATTCATGTCGTGTGTCAATATCTTGTTGACCAACATAATCAATTAAATTTCATGTAAGTCAGTCATCATCCCCCATTTATGTTTATTTATTACCATTGATTTACCTGAAATCTACATGCCACTTAACAATGTTAAATTGTGCACAGTTTTGTGTGCTAGAGGTTTTTGATTTCCCTATCAATGGTGGATCTGCCCTGAAGATGTGCACTCATTAACAAATTTGGTGTTAGGAGTTTTTTCACTATAGTTTAGGTTCTCTACCTAAATTTGATCTTAAAATGGCCATAACTTCTCATCCGGAGGAGTTTTCAAAGTGGGATATACCATTAGAAAGGTATTAATGAGACCTACGCAACCATGTTGTTTGTAGGATCGTTAGAGCATCATAACTACATCAAAAAATAACTTCAAAATCATTTTAGCTTGACCTAATGAGGGTATGCATGATGTAGAATTGTCATAATATCTCCTTTGATGCATAAATCATACTGATACTATCTCAAACATCCTCTTTGACATCAATGACAACACAATGTGAAACAATATAGCCCTCCAAAAGCAAGGGAGTGAAATCAGAAGAGACTTTAAAGGAAAGGGATAAAATTGAATTCCTCATTAACTAAAAATTGATGAAACAAACCACTACAAGGAAATATCAACTAAAAATGAAAGAATGCCTAGCATAAAAATAGACATGTCGTTTGAAAAATTAGACCTATTATGGGAAACATGACAAGGTGGAGGAGTCCAAACTCCTCATTCTCTCGAGTGGAAAACAGATGTGAGGCACATTTTTCAAAACCACCACATCTCCAAATAATGTGTCCAACTTATGTAATGATACATGTGTACCTTTGTATATTGTTAACTAGTTACAAGATTCTGAGAACTTTGTGGCTTGGGTTAATTTACTTAGCTACAACAACGAAATGAGAAGGGTGATGTCTTTCGGTTAAATGTAAAATGTAGTGAGCCATAAAATTCATATTTCCTATAGTATGAGAAACCATTTAATGCAAGCAATCACTTCATGGAGCACCCACCATGGCGGTGTTTTATAATATCTCTTATAATAGTTTAGTTTTGATCATTCAATTAGCAATGTATATTTTTCTAGGAGAAGAATCGCCAAACAATGTAATATGTAAACAATGTTCATTGAGAATATTTTCATAGGGGGGTATGATTCTATAGGAGATGGAGCTAAAAGGAGATCCAAGGAAAAAATCCACATGCTTAAAATTTGATATCATTTTCCTAAAGTAATTTTCCATTGCCATATAATCCTATTTTTTTTTATCAAAATCAATCATTGAATGCATGTGCAAGATTGGTAGAAGAGTCATCTCAACTAGTTATTTAAGCATGGACTAAGTACACTCATGTAAGAGGTTGGTGGGAAATCCATCTCATATAATTATGATATCGTGGGCTTAGTACAATCATTCTTGAGAATGGTAAAATTCAACTACGCATGGGAAAGAGATTTCAAGGAGAATCCGTGGGAAGATGGATAGACAATAAGAAATGAAGAAAAACATGATGTTGTAGAAGGAGGAAAACATACCATATGTTTTCAAATCAATTTTTAGAATTGGTATTTATGTTAAGGACTAGGCTAGTATGCATGTGAGGAGTGGTGGTTGAGAAATTGACCAAATTCATTTGTAAAGGCTATTACGAGCACCCCTTTTGTAGTTGGATTTCATACAACCCCTAGCTGAGATATTATTTGTTGGTTTGTGTTGAAGCCCTTGAGTAGATGGAAATTGTCTAAGGAATCACAATGTAAAGAAGAAATATAAACCCTTGGTTTGTACAAATTGATTGAAATATGGGTGGTTACAATTATTCTAGGAATCACATCATTGCGTTTTTATTTGGTATTAGGCTATGTGAGTGGATAATAAATGCACATAGGATTTTTTCATTCTTTTAGACTCATATGCCCAGCTGAGGTGTGGTTGTTGCAGAGAGAAATGGTGCAAGAATGCCAATAGTTTGCTGGAATATTTGACATCTATAGCTAGTTGTGTAAAATGTTTATAAGGTAAATGTTGGCTCACTATTTTAATTTACAGTTTTGATATTGTTTATGAATGCTACTTTGAATGCTTAATTTGTTGCATTCATGAGTTGCACAAGCTTACACACACACACACACATATTTCATGCTATGCATGTTTTCCATTTTTAAATTAGTATTAAAGTTGTTTATTGTAGTGGCGTGATTTGGAAAAGGAGTTGGGCATGTTACAAAGTGGTCTTAAAGTTATGGTCCAATATTGGACCTGTATGGGCCAGAGATTAGTATGAAATTTATGAATTCATTTTTAAAAAGTTTTAATTCACGTGAATTTTGGGAAGATGGGGAATCTGGAGTGAAATATGAAAATTTTGGGTGAATTATATGCAAATTCAAAAAGTGTATGCTGGATTTATAGGCATAGAGTTGAATTTGGTCATGGGAATACAAGTTCAGAGCTTCTGTGGTAACTTGAAATGACAAGGATGATTTTGAAAAAATATTGATTCTTGAAAGTTAAAAAATTTTGGAAAATTTTAAGATTTGGAATAAAATTTATATAGATCATTATGTGGACCATACCTATGACATGGTCTCATGAGGTACATGGTGATAGAAAGTAGGGGTTACAGGATCAAGTTTTGTGAATCAACGACCATTACCAGATTTTATTTTGAGATCGATGGTTTAAATCCATTATGGATTTGGGAAAAAAATTGAAGTTAAATGAGTTTGGTAATATGCCAAATTCTTCAATTTGTTAAAGTCACAAATTCCTTGTATCGATGAGACAACTTTTTTCAGTCACTCCAAAAGATGATATTTTTGAGTTTGTTGAAAGACAACAATTTTTTATTTTGTTGAAAGAAAATAAATTGGGTTCGTCAAAGGAAAATAAATTATGGGTTTATCAAAGGACAATAATATTTGAGTATGCTGAGGAAACCATTATGTAGCTCATCAATGAAGAATAATTTTTTAGTACAACAAAAGAAAAAAATTGAGTCCACTAAAGAGAACATTTTGTAATTCACCAAGGTGCAGTTCAAGGAGTTCAGTGGATGAAATATTTTGGGGTAAACCAATAAAAGGGATTTGGAAGCTATCGATAGAAGGAATTTGGTGACCGTTGATTGAATATATTTAAGGATAGCCGATAAAAGAAATTGGGATACCATTGATAAAATAATTATCCAGCTCATTGGTGATAATGCTGACATGGTCATATCAAGAGTTAACAAGTGGACAACAATGCTATATCAACAACCATGTACCATTGTACATTAGAAAGATGATGTTATTGGATCCAAAAACTTGTTTTGACCATAACAAGAGGAAATTAGCTACAAATCAAATGACATGTTGGGGTTAAGTCTATAGTATTAAGTCTTGAACCTTCCTCCACTAAAATAGTGTTGGGTCATTCAAAAAATCAAGAAAAGGACAAGAGAGAATCAAAGGAATCAGAAAAAGGAGATGATGGCAACCATGTAAATATGCCAGAAGGATCAATTAGCAATATCAAAGGCACTAGTATAGCTATGAATTAGCAAGGTTATGATTATGTCAAAGAAGGTAGGAAAAACAAATTCAACAACTTTAATTCTTTTCAACAGAAAATATATACCTAGGTACCAAAATTTCTTTTATGGATATTTCTATTCATGTAATAATTTTGGTCATAATTTTTTTTTATTGTACAGCTTATGCAAGAAAAGAGTATAGAAGTGGAGAAATCCTTAAAGCTCTAATGAGTGTCTACATAAGCAACAAACATTGAAGTATATATGAAAGTGGTATTAGAAAAGGAAAAAAATGTAAATGCAACAACTATGGGCACAAGGCATAAGATTTTAGAAGTAGCTTAAGCAGTTCTCAAAATCAAGGCAAGGAAGAACACAACCTCAGAGATCAGCATCCAACAGTATGGAAAAAGAAAAAAGAGAAGCAGGAAGAATGTGGTTTTATGTTATATACCCAAAACCAAGAAACCAAATGGTATATTTAGAGTGAATGTTCTCAAAACATGACAATAGATCAAATCAAATTCATTAAATTAAAAGAAGAATAAAAATGCAAAGTAATACTTGGAAACAATGCATCTGTAATAATAGTTGGAAAAGGAATAATTAACATAGACAATGGAAGAACTAGATCTCAAAATGTTTTATATGTGGAAGGACTAAAACATAATCTCTTGAGTGTTAGTCAAATGTGTGATCAAGGATATCATCTTACATTTTGTTCCACAGAATGTGAAATTAAAAATGTAGATACAAAAAACTAGTAGCAAAGGAAAACAAGATTTCAAGCAATCAATTAGAAGAAATTTCAGCCTAAAAGTGCCCATGAAATTTTCATGTAATTTCCATGTCGTAATATGTAAACCAATCAAAATCCTTTAAATTTAAAAAGATGCACATGTAAATATTTTGAAGGTAAAATAAGAAAAACTACTTTTTTTAATTGTATTTTTGGCTTATATCCTTACAGGTTTACTCAAATTTCAAGTGTTGACATTCGTTGGATGCAGAATTTAATTCCACATCCAATGAGTACCCATTGTGCATACTTTTGAGAAAACTCACATTGATCAAAATTGAAGATACATTAAAAAATCTTGTTGAACAAGCTTTTTTAATTTATCTTCAATTTTTATCAACGTAGTTCTTCTCAAAACTATCCATAATGGTTACTCGTTAGATGTGGAATTTAATTCCACATCCAATGAGTGTCTCCACTTGAAATTTGAGCAAACCTATAAGGATATACACAAAATATACAGTTAAAAAAAGTGGTTTTTTCTTTTCCCTCCAAAATTCATATCTCTTATTTTATTATTTTAACTATTATTTTATTATTTTTCCTTAGGAGACCACTTTTAAGCTAAAATTTCCTCTAATATGGTATACATTCTCAATGGAGAAAAAGAATAAAAATTTTGTATGAGAAAATAGATGAGAGTTGGTTATGTGACAGGAGGATGGGTCACATTAGCTTTGACAATTTGATAAGAATCAGAAAAACACAAGTAGTGAAATACATGCTAAAAATATCAAAGCCAGATAATGCTCTCTCGTAATTCATTCCAACATGGGAAGAAAACCATGGTTTTATTCAAAATTAAGGAATACTCTACATCTAAGTCACTGGAACTCATCCATACAAATCTTTGTGGACTAGCCAAGACACAAACATTGAAAGTGGAAAGGTATTTTATGTTGTTGACTAATGATTATACAAGAATTACATGGGTTACTTAGAGAATAATCAAAGTATTTTGAGAAATTCAAAGCCTTCAAGGCTTTAGTTGAAAATGAAACTAACATTAAAATTAAATTCATGAGATCTGAGAGAGGAGGTGAGTTTACTTCTAATCAATTTAATAGGTTTTGTGAGACTCAAGGGGTTAAAAGAAAACTATATGTTGCTAGAAACCCACAACAAAATGGATTTGTTGAAAGAAAGAATAGAACAATGCAAGAAATGGAAAGAACAATGCTTAATGAATCCCAACTTCTAGACAAAGAAGCAACTTACACAAATTTATACATATTGAACAAAGCACAAATTAGGGTAAACAACACTAAAATACCTTATGAACCATGGAAAGGAAAACCAGCTACATTCAAACATTTCAAAGTCTTTGGAAGAAAATGCTATGTTATAGCTCGTTTTACTTTTTTCCGTGTTTCAAAGAATATATATATATATATATAACAAAAGAGAGAAAATCACAAGGTAAAAGAATTTTGATTTTGATTTTTTATTAATATGTAATGGTGGATTAAGCTGCACTAATTAAATATTAATGCAGACTTAATTTCTTAAACAAGTGGGTCCTTATATTAAAGTGAGTAACAAAAAATTTGGAATGATTAAAAATATTTTATGTTTTCGGGCGTGATGGATAATGGGAGCGGGACCCATTGAATAGAGCAAAATTGATGGCACAACATGCATGATTGTTAGCTCTATGAGTGCCTCCACATAGAATTTTCATGATCTTATTTGACCTAAAATCAACGACTCACAATGGTTACCGTGGGTCTTGATCGGATTTCCTCCGTACAGGAGTCTACCCCCGTATTACGTCGGAAAGCGAGCATGGGTTCGTGTAGTTGTTCTTCCACTTCTCTGTCATCACCTGTGAACATATCCCTCTACCACCTCATCGTCCATGTCATTCGCCAAATAATCAACCGTCTTGTCACCATGCAATCATTTAAATTTCTCACGTTTGCATTTAATTCCATTTTTCCCACCCGTTGTTCTGTTCACGCTATAAAATCTCATTTTTTTTTAGTCATTTCATTTGCCATTGTCATATGCTCTTGCTTCCATTGATCTAAATGTACAAATTTGTAGCTCCAATCAACATCACCCATTATCACCTAGGTATTTACATGACATATTTGCATCCAAAAATCATCAAAATGTCCAAGAAATTTGTTTTAGCAGGTTCTTCCTCCCACATTCCATTAATGGATACCAAGAGAGACATATTTGACCGAATTTTATCTGTTAATTATATGTAAATTTACCAACTCATCCTTCTTAACCAAGTTGAGTCACCCATATATGTTGCTACTATTAGGTCCAATGTTTTGGCTGAAATGATTCCTCAAACCCATGTGTTCCTAGAGTTTATACATTTCCTGGTATCTGCCCTCTATCCTCAAAAGTGTTTTTTCATGAATAAGTTAGGTGAGAACATTTTCTAGTGTATTCCCTTTTTAAAATTCAGCAAGCATTGTGTTTTCCATCTGCAAGCTCTTATACTCTTTTCTCAGAAGAAATTTTGTTCTCTTCCTTTCAAGAATTGTCCGGGTCAAATTATGCTCAAATATATTTCTTTTTAATGTATGTCGGGAAGCATTTACCTTTGGAGACTTCTCACTTCCCTTTGGACCCTTTTTTTGAGGAGGTTAGACCCATTCTGCAAATTTTGGCCAAGATTTTAGGAAGAGAAGATACAACTATAATTGACAGAGTTATCTTGGGAATTTTCAGTTTGATGATGAATCCTGAAATTGTTTTTGATATACCTGTTTTTGGGGAGAAAATGGGAAATTCTCAATTAATAGATCTTTCCCTCACTGGGTGTTTTATATTTCCATATTTGATTACTTATCCATTTTCGTACATTCGTGTTGAAAGATTCATGCACCTAGGATTGAATATCATGGACCCTCATAATAACAAATAGTCAATGGTGTTTTGGACTAATGTTGTAAGAGGTAGTCCAAACAATGAGGGCTTGATGCACTTTGTTACTTTTTTTTTATCAGTTGTTTACTCAATCATAAATAGTTCTCCTCCACCTTACATATTACCAAAGGCTTAGTCTTTTATTCACCTTAGTAAGGATGTTAAAGTATGTGATTTTTTTCTATTTGAAGATTAATCTGAAATTAGATTATATGGAGCAAAATTTGTCCCCTGAATTTTGACTACATTTGTACCGATGAGACTATTTTCACTGGAATTAAACAGGAAGATATTGAATGTGGATCAAGTACATTTTTTTCTAGCAAATAAGGGGAATCTATTTAAGTTTCCAAGGACAATGGGACCTTTCATTGTGAATAATAGGCAAGCTACAGGAGAAGTGCATAAAGCTCTTGAAGATATGAATTTGCAGATGGGTGAAAAATGGGTATATGAACCCCATAATATCATTTCAAATAGGAGAGTGGAAAATTATTATGCTCCCTATGTAAATGAAGCTCGGCCAGATGTTGAGAAGTTACCAAATGGAGAACCAACCAATTTGTTTGGAGGGATAAAGGTTGAAACTCCTCTTCAAAGTGAAAATAATTTAAAGAGAGGTAGTGAAGATGTCATTGATTTGGAAGTGAAAAAGAATAGAAGTACTGTAAGAGTTAAAATATCCGAGGAGGGTAGTTCATCATTTGCATTAGGTTTTTAGTTATAGTTAGGAGAAGTAATTTGTACACCATCTTCTCCTATTACAGAAGAGATTGGCCAGAGCTTTGTTTCAATGATAAAACAGATGTATTATAATATTAAAGAAAAGAATAGGAAGGTTAAAGAAAGCATGGAGTCCCAATTGAGGCTCATTTTATTTCAGATTATCAGGCTAGATTGTTTTTTACTATGGATTTGGAGAGAAATCAGCTCAAACTAGATTTTCTACACCCATCTGCTTTAACAATGTCTTCTTCATCAAGTTTCACGACTGTCAACTTAACAGTAGATGTTAGAGAGATTACACTGCATGATAAATCAACTTACATAGGAAGATTGGTGAACTGATTTATAGTGATTTGAAAAAGAATTCCTTTGCTGCTAGCAAAGATGAAACTTTGTTTGAGAAAGTGGTTAATGAATTGAAATTAGAAAAAGAAAACTCCAGATATTTAACCACTCAAAATGAAGAATTAAATAAAATGATTTTTAAAATTGGGGTCAAGCCAGAGGATATAAGTGTTGTTCAAAGTTTTTTGGAGGGAGCTAAAACAGAATTTCAGGTGCTGAGCAAGAAATTGAAGATGCCCTCCATAGAACATCCAATGGTTTCAGAAGTGGCATAAGTGGAAAAAGAAAAGGAAGCATTGATTGATGAGCTTATACAAAGAAATGATGAAGTCACCAAGCTAAAGGAAACAAATTATGTTTTGGAATAGAAAATTGATTCTCATGTTTGTATTATCTTAGTACAAGAAAATTCTAAAGATCCAGCTGATAAATTAACTCAAGTCATGAGTGAGTTAAAAAATTCCGAAAATGAAATGAAAAAGATTCAAAGAGATTTTGAGAGTGCTATGAAGATTATAAAATATACCGAGAATGAATCAGACATGGCCAAACAAAATGCTGAGAAGCACATAAATGATTTTCAGAATGCTTTTCAAGAAATTAAGGAGCTAAAGGAGAAAGTGAAGGGAAATATGTCCCTCATTCAAGAAAGAGAAATCTTGTGGAATGATATCATTCATACTGTAAATAAAATTTGGGAATCCTTGATTGTAGTTGAGGAGGATAAAATCATTATTAGAGACTTGGAAGAGCTAATCATTGCCAATAAGCAAAAATTACAACAAAGAGCTCAATTTTCTAAGAAAATGATTGATTTCCTTAATTCTAGATCTTTTTAGCAATTAAGGGAATTAGGAGTTGAAGACAGAAATGAGCATGTCATAGAAATAAATAAAATTATTGCGAAAAAATTATACAGGAAAATGGTAGAGAAGAAATTGATAGTGGTTAAAGAGGCATTAATGAAGTTCAGTATTGATTTTGATAAGAGTACTAGAGAAGGATTTCCCTCATGCAAGGACCAAAAAGGAAATTTATTGCCCTGGGAGACCTACGAAACTTTATTGGTTGAGGCTAAGAGCAAGATCGGTTCTACTCACGAGAAAACAACAATGCTTAAAGGAGAAATGATTGTCAATTACTTGCACATAGGTTTCCAGTTTTTATGGTTAATAAGAGCCATTTTCATTGACAAACCAACATACAACATAATTACAGATTTTAGGATGACACACACTAGGTTTTTCAAGAGTCCAAGTCCTGATACAGCCATTTGGAAAAAGTGGAGGGAATGGATGTCACCAGCAGTAGTGAGTTCAAAAGTCGGACCTTCAAATGCACCTAAGTCTCAGATCAGCTAGTGAATAGATGCCACTTGTCATCCACGAGCCTTTTAATGATTATCGGATGTCATATTTATGTTTTATTTTCAAAATGTAATGATAGAAGGAATAATTAATTCTGAAATAGTTTAGGAGGTTAGCAGTATGGTAGTTAACAATTTTGTAACTATCCCCTTTTTGAAATTTTATATAAAAGTTAATTCAAAACGAGAAGGGAGGGTTCTGAGTTTTTGGACCTCAGAATTAGAAACTATTTTGAATTTTCAATCTTCATGTTGATATGAATAAATGTTTCAAGTGATTCCATAATTTTTTGAGTATGACATGTATTTCTTGTTACATCTCATTTTATATCATTCTTCTTTAGAAAAGAGGAATGAATTTTTTGGTCTTTAATTTTACAGCTATGCAAAGTTTTATTCCTATAAATTAAATTTAAAACCCTTAATGATGCGCTCTTATTTTATTTCTTTCACTTCATAATATCTACATATTTATTCTAGAGTTAGAAACAAGAGATTCTACAAATGCAGCCTATTTTTAAAGACTTTCCACCATCACTTCTTTTTGTTCTATATTTTTAATTGTATTCAAGATCATAATTCCACTCTGAAAGATTGTTCTCACATTGAAGACTAATAAGAATTATAATCTTTGTGGTTTTAAAAACAATGGGACAAAAAAATTATTTCATTATGGTTCTTAATAAATGACTTGGTAATTCACCTCTCCTTAGCTAAAGGTTGTCTCTCAAGGTACAACATTTTTTTGCGTCGTTGTCAGGGAACAAAGACACGAAGTTATTTTTCCCTGGGTTTTTCTTAATAGTCATTTCTTTATATAGTGATCAAAGAAAGTTAGGCTGAGTCTCTCACCAAGATAATAGTCATGGCTCCAAAAAATCCCCACACGAGGTCTGATACCTCACACAATAAATCTCCCATCCTTTCTGATCCAAAGAAATTAATTTCTTAGAGATTTTGGAAAACAAAGTCCCTAGTAACTCCAAAGCCTACTTTGTCTTCCCCATGTGTTGGGTCAATTTAATGAGTAAACTAACACAAGTATTTAATTATCAATCCGGGTTTGTAAACTTGGAAGCATGTCCAAAGTATATGGATTTAAGATGTAGCAAATTTTAGAGGAAAAAATGTAGAACTGAAAGAAGTGAATATTATAAATATATTCTAGATTATAAGATTTATGGAAATGCATATTACAAATATAAAATCTATCAAAGTAATTTATGATTCAATATGTAATAAGTGAGGGAAGAGGCTCCTAACTTAGGAGATCATGTTTGTCCTTCCCCACAGTACTACCTTCATGAAGAGAAACCAAATAACTGACGGAAAATAGTTTATGATGCATAAAAAGTAGGAGAAGGGGCTCCTAACTGAGTAATTCCATGTTTTCCTTCTTTACAGTTATATTCGTAATTGTTACCATTGCATTAAACTAGAAATTTTTTAAATAACTCAAAAAAGGAAAAGAAGATGAATTTTAGTTGTTGTTCTTTGATCAGATAAAAGGAGAATTTAAATTAAACTCTTGTTTGTCACTTCATATGCAGATTAGAACTAAACCAAGAATCATCACCAAACATAAGAAGTATTCTCACATCTAAATGACTGAATAAATATGAAGAAAAACTAGTTTATGAAAATTAAGCTAAATTAACCAAAATGTGTACTTAGCTTGGTGTGGGGCCCCTCCACCCTTGCCTTGCACACTTGAAGAATTTATCAGATACAAAAAATTAGATCAATCATCCATAGCATTGAACAGGAAAAATAAGGTGTAATTGGTTCCTCAAATTAACTCACAATATTTAGAAGTCTCAATATGAAATTATACAAATTCTCCATGCTTGAATGGTTCATAAGCTTAGTTTAAATAGACAAATGATAAAAAATATAAGGTAAAATTTCTCTAACATCCTTATCCATCCTAATCCCATCCATCTAGGTCATACTCATCCATTCAGTTACACAAAATCTGGAAAAATCCCCAAAATTACTAATTCTGCCCTTTTTCCTAAGGATTTCTAAAAAACAGGTCATGTTTGACCAGCGTTGACCAAGCTTGTTTTAGCTCAGTTTGACCGAACCAATAGATGATTTTCCATCCATGGTTCCCAAGCTTTCCAAATCTATGCTCAAATTGTGCCCAGATGTCTTGCACATATGACTTCCATGAAGCAATTACGGGAATTTTCAGTTATGTCCAAAAATACTCTTAAAACCCAATTTTTACAAAAATATCTAAAAATTGAAAAAAAAAAATTATTTACATGAATATGCATAATACGGTCAAAATAAGGCATATCTGGATGATATAAGATGGAAAATGATGGAAATTAGGTGGCCTTTTAATAAGCAAAATTGACCAAAATTGAGGGCCAACATCTCCCCCTTGTTGATCTTCAAGCATGTCCTCATGCTTGCTTTCTCCTCTTTGATCTTCTGAGTGCCAATGTGCCCACTGTCCCTGATCCTATAGTTTCTTTTTGTGAAGCCTGAAGAAGACAATCAATTCCCTCATACCTTCCTTCATTGTAGATGGTGGCCTTTACCTTCTATCTCTCATATTTATATTGCCATGGTTTCTTTTCTTTGAGCCATCTATAAGCCTATTTGGAAATGAGAGTGTTCTTTATTTCAAGGTTGCCAAGATTTTTGGTCAACTTCTCATTTTAGTTTATTATATTTGTTGGAATTGCTGTCATTGATGGCAAAGGAGATGACAAAGGAGGAGCACCTGAAACATCATTCAAGGGGCAGAAAGGAAGCAGAGACATCAGAGGAAATAGAGACAAAGAGAGATAGAAAAAGAAAGGAAAAGGAGATAGCAAAAAGAGAAGTAAGGAGAAGCATCAGTCAAGGAGCAGAGGATAGCAAAGAAGCAGAAAACTATTCAAGGTGCAGAGTGGGTATCTTTAAGTGTTCAGCATTGCATGGGTATGGTGAGACTCTATAATTCGAAGTATAAATGGCTCCCATGTGAAATTATGATTAACTCTGTACATGGATTTAGTGTGGAGTATAGTGTGTGAGCTTATATATATACTAAGGAAATTATAGTCATAACACAGTGAACCCGCAAAGGAAACTGTGAAATCAGGTGATGGCACAGTAATAATTGTATGGGAAATGCTCTGAATGAATTTCTGTGTAGAGGTTTTGTGGTCGATATTGGTGAAGTCAAGTTTAAAACTTCTGGGTTGAAGTATTAAATTGAATTGATATGTTACGAATTTGGGCTGGATTCATATAATCTATTTTATGAAGAAATTATGTATTTTATGGTGAATGTACATTACTGTGGAAGTGAGTAGATGAAAATTTCAATGTGTTCGTAGCGTTCTTGGAGTATCACATTGCAGAGATCGTGAAATTAGATCGACGGTGTAGTCTGATTGCTATGAATGAGATTTAACTACAATAGAGATTCGTTATAATGATAACATTTGAGTAGTATCATTGAACCGTATTGGAACCACGAGTTAGTGTTGTACGTGAAAGCTAAGCGGAACTCGGAAGACGGAACCTGGTAGCAGAACGCGGAGTTA
The DNA here is from genome assembly GCA_034641835.2 of Pinus albicaulis. Classification (NCBI taxonomy): domain Eukaryota; kingdom Viridiplantae; phylum Streptophyta; class Pinopsida; order Pinales; family Pinaceae; genus Pinus; species Pinus albicaulis. The sequence continues at coordinate 927,106,336 of CM076569.1, forward strand.
GGCAGAACCCCGAGCCAAAAGGGCGGAACCATGACCAGATGAACAGTGATGGCGGTTTATGGTTTTCATCGCACCACCTTTACACGGTGGGCGGTATTTGAGGAGTTGGGAGCGATTCCACAGGACGGACGACGCGTGTCCCAGAGCAAGTTGGAAAAACCACTCTCACTGCGCACCATCGCGCATTAAATCTCGACTGAGGACCTCATGCGATATCGATACAAGCCGTCGATCTGGAGGGAAGCGATATGACAATGATCATATTGGGAAGATGCGCGAAGGTTAACTTAAGGTACGGGTGTGTGTATTTGATTTATTCCATCGATTGTATGGTGGGGCCCATGCATATGAATGTGTTGGTTATTGTTAAGATTTGCGGATTTATTAATCTTTGGGGTCATAGTTATAAGGTTCAAACATTTAGTTATGAGGTGTGAAGGAAGCCCCCGAAATGAAATAATAACTGTCGGGTTTATTTAAATATCAAAAGTATTGGGTCACATAAGGGCTGTCTATTATATCAGTTGGTACTAAGCCCGTCAACACATTCCTTAATATAATTCTATGAATTCGATAATTGAACCTGAAGAAAGGATCAAGAAGGCTCCCTTATTGAATTAATAGAACGAACCAAGATATTGAACTATTCGAATTATGGGTTGGTTGGGAAAAGAACTTTGAATGTATTTTACACAGAGGTTGAAATTTATTATAAAGGTCGAAGGTTGACCCGAATCCTTACAAGTGTATTGACAAAGATTCAGCATGTAAAGGTTGCCACTGCAGAAATTAAAAGTATTGAAATTTCCCAGCAGTGATATTAAAAGACAGTTATATGTACCACAGTTATACAACTGTAATGAAGAAGAGAGCCTAAAAGAACGAAAGAGAGAGAAATAGCAGCAGAAAAGACAAATCCAGTCAAGCCAAAATCCAGAAAAGACGCTGAGTGAAATTGAAGTGTGTAACCGAAAATGTGAATGTAAATGTTGTAATTAAATTTTTTATTGTTTGTGATGCATTGGCAAGTATCCTAAGGAAAAGAAAAATCCCACTGTAGCATGGAAATTTTTACATATCATTACAATTTTAAATTGAGATTGGATAAAGGAATGAGAAGACAGAAGCCAAAGAGTCATGACTGTTCACTCAAAATTCCTTGTGAAATACAAACAGTCATGTGAGGAACTCTACAAATAATATCAACTGGATATGCATAAGAAGTGTTACAGAGAGTGAGTGAAGAGAATGCATAAATGAAGCAGTGAGGAAGAGAAGAAAGAGGAGCTAAGCAGAGAAGAAGAAGGAGCTGAGTAGAGAAGAAGGATAAGCTGATAGAGAATCTGAGAAGATGCAGAGATGATACTGGGCAGATATGCGAATTGAAGAACAACAGAGCAGATGGAATAGAACAGAGCAGATATCCAAGGTGAATCAGCAAGTTTTTTTCTTTTGAAAGAGTAAGGAAGTTGGAGCTTCCCTATCAAGTTGTTGCTTGATAGATGTCAGTTGGAGTTGACTGAGGTAGGAGCCTCCTGTAGGTTGGTGCCTGTAGAAAATAGATGGGAGTTGGTGCTTCCACATCAAGTTGTAACTTGATAAAATTTCAGTTGTAGCTGACTGAGGTTGGAGCCTCCTGTAGGTTGGTGCCTATAGAAAATTAATGGGAGTTGGAGCTTCCTTGCAAGTTGTAGCTTGTAGAATTGAGGTAGGAGCCTCCTGTAGGTTGGTGCCTACAAAAAATCAGTGGTGAGAGGGAGTTGGAGCTTGCCTTTGCATCACAACAATAATAAGATGTGGTTTTCTCCCTTTATGGGTTTCCACTTATATTTGGTGTCTCTGTGCATGATGTCTATGTGTTGATGTGATTTATCTAATCTGCTTAATACTTGTTGCTCACATATTAAGACTGTTGTTACATTAACAAATCTGTTTGATACTTGCTGCTCACTAATAAAGATTGCTCACATATTAAGATGATCATGAAGTGAAGGTGTAAATAAGTTTTAAGAGAAAAGCTTTAAAATCCATGTATGTGTTAAACTGATTCACCCCCCCTCTCAGTTTAACTAAGGGTTCAACAATATTTTTATTATTTTCTTTTTACTTTTTTTTCTTTCTTCAAGTGATTTTCCAAAATCTTGTTGACCTCCAACTCCCTTGTCAACTCTTCTATTTTCTTGAGGTGTTCTTCTTATTGAAACTCTCTTTCTTCTCCCACAGTCTCTTTGGAAAATGAATGTTATGAAGTGGCTCCTACCCATGCATGCTCAAAGTAGGAATCCTTCTCTAAAGGCTTTGCTTAGGCATCTCTTTCCATTATTTGCAATATCTCATTGATTTGTTTGGATGATGTTGGAGGTTCAACTATTTCTACCTCTGGATCTTTTTCTTTTTCACTTGGTTCTTAATGTATTTTATTCCTACCCTTCCTAGGAATGGATAATAAGGATCTTTCTTTCTCAATCATGACACTATCTTGTTTCTTCTTGGATCTAGTTCTAGGATACATTGAATAATTCATAATGCTCCTAGTCACATGCATTTGCTCAAATTTTTCCTCTATAGTTTGTCCCTGAAGATGATGTTGAACCAAAAATTATCTTCAAATCAACCCCTTGCTTCTCACCTGATGTTCTACAAGTAATTTTATGAGCCCTTGATGATATATGTGTGCTTCCTTTGCTTCAATTTTATTTTTAACACCCTCTATCATTTCGATCAAAACTTTTGAGAAAAAACAGGGTATATTAATCTTGGGTTCTCCTTTCATGTGTTGAAGTAGCCTAATGTGGTAGAGATAGACTACATTGAACCGGTTGTCACATGTAAAATATCTTTGGATGATCAATACTAGTTCAGACCATGTCTCACTCAACCAGTTTCTTGAGATTCCTTTTGCTCTATCAAAATACCCTTTTCTCTATTTTTCTAAAAATAATGTCCAACCTTTCTCTTTGAAATGTAAACCTTTGTGGTATTCTTCTCCTGCGAATGGAAGGACTAGATCTTGTGAAAGGAATTTTGGGTTTAGTGGTATTGAGAGGTCACCCACTATTGTTTGTCCCTGTTCATAATGATTTATGAATTCTTATGTAATATTGTCATTATGCCCATTAAATTTATGAAGGAAACCTCTCAATCTTGCTTGATACAATTTCTCTATGGTTTCTTTCCCCCATTTCTCTATCTTGAATTCCTTTGGATCAATTTTATTTGCCATGTGCTCTGTATTCCAATTAATGTACCCTTGGACAATTAAAATCTTCATCATAAAAAAATACATGTATATATATACCTATGTATTTTTATTCATACAATTTTATTCATGGATAATCATCATGGCAGTTAGGATTACCTGTTCTTTGAAGCTCCTTAAAAGAAATGAAATTATTGCCTTGCTTGAGTATTCTTCAATCCTCTGTTTTGCTGCAAAAAGGAGTCCACTGCTCTTCAAAACTGATAAATTTTTTTTTCTCTGTGTGTAAAAATACCATAAATACACCTTAAAAATGTTTTTACTGCTTCATAACTCATGCTTCAATCTTTGTTTTTCCAAAAAAATTCTCAAAAATCCCTTCTATGTTTTAAAAATTCTCACTATGCATATGAAAATAGGACAAATTTTCTCACTATATGTATGAAAAATAGACTCTGTGTTTTCCATATGTAGTGATTTCACAACTATTCATGAGGGAATTCGTGATCCGAGCTCGGTTACCTGATATGGAAGAAAAATTGTAAATGTATCTGAGTTAATAACTCGTGTCCATGTGTTTAAACAATGTCATTTTAATTATAACTGCTCTTCAGCATCTCTGAGGATTCACTCATTACAAAGGTGGAAAAGTTGGTTTAATGGTGGCAAGGTTTCGAATTCATAACTGAAGTTTAACTCCTCATAAAATGACACATCTCAACCACTATCTCGAGCTTAACTACCCCTGAGATCCGTTCAACTAATGATAGAAATCCAAGAGTGATTTCTTACCTCTTCTCTATGTGGAATTTTTTGAGTTTGTTGGTAAGCTCGGTCAAATTGGAAAATAGGATACCTCGTTCTTCAATCCTCTCATTAAAACCGATGCAATCCTTCCTTATTTCTCCACAGAGTTCATAGTATTCTTGCCTTTTTCTTATGCAGCCTCTTATATGTTCAGGGCTTCTCTGATTTATGCAACCCTCTCTTTAGTGTTTGTGTTCTTCTTACTTGTTTCCTCCTTCCATGAGGGTGTTGTATGAGTGCATGTGAGGGGAGAGCATTACTCTCTCCTTCTGAGCTTAATTCTAGCTGTGATGGTGGAAGAAAGTCTTAACACAGAGCTGGGTTTGCGCTATAATGGTTAAAGATAGAAATAGCATTACATAGGTTTGTTTGAATGCGTTTTGACCAATTTACCACTCCAACTCACACTCTGACTTGCGTACCCGTGGTTGCCCATGTGTCTCAATTTTGACTGCGTTCTTATGCCTCATGTACGTTCCTCCTTCCACAATGTATATGCCTGCCTTATCACTATAATTCCGCATTACCCATGTTCTGTGATGTTCATCCTTTGTTCATGGCTTCGTTCATTTCTTTGCATGCCCACTTTTGTTTGTGTTTGCAATGATACATATGTCTTTTCATCCTTTCCGCATGTTTGCATGTTGTATATTGCATTTCATATAGTTTGCCTTTCGACTCTTATGTTGCATTTCATACATTAGTCTTTGTCATTTTATATGCTCATTACTAATTTGTTTTTGAAATGACCACATGATAGGTCATTTCAAAATCAATTTTTTTTTATAATGACACTAACCCTTTGTGGTTTTGTAAGCAAGCAAAAATTCCTTATGGGAAAATTTTTTAGCCTCAATCTTTGATTAAAAATGCTTATGTTTATGTTGGAGGATAATGTAGGGGTTTATGGAATTAATGTAGGAAATTTATATGGGGTTAATGTAGGACTATGAATTTTTTAATGTAGAATGTATGGTAGGGTAATGGATTTAATATGATTATGATGAGGGTAGGATAATGAGTGCAATATCATTATGATGAGGGTAGGATGAGGTTAGTGGAATATAGGTAGGATAAATGTAGGATGTAAGATGATAAATGTAGAATGTAGGATGATAAATGCAATAGGATGCATATCCAAGTTAAATTAGTTTTAACAATTCTAGAAGAAAAAAAATTAAAATTAAAGGTTCTAAGAACATTTTTTTTACACTTACAGTACTTTTCCTTTCGCAAAATAGCTTAATGTCAATACTAGTTGATGATGACCTTTGTTGGTTCGTCCATACTTGACTCAATTTAATGATGAAGGTTGTACAAAGATGAATTCTGATGGAATGTGGACACTTGTAACTGCTTATTTGAACCTCTTGATGTAGATTATTTTGTTTCATGTTATTTTTGCACCTGAAATAGATTTAGGTCCCTTCTAATGAATATTGATGTTGTTCAGGTCCCTTATGCAATTATAATTGAATGATGTTCCAGGTCCCTTCTACAATAATATTTTGAATGATGTTTCAGGTCCCTTCTGTAATAATATTTTGAATGATGTTTCAGTTCCCTTCTGCAATAATATTTTGAATGATGTTTCAGATCCCTTCTGCAATACATCCGCTCAAACTATTTGCATAGTTTCATTATGAATCTTCCCCCTTGCTTATGTTAATACTTGTCCTCAATTATTGGAATTCTAGAGGATTTTTTTTGCAAAATTAAAGTGAAGTAAAAGTAAAACAAAATAGAGAATTCAGATTGGCCAAACAAGTTGGTTTTTCAATATGAATTTGAGTTTGTATTGTGCCATTTTCCTTGATTTTCACAACCAAACTCCTTTATTAATCTGTTTATTTTATTTTTACTTTTATTTTATTTTGGAAGTAAGGAAGGAATATCACTATGTTGTTCCATTATTCCATGTTATTTCCTGTTGAGACTCTTTTCAGAAATTCCTCTTTATTGATAGGATTATTATAGACCTTAAGCCTATGTCCTTTGACTAAAAATGAAAGTGTTTCTTCATCAATGTTTTTATTTTAACTGCTCCATTGTCAAAAAAATATTTTATCTCATATGGCCCAAGCCAATGAGCTCTAAAATTTGCTTTGAATTCTTTGAGCTTGGATTCAAAAAGTAACGCCCAATCTCATTTATGATTTTTATTTTATTTTTAATGAATCTATCATGCCATTCAATTCTCTAATGTTGCACCATTGTTGTATGCTCCACTGCTTGTTGTCTTATTTCATCTAGTTCATCCAATTGCATGACTCTTTGTTGTTGTGCTTCAAATAGTTTCAATCCCAATTCTGCTTCAAGTTTATATGTATGAATTTGAAATTAAATGGGTAACAAAACTTCCTTACTATATACCAACTGATATGGACTGAATCCAGTTGTATTCTTCCCTGTAATTTGTATTCCCATAGTGCATCTCTAAACTTTTCTGACCAATCATTTATGTTCATTTGCAATGTTTTCGTCGTGATATTTTCTAGGACTTTATTAATGGACTCTACTTATCCATTTGCTTGGGGATGGTACAGAGTAGATTTTATGTGTTTGATTTTATACTTTTCTGTAAGATCCCAGATAAGTTTGGAGGTGAATTGTGCTCCCTGGTCTATAAAAATTTGTCTCGGAACTCCAAATCTGATAAATATTTCCTTAAAGAGGAGTGAAACCGTTTTTTCTTTTGTTTCCCTTGCCACTTCTTTTTCCTCTACCCACTTTGTAACATAATCTATGCACACTAGAATGTACTTCTTTCCGGTTGAAGGTGGGTTAATTGTTCCCACAAATTCTAGAGCCCATTGCTCAAATGGCTCTATGAGTACTTGTGGCTTCAATGGTATTTCATCTGATATTACAGGTATTCCTATTCTTTGGCAGTTTTCACATATTTTTACATAGGATCTTGAATACTTGAAGATTGTTGGCCAGTAGTAGCCAAGTTTGAGCACCTTTTATGATGTTCTCTTATCTGCAAAATGGCCACCACATGGCTTGTCATGAAATGCTTTCAAAATATCTATAATTTCATCTTCTCTAACACATTTTCTTATTAATAGATCAGAACTAGTATAAAAGAGGTCACCATTGACCCATCTATATCTATCACTTTCTCTGATTATTTTTCTTTTCTGTTTATTGGTGAAATGGGATGGTAATATTCCAGATGATAAATAGTTGGCTACATCTCCAAACCATGGGTTTTTAGCTGTTATAGAAAATAAAAGTTTATCTGGAAAATTGTCTGAAACGAGAATTGGATCACCAAGTGAATGAAGCCTTGATAGAAAATCTGCTACTTATTATCTTTACCTGGTCGATCTTGAACAATGATGTTAAATTATTGCATTAATAACATCCATCTAGTAATTCTTCCATTTGTAATTTCTTTTTTCATTAAGTATTTAATGGTTGAATGATCTGTATGAATGAATACTTGATAGCTTGTTATATAATGCCTAAACTTATTAACTGTATGCACAACAACTAACATTTCTTTTTATGTGACTGTATAGTTCAATTCTGTTGGGGTTAAATTTTTTCTTATGAAGTATATGGAATAATTAAACTAGTTTTGTTTCTATTCAATTGATGCTCCTATAGTCGTATTAGATGCATCAGTGGATATATGAAATGGAAATGACCAGTTTGGTCCTCGAAGAATGGGTGCTACTAACAATTTTTCTTTCAATATTTCAAATGCATTTTGACAATTTGTTGTCCATTGGAACTCAACATCTTTTGCAAGTAACTTGAATAGAGGTAGAGTTATTTTACTAAAATTTTCAATGAATCTTCTATAATAGTCTACATATCCCAAGAAACTTATTACTTCTTTCTGTGTTGTTGGTGGCATTAAGTTCACAATGACTTGTATTTTTGCTGGGTCCACCTTGATTCTTGAAGAAGAAATGTGGTGTCCCAACACTATTGACGGACCTCTAAATTAGACATAAAATAAGGCTCATCTAACCTTTCTTAAGCCCATCTACCTTCCTTATGCACATTAATATATATATTAAATCTCTCCTTCTGCACTTAATAATGTTTTCTTATGCTTCAATATTTTCTTAGGAAGGTTTAAAGGTAATTGCATATTTGTGCCTAATATTGTTATTTTTATAGAATATTGTGAGAATATTTGGCAGATTATGTAGATTTGGAGAAGGATATAATGTAGGGACTTGCTCCCTGCCACTGGAAGATCAAGATTGGAGAATAGATGAGCACAATGTCAAGAAATTATGGAGAAATCTTGGAGAGATTCAAGGGGGTTGTCCGCCCTCCTTAACTATCAAAGGCAGCCAAGAAAATCCAAGAGGACTGTACTCAATATTTTTTGACTTGGAGTCAAGTGGACTCAATCACCCCAAATATTCTCTCCAGCAATTCGAGTTCCAGAGGAATCCAAGAAAGTCAAAGAGGAGAGCACTCAATCTATGTTTACTTGGAGTCTCTAGCAATTCGAATTCCAGAGGTAGCTAAGCAACTCAAGACCAAGTGCACTCAAGCCATACTTCACTTGAGTGACAGTGATCTCACATTATGACAAGTTTTGAACTGACAATGCTTATAGGATGTGATTTCAGATAGTGACACTACTTATGATTCAATGATTGATGATGATGATGGATCCAAATTGAAATATTTTGAAAAGAGATCCATAATGAGTTGTAGAAGGAGGTGGGTGCCTCCATTGATCTTAGAGCCTATAGTAGGTCATAGCTTTCTCATCATCGAGGTTGGTGCCTTAATAAATTTGGAGCCTAAAGTAGGTCATAGCTTGCTCATCATTGATGTTAGTGCCTCAATTATGTTCTAGCCTATTGCAAGCATACATTTTCACATTTTTTAGGTTCATTCCTCAATCAGGTTGTATCCTACTGCAAGTAGCAACTACATATTTTCGGGGTGGGTTCCTCTAGAAAGTTGGTGCCTACAAATCTATATAAATAAGAATTTTAGTTTTCTCCCATATGGGTTTCCACGTAATTTTTTTTGTCTCTTTGATGTGATGCCTCTTGATTCACTGTTGATATGATGTTAGTTTCGTGATGCAATGTGATCCAGGTAGATATTTATGGCCAACCACCTATTTCACCTAGACCTCTATTCAGTTTCATTAGTTTCCTTATTTATAACAACATTTACTATTTTTAAAAAAATTTCTGGTCCTAAAAATACAAAGCAGTTTTGAACCCCAAAACGACATTTTTTTGATGTCCGCAACAGGCCCATGCCTGCGGTGAAACCTATAGTACTTGGAGAGATATTTTCGACGATATATCACATGCACCAAATGGAGATAATATGACCAAGTTACGACCCCAAGAAGTTATCTGGCCAATTAACCCTAACGGGGCCCACAAACTCTTAGCGTTCCATCTCCCTAGGTTAGAGTTTTCCTATGTTTTTCAATAATAAAAAGGCCCTTGAGCCTCATTGTAACATAGTTTAGAGGCATGTAGCCACCACATCTCTTCTAAGAGATAAGCTACCATCGCCCGAGCTAGTTTATTTTCCATTATGTCTAAAAGAATTTTTCAGTATTTGATACTAATGAAATGAAGTGTTATTCCTGCTGCATCTATGCATTTATGTTTATTTCTATATTTCATTACGTTCCTACAAAAGTCTGGATCAGTGGTATCAGAGCGGTCTTCTCTTTCTCAATTTTTCTTTGCATGTCCCCAACGACGTCAGGGTATAAGGAGTTAGGGATTGATCTAGTGGAACCTTTGCAAGATCAGCCTCACAAACCCTGATGACCTCCCATGGCGGAAGAAAAGAAATATGAGGGAGCAGGAGATACTATCAAAATATTTCTCGAGGAGGCCCTTGAGAAACAAAGGAACGCGATGATGGATAACTTTGCCCAGATCCTTCAACGGCTACGAAGCAGTGGCGCACCTTCATCCAACAACCACTCTGGAGGTGCCACTCCTTTTAAGGTACAAGTAAAATTTGACATTCCCATATTTGAGGGCCAAATATATGCAACCACCGTAGATATATGGTTGAATCTATTAGAAGGATATTTCTTAGTTCATGAATTTTCCAATCCAGAAATTGTTACTTTTTAACTCCTCAAAGATGCCCCCCATGTCAAGGAATGGTGGGAAACCTAGTGTTAGAAAAAGGACGAGAGGGAGACCTCCCTGTTCTTGGTTGCACCCACTTGGAATTCTTTCCAAGATGCCATCAAGGAACAATATTATCCCGTGGGGAGCTATGAGGAAAAAGTACATATAATAGACTACACTGCGGTAATGAAGGGATCAAGATTTGCATGAGATGACGAATCTGTTCCATACCCTGTGCACAAAGTTGGGTATCAAAGATTCAGAGAAACATTTGGTGCTGAAGTATTGCAGTTGTCTACACAGACACATTGAGGATGAAATTGAGTTCCTCAACATCTCCTAACTTGGTGCAACTACCAGTATGATACCAAGATTGAGCAAAAATTCAAACAGAAGAAGTGATATTTTGGATCTGTGAATTAGGAGCAAGGGAAAGGCGCCCCCAAATTGAAAAAGAAAGGACAAAGCTAAGGAAGGGAGGCCCATGAAAACCTGCCAAAGATGCAACTGAATAAAAACACTGCAAAGCCAAAGAAAGACACGGGAAAGTGGTGTGAGTTCCATAATAGCTCCACTCACAACACAAGTGAGTGTTGGGCCAAGCAGTCACTGGTGATCGAGCTTAAGGATTCTGAATAAGATGCATGTTCCGACTCTGAGTCAGAACCCAACAACGGGAATGACAAAGGGAAGCATATTATTGACATGGAGCCCAACGTCACTATTGCCACCACCAAGATCCAAAATTAGGAACTAGAAGATCCAAAAGGAGGAACACGAATATCTAGAGGAGCGAGAGCACACCTTCCACTCCCAAAAGTGGGTAAAGGGTCCCTCGCTACAGTTCATTATCGACAACCGGAGCTAAAATAATCTCATTTCGGTAGAGGTTGTGAAGCAACTGAGCCTGTCGACCAAAACACACCCATAACTGTACACCATTGGGTGGCTTCACCAAGGACGATATTTCCGCGTTAACCAACAATGTCTCCTTCCCTACAACATCAAGCCCTTCACAGATAAGGTAATATGTGATATTGCTCCTCTTGATGTTTTTGATGTATTATTAGGCCAACCATACTTATGGAAGTGACATGCTATGTATGATTCCAGGCCTCATGCTGTTATTGTTACTTTGGGAAATAAATTGTACAAGATACTAGAGGTAGAACCACCTACCACCATATCTTTGATCACTGCAAAAAAATGCAGTAAGATCATTTCCAAAACCAAGAAATTTGTTTTCCTGATGATCCACCCTTAGGGAAAGAAGAAGACTGTAGCAATGACCTCCAAACAAGGCTCCTCTGCATGAAAAAATTAGATGGAAAATGTCATTCAGGAGTACGGGGACATATTCACCTCAAGTGTAGGGGTACCTCTGCATTGTTAGGTAAAGCACTCCATCTATTTGACCCCAGGCACGCCGCTACCTAATGGACCAATCTATAAATGCTATATTATGGAGAATGACGAAATCAAGAGGCAGATTCAAGAGTTGCTACAGAAAGGTCACATCTGGTCGAGTTCATCACCCTATGGGAGCCTAATCGTGTTGGTGCAGAAGAAGGATGGGACTTGGAGACTCTATATTGACTATCGAGCGTTGAAGAAGATCACTGTCCAGAATAACTATCCGATCCCGTGGATTGATGACCTTTTGACCAACTCAAGGGGGCCAAATATTTCAGCAAGATCGAATCGAAGTATAGGTATCACCAGGTACCAATTGAACCCTTTGATGTGTGGAAGACTGCCTTCAAATCCAAGGAGGGAATTTTTGAATGGTTGGTCATGCCTTTCAGGTTGAAGAATGCTCCTGCAACCTTCATGAGGCTGATGGACGACATCTTGCGACCATCCACCAACTTATTCGTGGTGGTGTATTTGGATGACATTCTGATCTTCAACCAAAGTTGGGAAGAGCACCTTCACCACATCGATAGGTCCTCCAAACACTAAGGCAACACAATTTGTGTGCCAATTTGGAGAAATTCACTTTTGGCATGACCTAGGCTCAATATCTGAGATACATTATTGATGAGCAAGGGTGCATGTGGACCCAGCCAAGATCCAAGTCATTTGGGATTGGCCAACCCCAACCACTCTAACATAGCTCTACAACTTTTGGGTCTTTCCAATTTCTAATACAGGTTCATGTTGAGGTTCTCTCATATCACTTGGAATTTGAGTCAAGTCACCGAGGGAGGAGCGAAATTTAAATTATTTTGGTCTGAATTTCAACAGAAGGCATTCTTAGAGTTGAAGCATCACCTCTGCTTTGCAGCAGTGCTTAGATTACCAGATTTTCAACAACCATTTGAGATTGAGATAGATGCCTCAAACTATGCTATTGGGGAAGTAATTACTTAGAAAGGGCATCCAATGGCATATCACAGTGAGACACTTTCAGACACATAACGAAATTATGCCACCTATGACAAAGAAATGTATTCCATTGTGTAGGTTGGTTGAAAATGGAAGAATTATATTTTGGAGAAGGAAACAATCATTCACACAGATCACCAAACCCTACCATTCATACATACACAAGGGAAGTCGCAGAACGATCACCATCAGAAATGGTCCACATATCTGCAACAGTTCCATTTGAACATCAAGTACAAGAGGGGAAACACCAATAACATTTTAGATTGCCTCAACCGACTGTTAATTGTGGTGCTAACCACTGTGCTCGACCATTGTGGGCACGAGACTTCGGGTTGGACACATCTCTACAAAAGTGATCTAGAGTTCGGAAACACATACCAAACGCTCCCGGAGAGTAAGAAAGTTCCAAATTTTCACCTCTAGGATGCACTATTATGCCACTTGGGACACTTCTGTGTTCCTTTAAGCGAGCGTGCCAAGATGATTTGGGAGTGCACTACAATTGGGTAACTGGACATTTTGGGGTCGAGAAAACAGTGGCAGTACTGCAAAAGTATTTCTATTAGCCGAACCTTAGACATGATGTTAGGAAGTACATCAAAACCTTTATTTCCTACGCCATTTCTGAACTGACCATCAAGAAGAAAGGGATATATACTCTGCTTCCTACCCCTATTCGACTTTTGGAATCCAGCTTCATGGATTACATGTCGAGACTTCCTTCTACCAAGCATGGAAACGACTGTGTTTTTGTGGTCTTCGACATATTCTCTATAATGGCCATTATGGTTGCGTGCAAGAAGAATATCACAACATAAACCACTGCTAAAATCTTCTTTGAATGAGTCTGGGTATACTTTGGGATCCCATAGTCCATTATCTCAGATCGAGATAGCAGGTTCCTTAGTACATTTTGGTCAAGTCTCTAGTCGATGCTGGACACCAAGCTCACTAAGTCCACAACTTTCGACCCCCAAACTGATGGACAAATTGAGGTCGTCAACAAGATGATTGTACACATTCTGCACATGTACAACTCAAACCATCCATGCACATGGGAGGAAAGCCTCCCCTATGTCCAACATAACTATTACTAGTCTCTCCATAGCTCAACTGGCCACAACCCCTTTTAGGTGGGCTTGGGATTCAAACCACTATGTCCAATTGATGTGTCCATACCATTTGTAGCTACTCAGGTAGATTTGGCTCATGTTCAGTCCAAGCCCGATAAGGACAAAAAATTCATTGAGCACATTAAACACATCAGCCAATAGGTCCATGACATATTGGATAGAGCCAATGTTAAGTACAAGCAACGACATGATCAACATCAGGTGCCACACAAGTTCCAGGTGGGCGACAAAGTTTGGATACATTTATAGAAGGAGTGCCTTACTAGGCCCCACCGCAAGCTTCACCCGCTCTGATATGGGCCATACACCATCACCAAGGCGACATGGGAAAATTCCTTCAAGATCAATATTCCACCATTCCTTGGTCTGCACCCAGTGTTCAATGTGGATTGCCTTCAACCCCACTTTCCACCATTGTTGGACACATCTGACATTCCAGAACAACTCACATCAATAGAGTTAAACCCAGACTACATGGAACAAGCCACAACTGATTGGATCATGGACACATAGATCAAGAACATCTTCCAGCAAAGGATCCATCTATATCGAGTTGTTAAAGCAGGCTAATTCCTTCACCAGGGAAAGTGGTTCACTAGGGACTAGATTCAACAAAAATTTTCTCACCTCATGGAGGCTCTGCTGTTGGGAAACCAGCTCCAAAAAGAGAAGAAAAGAGATATAAACGCCTTATAAATAATCCACTTCGAGGGGGAAACCTCCAATACATTAAATGAATGAACAATTCTTGGATGATACAATTTACAAAACCTCCTTTCTATATATAGGAGTCCATGGGGCCATAATGTAATCCTAGTGGGCCACAATGTAATCCTAGCCGACCTAACAATAATAATTTAAGGGCGCAATAATAACAAAATGGGGGTTATAAGGGTTCAATAATAACAATAAGGGGGTTACACTAACAATAATAAGGGACTATACTAGTGATATAGGGACCTAACATGCCCCTCTCCTTCAAAAAAGTGTTGTCCTCAACGCTTGAGTAGCTCCGGGTGCTTCTGTATAAAATTCTCATCCTCCCATGTAGAATCTTCAGTGGGTAAGTTCTTCCACTTGATGAGATACTCTGAAATTGATCAATTCCGTAGCTGTCGAGTTCTTGTTTCCATGACCGCTTCAGGTTCCAATATGATTTTTCCTTCCTCATCAAGTTCTGGAAATATTGTTTGAATTGGAATATTTTCACCTATAACCTTCTCTAAGCATGAAACATGGAAAACTGGATGTACTCACGAAGAAGCAGGAACCTCCAATTTGTATGCCATAGTACTAATATTTTGCAACACCTTGTAAGGACCATAGTGCTTTGGTGATAATTTATTATCCTTCTTAGCTTGCTTGAGGGACATTTGTTTGTAAGGTTGTAGCCGTAAAAATACCCAATCTCCTACATCAAAACTTCTCTTGCTGTGATGTTGATATGCCTGTTGTTTCATTCGATTTTGTGCCAAATTCAGGTTATCCTTTAAGAGTTGGAGAACTTCTTGCTGATGCTCGATGTGATCTTCCACTGCTTGAACCTTCGAATTTTCCCTTAAAGATGATGTGATGGATGGTGGATGATATCCATAAAGTGCCACAAATGGGGTCATTTTTGCTGCAGTATGGAAGGAAGTGTTATACCACCATTCAGCAAGAGGTAACCACTTGACCCATTGTGTTTGTTTATCAGACACAAAACAACGAAGATATCCTTCCAAACATTTATTTACTATCTCAGTTTGACCATCAGATTGAGGATGATAAGATGAGCTATGAGCTAATTGAGTACCCAAACAAGAAAATAACTCCGTCCAAAAATTTCCAGTAAAAATGGGATCTCTGTCGCTCACAATAACCCTTGGGCTTCCATGTAGCTTTGAATTCTGTCCATAAATGTAGTAGCAACTGTACTTGCTTTAAATGGATGAGATAATGCACAAAAGTGTGCATACTTGGTAAGTCTATCAACTACCACCATGATGACACTCTTTCCTTCGGACTTAGGTAAACCCGTGATAAAATCCATTGAAATCTCCTCCCAACGTTGACTTGGAATGGATAAAGGTTGTAGAAGTCCCGGGTCTTAATTGTCTCAAATTTATTCTGCTGGAAAACCAAACATTCCACCACAAACTTTTGAATATTAGATTTAAGGCCATCCCAAAAAAATTCTTTCTTCACCCTGTGGTAAGTTTTTAAAAATCCTAAGTGTCCTCCTAAAGGAGAAGTGTGCAATTCCATAAGAATATTTTGTTTTAGTTGGGAATTCTTACAAAGATATAAGTGATCTTTGTACCATAAGGAATCATTTTTCCAACTAAATGTATCAGATGTACTAGGATCTTGCTGCAACTTTTGAATGAGTGTCCATACATCTTTTTCCTTCTTTCATTCATCTCTTGCTTCGGTTATCCAATCTGGTTGGATAATAGAAATGGCACAAAGCAATGCTTCCACCTCTTCATTCTTTCTTGAGAGTGCATCCGCAACAACATTAAGCTTTCCTTTTTTGTAGATTATTTCAAAGTCATAACCCAACATCTTTGTGACCCATTTTTGCTGCTCTTCTGAAGATAGTCTTTGTTCCAAAAGTGTTTAAGACTATCATGATCAGTTTTTACCTTGAAGTTTCTTCCCATTAGGTAAGTTCGCCATTTCTTTAGTGCATGCAGTATTGCTAACATTTCCTTCTCATAAATAGGTTTCTGTAAATACTTTCCTTTGATTGGACGACTTTCAAAAGCAATGGGTCTTCCTTCCCGCATTAAAACAACACCAATTCCATTTCCTCGAGCAATCGCATTCTGTCAATAAGGAAGCCAGGAAACCGCGTAGCCAAGACAAAGCGTTAGTACATTGCCTCTTTAAGATGTTCAAAGGCCTTAGTTGCTTCAGGAGTCCATGAAAATGCATCTTTCTTCAATAATGTTGTTAGAGGTGCTGCTATTCTCCCATAATTCTTAAAAAACTTGCAATAATACCCTGTTAACCTGAGAAATCCTCGCAACTGCTTTATGGTTGTGGGGACTTTCCATTCCTTAATGGCTTTAATTTTGTTAGGGTCTACTTTAACACCCTAGTGAGATACAATATGACCCAGATATTCCACCTCTTGTACTCCAAAGAAACATTTGGATGTTTTTGCATATAATTGTTTCTCCTGCAATAGTTTGAGCACCCTGTCAACATGTTCAACATGATCCTTCAAGACCTGATATAGATTAGTATATCATCAAAAAATACTAGCACAAATTTTCTAAGGAAGGGTTTGAAAATGGAATTCATCAACCCTTGAAATGTAGAAGGTGCATTGGTAAGGCCAAAAGGCGTGACAAAAAATTCATAATGACCCTCATGAGTTCGAAATGTTGTTTTTGGAATATCTTCAGTCTTCATTCTAATTTGATGATATCCTGAACGAAGATCCAACTTGGTAAAACAAATTGCTCCATGTAATTCATCCAATAATTCATCAATCACAGGAATGGGAAATTTGTCTTTAATGGTGAGCTTATTGAGCTCCCTATAATCCGGACACATTCACCATGATTCATCCTTCTTGTGTACCAATACTACAGGAGCAGAGAAAGAACTTTGACTAGGTTGAATTATACCCGCCTCTAACATTTCTGCAATCATACGTTCAATTTCGCTGTTTTGGAAGTAAGGATATCTATAAGGCCTGATGTTTGGAGGAACACTTCCTGGAATCAAATGAATAGCATGATCATGATCACGAATAGGTGGGAGTCTTTTGGGAGTTTCAAACAACTTGGAATGATTGTCCAAGACTTGTTGGAGATCTGCAGAAATAGATGATTTTGATGTCGGAACTTCTAGTGAGCATAATTGTGCAATTACGCCTCGTTGTTCTTTCTTTAGAATATTTTTCATGACATTAGAGCTTATTATACTTCCCTGCTTCCCTTCAATACCCCGTAATTCGACTTCCTTTCCTTTTGAAAAAAATTTCAGGAAAAGTTCTTGAAAATTAAAAGCTACCGTCCCTAAAGATTGTAACCATTGTACTCCCAGTACAACATCAGCACCTCCCATAGGAATGGAAAGCATTGGACTATTCAATACATATTCCCCCATGGTTAGCTTGATATTATGGCATTTTCCAGAGCAATTTATAGTTCCTCCATTTGCAACCATCACTTGACATTTCGGTGCTGGGTATAGGAAACAATTTAATTCCTTGGCTACCTTACAATGAATAAAATTATGGGTGCTACCTGAATCAATCAACACTATTACCCTTTTCTTCTTTATATGTCTTTCTATCTTGAGAGTTTGAGGAGTGGTAATTCCTGCCAGTGCATTACACGATATGGTCGGATTCATTTCTTCCTCTTCTAGGGGTGGTTCCTGGTGTATATCCTCTTCTTGTTCATTTTCTTCTTCTTCTTCACAATCTATGTAAAATAATTTCTTCTCGGCACACTTATGACCTTTAGTGTATTTGCTATCACAACTGTAGCAAAGCCCTTTTGCTCTTTTTTCTTCCAATTGTTGTGGTGTCAACCTTGTAGGTTGTGGAAATCTAGGCGTAGCAACACTTCCTTCTTTATAGAATTGAGTGGTGGGCTTCCTTGTCGCCATAATTTTACATTCAACTTTTCTTGCCAACCTGAATGCCTTCTCCAATGAATCAGGTTCCAAAACGCGAACTTCATGTTGGATGTTATCCTTTAAAGTGCCTAGGAAGAGATCAATCCTATGTCCCTCTGGAATATCAGTTACCCTTATATTCAATTTTTGGGAGTCCTCAATGTGCTGCCCCACTAAACCCTTTTGTTTGAGATTTATCAATTGGGTAAAGAAGGTGTTGCTCTTTGTATCCTCATAATGTGCTATCATTTCCTCCGTAAAAATTGACCAAGTGACAATTTTTTTACGGGAACAAAGCCATCGATACCATACACATGTATTTTGTTCTAAATGTAAAGTTGCAATGCGTACCTTTTGTGTGTTTTGCACGTTATGGAGATCAAAATATTGCTCCATCTGTAGTATCCATGTTACAGGATCCTTTCCATCAAACTTCCTCATATCCATTTTTGGAATATGGTGGTTCTTCCTACCAACATTAGAGTTTATGAAATCACGATTAACATTTATTTTGTTCTCATCATGAGGTTCTTCTACTATCTTTTCACCATTAGGAAACCTTTCTTGTATCAACTTTTTCAAACCTTCCATGTCTGCTTTTAGGACATTCTTCATGTTTTCTATTTTATCATCGATCTTAGCTTCCATGCCAGCCTCCATGCCATCAATCTTAGATTCAATTCCATCTATCTTAGATTCCACGCCGTTCTTCAAAACTTCCATGTCATTTTTTGTTGCTCTTTGCGAGAGCGAAATTTTTTGCACTTGCTCTTGTAATTTTGATATGTCATGTTGCCATTCTTCGTCTTCATGAGTCATAGTAGAGTTTTCCAAAGGCTTAATGGGTGTTGAATTCTTTTTAGGGGAGATTTTATCATTCAATACTGATATCTATTCTACAATATGCCCTTGCAATAAATTCAACTTGATTCTTCAAACAAGACTTATGCAATTCAGAAAAAAAAAAATACACACCTTTTACTTGCTTTTGAGGAGCTCGATATTGAAATTGTATTACCTCTGTTATTGTGGCTCTTCAATATTTGAAATTTAGCACTGAATTAGCCCTCTGAATTCTCTTTTGAATGCCACATGTCTGACTTGATTTGGATTCTCCAAGACAAATTTATGTCCAATCTCCCACAATGACCTAATTATGGAGTAGTTCAGTATAGCGAACTTGTACGACTTGCCATGTGTCACTGTTTCATCCTTAACCTCTGAAATTGATATCCAAGAAACTACAGTCCATGTAATTGCGACCAATTTTTACGGTACTCCAATCCGATGCTCAGAGAGAGAGTTATTGAAATTTTCCCACGATCACCTTTTTGAGATGAAATTCGGGAGCCTGAAAAAGCACTACCTTCCACAGATCATATCTCCAAAAATATTGTAAACCAAGCTCTGAATTTTTTTGATGAGTTTCCTTAGGATTTTAGCTTCGCACCATAAAATTTTGAGATTCTGAACCTCAGTAGAAAAAAAGTTATA
This sequence comes from Pinus albicaulis, assembly GCA_034641835.2. NCBI lineage: Eukaryota > Viridiplantae > Streptophyta > Pinopsida > Pinales > Pinaceae > Pinus > Pinus albicaulis. The sequence goes on from CM076569.1 coordinate 927,126,075, forward strand.
GCGCAAATGCCACGATGACCTGTTTAGAGCCTGAAAGAAAACCTAACTTCCACAGATCATATCTCCGAAAATATTGTGAACCAAGCTCTAAGAGTTTTAGGCAATATTCCTCAGGATTTCGGCTTCGCACCCTAAAAATTTCAGCTTCTGAAACTCTGTATAAAAAAATTTATAGCGAAAATTCCACGATGACCTATTTGGAGCAGCGAAACCCTAGAATCCAAAGCTCTGATACCAAATGTTGGGAAACCACCTCCAAAAAGAGAAGAAAAGAGATATCAACACCTTAGAAATAAGCCACTTCGAGGGGGAAACCTCCAATACATTACATGAATGAACAATTCTTGGATGATACAATTTACAAAACCTCCTTTCTATATATAGGAGTCCATGGGGCCATAATGTAATCCTAATGGGCCACAATGTAATCCTAGCCGACCTAAAAATAATAATTTAAGGGCACAATAATAAAAAAATGGGGGTTACAAGGGTACAATAATAACAATAAGGGGTTTACACTAACAATAATAAGGGACTATACTAGTGATATAGGGACCTAACATCTGCACATAATGGAGACCATTGCTTCCTAAGGGGGGAGGAATGATCCAGGTTTATATTGCTGGCCACCCACCTATTCCACCTAGACCTCCATTCTCTTTCATCATTTTCATTATTTATAGCAGCATTTACTATTTTTAACCATTTTTAGGGTCCTAAACTTCGAGAGCATTTTTTTGACCCCCTAAACGGATTTTTTTAAGGTCTACAACAAGCCCATAGCCATGTGGAGAAACTTGTAGTACTCGGAGACATATTTCTGACGATATATATTACGTGCCAAATGGAGATAATATGACCAAGTTACGACCCCGAGAAGTTGGCTGCCCAACTAACCCCAATGAGGCCCACAAACTCTTGGCGGTCCATCTCCTAGGGTTAGGGTTTTGGTTGTTTAGGGTTTTCCCATGTTGTTCAATAATAAAAATGCCCTTGAGCCTCATTGTAACATAGTTCAGAGGCATGTAGCTCCCATATATCTTCTAAGATATAAGCTACCATCGCCCAAACTAGTTTATTTTCCATTCTCTCTATAAGCATTTTTCAGTATTTGATATTATTGAAATGAAGTGTTATTCCTGTTGCATCTCTGCGTTTATGTTTATTTATTTATTTTATTGTGTTCCTACATAATTCTAGATCACATTTATATGTTTATTGATATACTGCAAGTGGTTATGATTGGTCGTTACATTGCTAATTGATGAAAAATGATGAAATGGTAAAAGTAATATTACATTGATTCACCCCCCTCTCTCAATGTGTTATTTGGTCCAACATTTGCTTCATTCACATTTATTTTTCCATGATTTTTTTATTTTTCATGGCCATTTCTCTATGATTTTCTCCTTTTAGTCATTTTCAGTACAACTTCACCTCTCATCTTGAAAAAAGTTCTAAGCCTCCATTTTGTTCCTGTGCTTGGGGCTATACTTTGTTCCTTTTTCTCTAATTCACTTTTCTTTCTCTATTTAATCCTTTGTCTTTTTCAATCCCCTTTATCTATATCCTTAGCTAGCAAAATTTGGGTGTCCTTCACTCATCTATTCTATAAGATTCTCCATGTTTTTTAGAACTGTTGTGGTGTGTTGGGTTTGGTCATTACTCAGGTTTTTTTCCTTTGGGATATGTTGCTACTTCTTAACTTCTGTCAATTCCATTTATCCTCCCACTTCAATTCCCTCTTTTTACTATTTTAAGGGCCTCCATTTCTCTTATTTTATTATCCGCCTATGGTTTCATCAATCAAGACTCATACCTAGAGACATAGGATATTAGAACTTGTGAGGTTGTCACTATGGGGTGAGACCTTCCACTTCTAGGGATCAAAATGTTTCTTAGAGCTCTCCCAAGATATACCAAAAGAATACACCTTCAACAATCCAATAAGAGATTGAGAATGTTGAAAGAGAAGGAATAATAGAACATAGACTCATCTCCAACAAAGAAGTGTCAAAGAAATAAATAAATAATAGGAGAGAACAGGAGAACGAGAGAACAAGAGAACCAAGAACTTGGGAATGAGAGTGTTAGGGTTTAGACAAGCCTGAAACCTGTTAGGAAGACTCGAGGAAGGGACATCAAATTCGTGTAGCGCCTGGTGGACAGTATGGTTGTGGCTTCAGGGGGGGCTCAATCCCCTCCTACAAAAATGTTACAACGGGAGAACAGAGTAGCAAGCAAGCAACCCCCCAAGGGGGTTCCACCTAGAATGCAGGACAAATACTGGGAGCTAAATGGAAAGCCAAGATAGGAGGACAATGCCTGCCATGGGCACTGAAAAAACCAAGATTCATTATTCCTGCAAATAAATTAGATGAGTACAGGAGTTGTATGAAGGATAATGCATTAATCTGTAAATTCATAGGCATTTGGCCAATAGAAAAAGATCTATTGAAATGGATGCAAGAAAAATGGCAACCCAAGGGTCACATAGACCTAAAATTTGGCCCCAAAGGGTTCTTTACGATCATATTCACCAATCTTCTAGATAAATAAAGGATCTTTGAGGGAGGTCCTTACTTTTATTACAATTCTGGTCTATTTTTACGGCCATGGGAGGAATGCTATAACCTAGATTAGGAAAAATTCTAGTAGGTGAAATGTTAGTTAACTCTGGAAATGTAATACCATTGACAACAGTGTTCCAACAACTCCCAAAAATTAATCAATGAAAGTAATCTCCTGGAATATTAGAGGCCTAAATAGTAAAGGAAAACATCGATATTTAAATATGAGTTAAGATCTGAAAAGCCTCAAATAATGTAAATATAGGAGACGAAAGTCTCTAGCCAAAAATTAGAAGACATTCTTAAGTATTATAAACCTCATTATGAAGTAATGGTGATAGACTCACACAAAAATGTTTGGGGAATAGCCATTCTCTGGAATCCTGCAGAGGTAATGGCAAATGGATGGATTGGTCTGCCTTGCCTTCTTACAGGCCTTATTAGACAAATTGGAATGAAGGAAAAGCTACTTATCTCCTTTTTCTATGGCCCTCATATTCCAGGAGAAAGAGAGGCGTTTTTGAATAGTATAAGGACTCTTAGTAATATGCACATAGAGAAATATTGGTTGCTTGGTGGGGATTTCAATATGATTATGAATCTAACAGAAAACAAAGGAGGAACAAGGAGAGAGGAGCCAGAAATGGAACTGTTTTGGGACTTAATCACAGACCTCAAGTTGGTGGATATACCAACTGTGAACAAAAAATTTACTTGGAATAACAAACGAGGAGTTGCTCATCAAGTGTCATCCAAACTGGACAGGTTCATTGTCTCAAAAGCTTTAATCAATATGGATGTGTTCTATGAAGCATATATCCTTCCTATTTTGGGGTCAGATCACTGACCAATAAGCATTGAAATTGACATGAAAGAATTCCAGAAGAATCGTCCATTTAGATTTGAAACCTTTTCATTGTGGGATCCTAAATTTTTGGAAAAAGCCAAAGGATGGTGGGAATCAAGCCATATTCAGGGCCATAACAGAATGCACTCATTTCAACTCTAGCTGAAAAATCTAAAGCATGAAATAAAAAAAATGGAATAAAACTGAGTTTGGTAACATTCAACAGGATAAGGAAAGATTTCAAGGAGAAATGAAGCGTGTTCAGCAACAAATGATTGCAAATGGAAGGATGGAGGCTCTTGCCCTGGAAGAAGGAAACCTCCTAATTTGACTGGAAGAATGAAGGAAGCAAGAAGAAATACTATGGAAACAAAAATAGCAGGTTCAATGGCTAAAAGAAGGGGAAAAAAATACAAACTTCTTTCATAAGGCAATGATCCAGAGACAACAACACAATCAAATATTTTCACTAAAGGATCCCAATGGAAATCGAGTTCTTCAACATAATGACATGGAAACCATGTTAATAACTCACTTTAGTGACATCCTCACATAACCAGATCAAAATAGAACATCAGCCATTGAGAAAATCACTAGAAACATTCCTACAATTGTTATCAAGGACCAAAACTTTGCCCTACTTAGGGAAATCACCTATGAAGAGGTGGAAGAGCTAGTAAGAAATATGCCTAAGAATAAAGCCCCTAGACCTGATGCCTTTACAATAGAATTCTACCAAGCTACTTGGACATTTATGGGAAATGATATCTAGGAATTGGTAGAAGAATCCCAATAACGTTCGAGACAGGTCTATCCAGCCCTGAATTCCACTTTTATCTCTTTAATACCCAAGCAGGAAAACAAAGATGTCCCAGAGGGATTCCATCCTATTTCCTTATGTAATTTCATTTATAAGATCCTATCGATGATTATGGTCAATAGATAAAAACCTTTTCTCTCAAGTCTTATATCTCCAGAACAAACAGGTTTTGTGAAAGGCAAACAAATCCTAGATGGTATAGTAATGGCGTAGGAATCAGTCCATTCTCTTCGCACTCTTAAAGAGAAAGGTATGTTAATAAAAATCGATCTTTCTAAAGCTTATGATAATCTAATTTGGTATTATTTGAAAGTTGTACTTGAAGCCCTTGGATTTGATAAAAGATGGATTCTATGGTTAATGTATTTCATTTCTTCCCCCAACTTCTCAATCTTGCTTAATGGTATTCCCTCTACCCCTTTAATGTTTCTAGGGGACTTCGACAAGGAGATCCCCTATCCCCTTTTATTTTCATATTAGTAGTAGAAGGTCTAGGGCGTCTCGTTAAATCTAAGCTTCATGGGTGGAAATTGAAGGGGCTGAACCTTTGGGGACTGGATCTAACTCTCTCGCATCAACAGTTTGTAGATGACATCATGCTCTTCTGTCAAGATATTTTAAGGGAAGCCAAGGCCATTTTATTTGTTCTTAAAGACTTCATGGTAGCATTTGGGACAGGCATAAACAATGAAAAATATAATGTCTACTTTTTAAATACTAATGATGTCTCTTAGAGGTTCCTAGCCCGTACTTTGGGTTTCAAACTAGGTTCTTTTCCCATGAAGTATTTAGGTAATCCCCTCAGCCTGAATTCGCTTAGGGTTTTGGGATGTAAACATCTCCTTAATCGTATTCAGAACCGTTTACATAATTGGGCACTTCGTGTTCTCAATGCCCCTAGTCGGGTGGTCTTACTGCGCTTTGTTCTTCAATCCATCCATTTTTACCAGTTATCAGGGTGGGATATCCCCAAAACCATCTACAATAATATGGTCAATATGTTCAAATTTTTGTGTGGTAGGGCACTCAACAAACACAGAAATTAGCTCTTCTATCCTGGGATAAGCTCACTAAACTCAAAAAATCAAGTGGATTGGGATTACAAGACCCCTACGTGCTAAACCAGGTGATGGGAGCTAAACATTGGTGGATATGGCTCCAAGGGGGTAGAGACCTATGGAAAATTATCTGGGAGAGGAAAAATGAAATGCCCCGAACAACTACTAAAAAATTGGAAGTCGATGTTACCCCAAAAGGATCTAACATCTGGAATCTGGCGGTCACCAAAAAAGACCTTATTCAACAACATAGCTTCTGGGAAATTCCAGGTTGTAAGACAAGTATATTTTGGGAATATTCTTGGAAACAAAGGGAAAAATTATTTAGTTGTCTAGACTTAGGAGAGATATTCCTTTTCAGCAACCTGCCACATATAATATCGGTAGGAAACTACTGGAGCGGGGAGAATGAGGGATAATGGAGAAAATGGAAAGGAAAAGAACAATGGCCGAATGCCCCTGCAACACTTCAATGGAACAATTATGAAAAAGAAATGAAAACCAAGAAATTGGTTTCAGCAAATGGAGAAGACATCCTGAGGTGGGGATACCACAATAAAGGAATGTTTACCATACAAGAAGGGTATTATATTAAATCAAACAATCTACACAGTATCCATGGAAAATTTTAGGGGCTAATATTCACAGGTGGGCTAATTTTCCATGGTTTTTCCAAAAAAAGATTTGCCAATTTCCATTTTTTTATAAAAGTGATTCGCCCAAATTTTACAATATAAAATTATTTTACCTTAAAAATCACCAACGTTATATAGACAATATATGTAATTTGTTTATAAATTTGAATAATTTTACAAATACATCAATAAATATTTTATATTTTTCATATTAGGGACTAGTCAGATTCGCCAATTTTTTAAACTTCAAAATAATTTTCCATCCTTAAAATTTTCCCTGACAGTATCATAGTTTCGCTCTGGAAAAAAATATGGGTAGCTAAACACTGGCTGAAAATTGAACATTTCCTCTCGCTTGTAAGCCATCATAAAATACTTAACTAGGATCAGCTGCAGAAAAGAGGGATGCAGGGGCCTTCGCTATGTATAATCTGTAATAGGCATGAGGAAAGTATTGAGCATTTGCTAAATAGATGTGATCTGGCTGAAACACTTTGGAAGAACATTCTTGTGGTCTTCCAACAAACAAATAGGGACAACACCTGCATCACCTAGACCATCATAAATTGGAGAAAAGGGGGATACACCTACGCAGTCCTCAAAAGAGCTTGGAGGTTATCGATGGGGTTTCTTATTTGGGCCATCTGGAAAGAAAGGAACTGAAAAATCTTCAGGGATGAGACTAGACAGAAAGACCAGATCTGGCAGGTAACCTAGAAAATATCTGTGAGACCATATTAGTTGAAAAATGGAACGAGGAATACTGGACTGCAACTGGAAACGAAGCCTGCATCCTTGCCATGTTAAACCTAAAACCCCAAATGTTGGCTCAGATTTTATGGAAAAGAAAACAACTCAGGAAAAATCCTCTGGACAAGTTTCAGATGCCTCAACTAGGGTTTCTGAAATTAAATTATGATGGGGCCTCCAAGGGAAACCTAGGTCCGACAGGAGCAGGTGGAATTTTTTGGAACTCCTAAGGTTAAGTTTGCAGAGTATATGCAATGGAATTAGGGTTTGCCACTAATAATGAAGCATAATTAGTGGCGGTCAAACAAGTGTTGATAATTGCAGTCAGGGAAACTACCACAAAATCATTGTTGAAGGGGGGCTATGGAAACATGGATATTAAAGAAGCTGCAGTGGGGGACTCCATGGAAGAAAATAAGTCAAATTTGGAGGACGACATGACTTATCCATGAGATTAGTTTAATTATTTAGGATATTGGTTACCTTAGCCCATCGCATGTTTGTAGAGCTGGGAATGAGGTAGCAGACTACCTACCTAACTGGGGTTGTAGCAACGAGGGTCACTCGCTTGACATTAACCAATATCATAGGGCATGGGACATTGAGCTACATCCATTATAGGTCATCATCAACAGAGATAAGGAAAGTTATCGAGACCCCCGATCGGGGTGCCACGCAGAGGTTGATGGGATATGTGTGGTGTCACGCGGCTGTCGAGATTCAACAAGATGATGATCCTAGTGAAAATTAAGCACCTACACTAGGTGGGGCCCACATGCTATTTTTAGGTGTATGTATATTTTTAGAATGGTGAGAAAATTCTATTTATAGCGGGAGTCTATTTATAGATGGTTGAGAAAATTCTATTTATAGATGAAGTTCTATTTTTGGAATGCATGTGTGAAGTTTTTTCGTAGATCGCATGTCTAAAAATAGAATGGATGTCGATTATTATTATCTCTTAATAATAATTAAACAATAAATAATAATCTATTCTCTTGAAGCACTTGATTTCAGTTAACTGTTGTGGAAAACCAGTTGACTGAAGGAATTTCGAGTTCTAAGGTTGGTTGGTGGGACATGCAAGTAGACTTCATTGTAACTAAGTGATACAAAGTTGTAACAGGGTTGGATGTGTAGTTATGTGAGTTGTAAAGTAGTTTAACTCAGTTAAGTGAGTTAAACTAAGTTGTGCTAGTTTTAACTAAAGATACACTAGTGAGAGATTAGTGAATTAAATATTAAATTAATTCACATGGAGTGATATCACATGCAACTGAAAATTTACTACTGTTAACTACATGCATGTCAGATCCAGTGGAGACCTAGTTGAGAGATAGGTGAAAGGGAAAATTTGACTATTAGTTGTGACATTAGTGGGTGCACACTTGCAACCAAACACACATTGGAGATGACAATGAGGATTGCGCAGTCAAGGCAAGGCAAGATTGAATTCATTCAGGGATTATGATTAACAGGGATTGTGTAGTGCAAGTAGGCTGTCAGGAGGCAGTAAATTGGTGTATGAATATGCCAATTTTTGTATGACAGTGTGAGACGATTGCATATTCTACTGAGAGCTCTTGGATTAGAGTTTTGTATGAGATTTTATCATGATCCATGATATATACATAATATATGATAGTGGGGTTTTTAGCTTTATTCTTTCCCGGTAAAAACATCTGTGTCATGTGTGATTGATCTTTCTTCATGTGTTTGCAATTGGCGATTAAATTTCCGCAAAGATTTAAGTAGAAGGATTTTGTATTTAACAGTGGCATATAATTGTTAGATCAGGAGAATTTAGAAAATACATAATTGTATTAAAATTTATACATGGTATCGGAGAAAAGAATATTAAAATATTGAAGCAGTAGTTGAGTTTGTTGGTGGAAACAATTCGAATTTGTTGCAAGAATTTCTTGGTGCGACAATTGAGTAAACAACGAAATGGATTTCAATGGTTTGGGTTTAGATTATGCACTCGAGGGCAGATCAAACTAAATTGCATGGAAGGATAGGATGGAGGCGGTGCTTGAAGATAATGGCTTGAAGGAATTCATCGACAGTGATGTTCCTAAGCCCACTTCGACGGATGCTGCATTACTTGACGCCTAGAAAATAAAGTAGTGAAGACGAGAAGGATTCTGTTGGAAGGTATGCGAGACCATATTTTGTCAAGCTTTCATGGGAAATCTACTCCATTAGCAATGTGGAAGGCTTTGACAAATATTTTCCAAAGCAGCAGTGAGCATAGGAAATTGGTGCTCAAGGATAAACTCATAAAGATCAATATGGAGAAGGGCGACAATATTCCTAAGTATCTCACAAAGTTTGTCCAATGTCAGGATGAACTGGGGAGTGTGGGAATCATGGTTGCTGATGATGATTTGGTTATTTTGTCTCTCTTGGGACTTCCTAAGAGTTGGCACAGTTATTAAGACTCTGTCAACGAACGGGAAAAATTGCCGAATTGGGAACGACTGTGGTTGTATCTTGTGTAGGAGGAGTTCAGGCGGAACACCAGATATGGCTCTTCATCAAAGCATGATGATGAAGAGGATTGTGCTTTAGCTGCCAAGACAAGGAAAGGGAAGGAGAAGAAATCCCATTCAAAATCTGAGTCTAAAGGAAAGAAGCTGGATTTGTCCAAAGTTAAGTGTTTTCACTGCTCACAAAAAAAGAAGAACAAGAAGGTTGTTCGAGCTGCAGATAGTGAGGCCCTTGCCTCGAAATTTGAAATTGATTTCTCTTTGATCACATGCTTGGTTTCAAGCACAATGGGATCAATGTGGTATCTAGATAGTGGTGCCTCCTTCCACATGGTGGGAGATAAGGAGCTTTTCAGTGACTTGGAGGAGAAATATCTCCAAATGCATATAGAGATGGGCGATGATGGACAATACAATGCGACCAACATTCGTACCATTACCTTTGAGAGGGAGTCAGGTAAACCATTTTTGTTGAAAATGTTATGCATGTTCCAGGTCTGAAGAAAAACTTGGTCTTAGTTGTGATGTTTGAGGACAAAGGTTATGACGTTGTTTTCAACGATGGAAAATCTTTCGTGCAACATAAAACAACAGGTCAAACCAAGAGGACAGTGATTATAGTCAAGAATCTCTACAAGCTAGAGGTAGATGGTTGCGCTGCAATGGTGGGAAAAGAAGAAGAAGTGGTAAGTTGGGATGAGGGCGAATTATGGCACAGGCGATTGGGCCATATTCACCATGGCACCCTAAAAATTTTGCACCAGATTTCTACTGGACTTCCCAAGGGTACACTTGCGTAGTTAGATCAGTGCAAGGGATGTATTATGGGTAAGTTTGTCAAGTTCACCTTTCATGAAAAGGAGAACCGTGCTTCGGTGATCCCGGAGAAAGTTCACACAGACATGTGCAGACCATTCTCGGTTGCTTCAACAACAAAACCTTGGTATTATGTTATTTTTGTTGATAACTTTTCTCGTAAATGATGGATCTTCTTCATGCAGAAGAAGGATCAAACATTCTCAAAGTTCTATGAGTTTAAGGCATTGGTTGAGAAAGAGTCGAGGAAGCAAGTGAAGGCTCTACGGAGCGATAATGGTGGAGAATACATCTCGAACGAATTCAGAGAATTCTGTAGCAAAGAAGGAATTTGAAGAGAACTCATAGCGCCTCATAACCCACAGCGAAATGGGGTCGCGGAGAGGAAGAACAGAACGATCGTGGGTGCTACACGAGCTATGCTGCATGATCAGGGCCTACCAATGCATTTGTGGGTGGAAGCATGCAACACTGCGGTTTATTTGCAAAACCGTTGTCCTCATAGAGTACTTGGCATGAGTACACCTGAAGAAGCTTTTACTGGTAAGAAATTGGATGTTTCTCACTTTAAGATTTTTGGCTCATATGTTTATGTGCATGTGACCAAGAACGCCAAGAAGAAGCTGGAGCGGACTGCTGAAGTTGGGATATTTTTGGGGTACACAGAAACACCCCATAAGTATCGTTTATATTTTCCAAACAGTTGAATGATTGTGGTGCGACGCGATATAAAATTCAATGAGGAGAAAGCCATGAAGTTTTCGCTTGAGAGGGAGCTAGACTTACATGCAGAGAAAGGAACTTTTGGTTCCCAAAGATGAGTCTCTAGATGTGGATCAGCCACAAGAGGAGGTTCATGGAGTGGAGGAGTCCACTCACGCAAAGCCAAACATCAGAATTGGTAGAAGGCGTACCATAGAAGCTGAGAGGCTGAAGCATGATGCGACATAGAATGTAGAAGCCCCTACTTCACAACGCAGGCAGAGCAAGTCTCCTGACTGATTCATTGGATACATGGCTCTCATGATAAAATGTATTGTGACTGAGCCATCTTCCTTTTAGGAATCAGTGCAGGAGCCTACATGGGTAGATGCAATGGTGGAGGAGTATGACTCAATTGTCATAAACATTGCTTGGGAAATTGTTCAAAGGCGGTTGATAAATCAGTTGTAGGTTCAAGATGGATCTACAAGGTAAATAAATTTGCTGATGGGAGTGTTGAAAAACACAAGGCTAGATTTGTGGCCTGGGGCTTCTCACAAATTGAGGGGATTGATTATGAAGAAAACTTTGCACCTGTCACATGGTATTCTTCCACAATGACCATCCTTTCTCTCTCAGTGTAGATGGGTTGGCACATTCATTAGATGGGTGTGAAGACTATGTTCCTTAATGGGATCATTGAGGAAGAAGTGTACATTGAGCATCCTGAAGGATTTTAGATCTTTAGCAGTGATTCGCATGTGTGCAGACTCAAAAGATCGTTGTATGGGCTGAAGCAAGCACCCCGTGCTTGGTACACTCAGATCGACAACTATTTCACTGGACTTAGCTTCACCAAGAGTGAGGTGGATGCAAACCTATACCAAATTGTGGTGGAGGGTAAGCTTTTAATCATTGTTCTTTATGTTGATGATTTAATACTGACTGGTGATGAGCAGCTGATACAGTCATGCAAGGAGGACCTTGCAAAGGAGTTTGAGATGAAGGATATGGGCCTCCTTCACTATTTCCTTAGATTGGAAATATGGCAGCGAGAAGGTGAACTTTTTTTGTCTCAAGGCAAGTATGCAAGGGAGATACTGGGTAAGTTTCACATGGAGGGCTATAAACCCATGGATACTCCACTTCCAGGAAACTGGAGGAAAGAGGATGCTACATCTAGAGAGGTAGTGGATGCTACTGTCTATCGATAGTTGGTGGTTTCGCTCATGTATTTAGTTAATAAAAGACAAAATATATGCTATGCAGTGAACCAACTTAGTCAAGCGATGGTTAAGCCTACCAAGCTCTTTTGGAAGGCGGGCAAGCATGTCCTGAGATATCTCAGGGGTACATCTGATTATGGATTATGGTATAGACAGATGGATGAGATGAAGTTCCATGGTTACATGGATGCAGATTGGGAAGGCAGCCTAACGGACATAAAGAGCACATCAGGAGGGGTATTCAGTATAGGATCTACAACTGTTTCTTGGTACAGTAGGAAACAGAGATCCGTGGCACTCATTTCAGTGGAAGCGGAATACATGGCAGCAAGTCAAGCTGCATGTGAGGCTATATGGATGAGAAAGATCCTGGTCAGTTTTTTTGGTTCTCATTTAGATCCTACAATGATTCATTGTGATAATAAGAGTTGCATTAAACTCTTGATTAATCTCGTGTTTCATGATAGATCTAAGCATATAGATATCCGTTATCATCATATCAGAGATTGTGTGCAGCGGAAAATCATGTTGCTTCAGTACATTCCTACGGAAGATCAGGATGCAGATATTTTGACGAAGGCGCTCACCAGGAGAAAATTAGAATACCATAGAGACAGGATCAGGGTGAAAGATAATCCCTTTCTTTTTGAGAGGGAGTGTTGAGATTCAACAAGATGATGATCCTAGTGAAAATTAAGCACCTACACTAGGTGGGGCCTGTAGGCTATTTTTAGGTGTATGTATATTTTTATAATGGTGAGAAAATTATATTTATAGTGGGAGTCTATTTATAGATGGTTGATCAAATTCTATTTATGGATGGAGTTCTATTTTTGGAATGCATGTGCGAATTCTGTTCATAGATCACATATCTAAAAATAGAATGCATGTCAATTATTAATATCTCTTAATAATAATTAGACAATAAATAATAATCTATTCTCTTAGAGAACTTGATTTCAGTTAACTGATGTCGCAAACCAGTTGAATGAAGGAATTTTGAGTTCTAATGTTGGTTGGTGGGACATGCAAGTGGACTTCGTTGTAACTGAGTGATACAAAGTTGTAACAAAGTTGGATGTGTAGTTATGTGAGTTGTAAAGTAGTTTAACTCTATTAAGTGAGTTAAACTCATTTGTGCTATTTGCAACTAGTAGTAACTAAAGAGACACTAGTGGGAGATCAGTGAATTAAATATTAAATCAATTCACATGGAGTGATCTCACCTACAACTGAAGATTTAATTTTGTTAACTACATGCATGTCAGATCCAATGGAGACCCAGTTGAGAGATAGGTGAAAGGGACAATTTGACTATTAGTTGTGACATTAGTGGGTGCACACTTGCAACCAAACACACATTGGAGATGCCAATGAGGATTGCACAGTCAAGGCAAGGAAAGATCAAATCATTCATGGATTGTGATCAGCGGGGATTGCGCAGTGGATGTAGGTTGTCAGGAGGCAGTAAATTGGTGCATGAATATGCCAATTTTTTTATGACAGTGTGAGATGATTTTATATTGTACTGAGAGCTCTTGGATTAGATTTTTGTATGATATTGTTTCATGATCCATGATATATACATAATATGTGATAGTGGGGTTTTTAGCTTTATGCTTTCCCGATAAAAACATTTGTGTTATGTGTGATTGATCTTTCTTCATGTGTTTGCAATTGGCGATTAAATTTCCGAAAAGATTTAAGTAGAAGGATTCTGTCTTTAACAGTGGCATATATTTTTTAGATCAGAAGAATCCATGGAATACATAATTGTATTAAAATTTTGACAACGGCGACGTGCACCACACAGTCGCTCAAGCTTAAGGTTGGTTTCCGGCTGGTAGGTGATACGTTCACATGCCAGTTCATTATGGCTACCGACGACATCAGTGGAAGACAACTAACGCTGTCAGACCGGCTTGGGAAACAACATCGACGTCAGAAGGGGTTAATGCAAGCTGTGCGATGGAAGGCGAGCATTGTTCTTGGGCGAAATTCAAAAGGAGGAGCAGTGTGGATGAACGCTGAAGGTTTGCGACTCCTAGTGGTTACCTGGTATGTGATGAATCTTCTTAACATGAATACATAGGTCAGTCGTTTGGTTGGTAACACAGTAATTTTCAGGGTTGACATTTATCTGTTGCTCAATTCGTCTGCCCCTATTCACTGTCTTATTTTTGATGGAGGAAACCGAAATTTAATGGGTTTGCATGCAGCTCATCACTGCGGGTGTCTGTTGAATTAGGGTTTCTGGTATAGTTTACAGTCTGGTTTCTTTTATTGCATGGCCCTAAATTAAGGGCATTTACAGTTTTATGTTTTTATATCCCTCTACTTAAGTCAATTGCATATTTCTCTAGTGATTCTAGTCTTCCCGGACCTTGCTGTCATTCCCTGCTTTTGAACTCCCTGTCATGCTGGCTTAAACTTTGATTGTGCCCCGTTTGTGGTTTGTAATGAAGGAATACAGGCTTCTGTGTCTCATGGCTATGAGAAAAAATGTAGGGCCATGCATGACCTCCTTGGTAATCACGTTTGTGGTGTCTTTGTCCCTCATTCTGTTTACCTTCATTTCATCGGTCAAGGTACATGCTCTCTGTAGGGTCTGTGGGATCAATTCTTTGTTTTAAGGTCTCAACCTATAGTCAATAGCCATGAAACTAGTCTTAGAATTAATTGGGTGGGTTATGGGAGCCTCTGTTCAATTAGATCGCACCCCCGTCCTCATGGGTTCTAGGTCTGGGATTTGAGTCATCCAATTTTTACCCTCTCTCTGCTTAAGATTAAATTATATAATTCTACCACCGTCAGCAGGAATAGTAGCACTTCCTATTACTTGGTAACGAAGGTAGTTGTGGGCCCTATTTACTGTTGCATGCAAACATCTATTGACTTTTTCTTTCCATATATAGGCCTCTTTAAATTAAAAACAGGTGTTGCCCAGTTACAGTTTGAGAATTTGCAACAAAAAAGTCTGTTATTTGTAGTTTGGAATACAAACATGGTAAAAGGACAACCTGCCAAGCACCAGGTCAAGGAAAAAGGGAAACATAAACTTCTAAATCCCACAGCAGGGTCTAGAAAGCGAGGTAGAAAATCAAAAAAAGAGGTTACGGAAAACCTATTTGAAGTTTACTCTACAGGTAATCCTGCACAAGTCTGCAATCTTATTCAGGGCTGGGAGAGAGACTGTAACAACAAAGAAGAGGAGATAGATATATAGGAGGAAGCCATGGACTTCATTAAGGACCCTGGAATACAAGAGGGAGACTGTCCCTTTTTCATCAGTCCATTCACACTTACTGGACACTCAAATGCATGTTGGCCAAGGCTGTCATGAGCTTACATGAAATGGGAGGAGATCCCCAAGTGGTTTCAACTCTGCTCGAAATCAAAAAAGAGATTCAGGAAATCCGTGTTTCGCAACATCATGCTACAACTCGTCTAGGAAGAATTGAACGTCAGTTGCAAACAATGCATCAAGTGGATATGCCGGGCTCCAGTGTCAAAGACCCAACACCGGTTGAATCCTCAGATGACTGACTAAACATTTCCTTGGTATTCTTATGTATTTTGCGGATAGCATTTACTGTTTACAGTTAGAATTTGTTAGGAATAGTAGAATGGACATAGTGGTTATTAGAAGACTGAAACTTTTCCAATACTGGATGGCATTTAACTCTTTCATAGGGCCAACAGACCTGGTTTCCTTCGGGCAGGTTGAGGCCATCAAGTTTTGATCTATTACAGCCTGTTTCTTTTTTGATAAATATAAAATAGAAAGGTACTGCTAAATTTACAAAAAAAGAAGAAGAAGTGTCAAAGCATGTTGGTAATTGGATATGAGTTACATGCACCACAAGGACCAAGAACACTAAATAAATTCAAACAATAAACATATACTAAAAATCAAGGACTATTATGGGGAAGGTTTTAGTTGAATGCTCAGAGAGATAATAAGAAATTTTCTTTGCTTAAATTAAACGCAAGAACAAGTAAAAAAATTTGAAAACAAGGTGACGAAGATGGCTCAAGCAATGACAAAAATGGATTTCTCATATTTAAAGAAAAATACTAGTATACCTATCACCATCCACATGGAGACACCCTCTGAAAAGTAGTCATGTTAGACCAATTTTATTTTGATGTCTTCTAAATTTTTGAGACTATGAGTTGATAGAAAGAGTACTATCTTAAATTATCTAAGCTATAACAAATTATATACTTAGTATCTTTAATATAGTTTTTATAACAGATTATATACTTAGTATCTTTAATGTAGTTTTTATTTCATTGTTATGTACCATGTTAGACCATCTAAGCTGTAATAAATTATATACTTAGTATCTTTATAGTTTTTATTTCAGTTTGAGGCTATTTCAATGGGTTCAATATTGTTTTTATCTCAGTATGAGGCTATTTTAAATTATATACTTAGTATCTTTATAGTTTTTATTTCAGTTTGAGGCTATTTCAATGGGTTCAATATAGTTTTTATTTCAGTATGAGGCTATTTTAATGGGCTAAGCAATTATACCATATGACTAGTCTCGTTTTCTTGTGACACACCATTATTTATAGAAAACATATTTAATGTAATTATGTAATTCTGTTTTTATCAAAAATTGCATATTTAATGTAATTCTCTTTTTGATCAAATATAATACAATATATCTGCTTAGCTTTCCAAAAAAATATTTTTTTAATTCATATAGTTACTCCATTTTTACAATCTTTTTAATGTATATGATCAATATTTATTAATAAATTCTCTTAAATTATGATAAGGAACTTAAAACACTTCTATACTAAACGACCTATGTTTTTTAGCTAGAAGTTTGTAAACGCACATTCATCCAGTCGACTTATAATTGTTTCCATAAGCAAAAATGTTGCAATGACTCTTCTTTTGATTGTTCCTGGTGTGCCTTTAGGTGGTCCTCAAGCTCGGAGGTGGTGATATTTGCAAGCTTGTGTTGTGCCTTTAGTGGTCCTCAAGCTCGGAGGTGGTTATATTTGCAAGCTTGTGTTGAGATGAACTTTATGGTACGGTAAAGGCAAAGGCAAAGGCAAAGGCAAGTAATATGCTTAACATTTTATTTCTAATCATTTGGATCGCTGAAGTTCTAACAGGTGGGAGAGAGATTCGAACCTTGCACCACTCCCAACAATATTCTTCTTGAAACTGAAACAAAGCGATCAGCGTAAAGCTACTGTGTATTCTATGCTCGAATATGCTTGTCTTCTGTCACAAGGTCTCCATTACCCCACACAGCAGTGACAGAATAGATCAGCAGTCATGTCTAGTGAGCCCACAAATTCCATGAGAGTCAATAAATACTTAAACTACGCTCATTCTCCAAAATATTCCCAAAAGCGAAAGCCAACTCCTCATCACTTTTGGCATCTTGGTAATCAGCCTTAACAAGCAATCTGCAATTCCATTTCAGACAATAATAACAACCAGTACTGCAGCCAACAATGGCCTTTAACTACATACAAAAATTCCAAAGCAATATTCCTCTTATCTGTAAAATCAAACATTCGCTCCAAAAAACAGTACAACTTATATAATGATAAGAGTTTGCCAAAATATTATTCCTCTTTCGTGCCCTATATATAGGGGACCAACTGATTTAGGTTAAATGCATTTGCAACATTACAGTTATTTAGTCACGGAGCTCAACCAATTCAGCTAATTTTCTGAGTAAGTAGTTTGAGTGAGATGGATCCCCACGGTGGACGTGGCGGGCGGAGGCGTCGACCCAGGCAGCCGATGATGAGATTTTTGGGTGGTTTTATAGCAGGTATATTGGTGTTTGCAGGCATGGTAATTCTGATAACATGGCTGGTAATTATGCCCCACAAGCCCAAATACTATTTGGACTATGCCTCCGTCAAAGAATTCAACACGACTTCCGATGGGTTGCTCAATACCAATCTCAATTTCAACATTTCGACCAGGAATTCCAACAGGAAAGTCGCCATTTATTATGACCGACTCCAAGCATATCTGTTGTACGGTGAAAAACAGATAGGGTGGTCGACCCTCCCCGAATTCTACCAGCGTCACAAGAACACCACCTCCCTGCAAACGACTGTGACGGGGCAAGAGGTGGCGCTGGATACGGGCACTGCTAGGGATCTGAAGCTGGAGCAGACGTCCGGTACGCTTGATTTGAATCTCAAATTTTATGCCAGGGTTCGATTCAAGGTGGGAAGCTGGAAATCCAGGCGTTACACCATGAAAGTTCGTTGCATGCATTTCTCAGTCGGTGTGAATGCAGGTGCCTTCAAGCCCATGCAATGCCATGTCCACGTGTAGTCGGATACCTGCACGTATTTAGTATTGCCTGTTCTTTTGTTGTGTGTTTTCTTGATCTTTCCTTTGTGGTATTGACTACATCACATTCATAGGGTTTATTGATTTTTGAACGGTGACAAGTGACCTTCCTATGTATTTGTATACTAAAGACTATTCATGGTCAGTATGATGTGGACCAGTATATAATTTGATGTGGATGATGTACTTTTCTTTCTTTAATAATAACATATGCCATTGCTTTGATTTGAGAAACGAAATTGATCTTTCCAAAGCTATTCAATTTACTATTTTTTTTTCATAAAACGAAATTTATCTTTCCAAATCTATATAATTTAGTTAAAAGTTAATTGGGTTATTCTCTATAGTTGAATGGAATGGTTGTTACTTTTTTCACCCAAGTTTCAAGTGGTCTTTGTTAGTGATATGATGAATATTGTTGTGATGACTTTGCTATTATGAATATTTTTGTATTGGCTTTTTGACTTGTAAACTCGTGTGACATGATGAACATTATTGTGATGACTTTGTGACTATGAATATTGTTGATGATGAACATTGTTGTGATGACTTTGCCACTATGAATATTTTTGTATTGGCTTCTTGCCTTGTAAACTAGTGTGACATGATGAACATTATTGTGATGACTTTGTGACTATGAATATTGTTGTATTGACTTCCTGCCTTGAGAGCTTTTAAGTGAGTATACTTGTGGGGGCACATAATATCGAAAATCTCTTTATTAAAAAAATTATTAAAATTTTAAATTTTAATTACTGAAATTGTATAATTTAAATGTTTTAATAATTTTTTTAAATATTAAATTAATTTATATATTTAAAAATATAATTTAAACAATGAAAAATTGTTATTGGATTACTAATGATATTATATATAGAGAGAATTTTGTAATGCAATTTTACACCTAGAGCGCAACAAATACATCATATAGTACATAGCTTTATCTTCCAAAAAATTTCGAGAGCTTCTTATCCACCAAAAATACAAATTTTTCCACATTAATCCAAACTATACAATATAAAACATGTTTTGTATGGTTACTTGACAATATAAAACATGGTTTTGTATGGTTTTGTAAGTACATACCTTATAAAACTAACCCATTGAAAATATAATTTACATGTCATACTATTATCCATTGATAATGCAATCATTCTTAAGTGTGCAATGTCAATCTATTTACTTTTAAGAAATATGAGAGTGCCTAATTCAATCATTGATTTTTAAATCTCCAAATCTTAACTTACACATAAATTCCCATCTTTATTGAGATCATGAAAAACATGGAAATATGCTATTGAAGATAATTCTTTCAGTGTTTTTATAATTCGTTTCATAAGACTTTCTAATGTTTTGTCCTTGAAAGAGGAGTCTCCAAAAACAGTGAGAAAAAATACACAATTTTCTTTGGCTAACTAAATCAACTTGTAGAAGACATAAGTGAAGTCTCCAAAAATAATAAGAAAAACTACACAATTTTCTTTGGCTAACTAAATCTCTTTACAGAAAACATAAACTTAAACTTAATTGTTTCTTATTCATTCTAAGCTCCATAAATAATCTACAACTTTAACTTCCTCAAAACTATAAAACACTCTTTCCTTCATATCACACATTAAACTTATTTTCACTTTAATATTTACATCAATATACAATTCACAAATCAACCGACACCATTCCAAACATGTCCATTTAGTGCCGCTTTAAGCTTTAACATCTAAAACATCGAAGTATAGTAACATAGAAGGTTCAAAATATGAGTAACATTCCACACACGTGATTGCTTTGGTTAATGGGTCCAAAATCTTAAAAAGATGACTCATGAGGAAAAAAAGGAAATTTTAACATAATGTTATTTGGTATTAATTTAATATACATAACAGTTAATTGTTTATTTTATTAATAATAATTTTTTTAACTAATTGTATAATTGTAATGGCCTTTTATAATATATCTATTACCGGTATTGGAAATTTAAAATATAAGGATTTGTGATTTAATATTTTATACATATATGACGAATTTTAAAATAAAATATATCATTAAATTAGTTTTTAATATATATATATATATATATATATATATATATATATATATATA
This sequence comes from Pinus albicaulis, assembly GCA_034641835.2. NCBI lineage: Eukaryota > Viridiplantae > Streptophyta > Pinopsida > Pinales > Pinaceae > Pinus > Pinus albicaulis. The sequence goes on from CM076569.1 coordinate 927,146,437, forward strand.
TATATATATATATATATAAAAGTTAAGTTATATATTAAAAAAAAACATTAGCATATGGTTGGATAATTATATGAAAAAATGTTAAAGATCAAGTAAGTTTAATTTAGGATAAAACCACCTTGTTACATTTTTTTTAAGGAGTTTTACAATGATAAATTATTTTCTTTTGTTTTTGATTTAAAATAACTTTTAATATTATGTTTAGGATGAATTTTAAAAAAAAGTTAGAAGCGTTAATTTTTTTTTTCAAGTTGAGAATTGTTGTGATAAGGTTGTATGAGAATGTTATTTCCAAGTTTATGAACATTGAGGATTGGTCAAAAGAAATTAATTTTAATATAAGAAATTTCTTTTCCCCTATTCTCTATTATTTTTGGCATCTCCATTCACAAGTTAGAAGTTTGTTTGGAATATGTAGATTGTGTCAACCCAGCTTTTGTTGGCATAATCACCATCCTTCTTCTTTATGTCCATGCTATTGTTCTTATTTTGAGGAGTCCTTGCATCCTCATTAAGAAATGACTTCTTTTTTAGTATGGATATGACTATGAAGATTGTCAAAATGAATGTTATGATAATTAAATTTAAAAAGATTACCTAAAACAATTTCATATATGACAACAATAACTTGGAGGAAGGTTATTCATACAAATATCTTGGAATCAATATTCATCAAAAGCTTAATTTGGACTATAATGTTGAGAAAATGATAAATAGAGTGTAAGGTTCATTATAGATTTGAAAAAAAAATAGTAAATTAGTATGCCTTTAGCTATGGGATAAGGGGAAAAAATCTTTGTTGAAATTCTCACCACTCATATTATCTTATGTGAATATGAAGTTTAAAGATGCAATACCTTGACAGTATCTGGGAGAAAGGTAACAATGATCCAAAAGAGTTGTATAGCCTATTATTTCAAAATTAATTAAAAAATCCTTGACAATCCTCCTCTTAAAATCAAGCATTTCCAGATTGAGACCACAACTATGATTAGCCTATATTTAATGTGCAAGAAAAAAATAAACAAAGACTCCCAAAAGTTTTTCAAACTCCAACCAAAACCATTAACAACTCAAATAATCTAAAAAATTAAAAGTCTCTCTTAATTTTAATGAGTACAAAGAAGAAAATTAATATTGCTAAAATAATAACCACTCTCACTATCTACATAGTTAAACTAGTTATTGGACAATTTCCAAAATATTATGAATAAAACAATTTATGACATTAAAAAAAACTTAAAGTAAAAAACAATTTATAATAGATATGACAATAACAAAATTAAAAAACAATTTATAATAGATATGACACTAACAAGATTAAAAATGAAAAGTATTTTTTATTTAAATTAAATCATACTTTTAATTTATCAAAACTATAACATGCTTAAAATGTTTTTCTCAATACTATACATAAATAATAATTTAAAAAATTTAGATTAAGTATTTTTTTTTAATAAATCAACTGTAGTGAAAATTGATTATCACTATTATCATCATCATAAATAATGTTAAATTAAAATATTCATTATAAATTTAAATATTTCATCTCACTTTTAAAATTATTAAATATATTTAAATGCTAATTGATATTAATTACTAGAAATAATTCCAAAAAATTAATTATTTATGATAATGATAAGTGCGTGCATAGTCATACTGGCATTGCGGCTAATTTCATAGTCGGAACAACAATATTGGAAATTTAAAAATTAAAGATTCCGTGACTCAATGAGTGGTACTGCCTGATAAATTTGAAAATAGAATATATAAAATTTAATTATATTTTAAAAAATATAAAATTTTATTAAGTAATATATATATATATATATATATATATATATATATATATATATATATATATATATATAATATTTTTTAAAAACTAGGTGAGAGAGTTCTACTATCAGGAGCATGGGGTAGAGAGTTGTTCTTCTGTACAAAAGAAGGGTAGAAGAGAAAGCGAGCCTTATTTTTTGGGCTATCCACCCCTACACCATTAACGCCGTGAACAGGGAACAATACCCGTCAAATCATCTAAGAATAAGATTCATGGAAGCCAGATGGAGAAAGGAAACTCTAAGTTGGAATGGTGAGATGAAAGTCATTTTGGATGGCAAGTAAATTAGATTGACTCATGATTAAAATTGTAAGTTTGAATGGTTTAATTTAGAAAATTTAAATGTTTTTAAAAGTTTAAATAATAAGAAATTATAATTTTACTAAAAATTATATTTTTAAATTTCAGAAAAATAAAAATGTTAAATAATTAAACTAAGTCAATTATATATATATATATATATATATATATATATATATATATATATATATATATATATAAATATAAATATAAATATTATACAATATTTTATATAAAAAAATTCAATATTCCTATCTTTTAAATATTATGTATATATAAATATAATTGTAAGACATTTTAAATTAAAGTTTATATTTAAACTGTTTGGTATTTATACCAGCGTTTAAAATGACTAGATTTTTGTAGGAAAAATTTCAAACTAGTGACCTTTACACTATAATGTATGTTACAAAAACACCTTGTCATCATTTACCCTACCCTATCTATAAGTACAAAACTTTTAAATTTAAGTAAGTTTGTATATATAACTTACCTATAGTTAAGTAAAGTCTAAATTTATAAAGTAATTGGTGGTTTTAGTAGTGCTCAAAATCATAGTAGGATCACAATTAGCTTTGCCCATATGAGCTTTTAAAATGACTAGATTTTTGTCGGAAAATTTTCAAACTGGTGACCTTTACAGTATAACGTATCTTAACAAAGCACCCTGTCATCATTTACTCAACCCTACCCTATCTGTAAGTACAAAATTTTTAAATTTAAGTAATAATTTTTTAGAATTATATATATATATATATATATATATATATATATATATATATATATATATATATATTATCATTATTTTTTATTTTTTTAACTTACCTATAGTTAAGTAAAGCCTAAATTTATAACATAAGTGTGCACGTCGGACTAGAAGACTAAAATAATGAAATAACGAAAGTATAGAATAGTTTGTAACAATGGAAGCTTACTTTTTAAACTTACACATATAGTTAACTATTTATTACCTAAATGTGCGTAGAGGAGCGGAGCACTAAACATAATCAAAATGATTGTGTAGGACCAGATGTTGAAGATAATGGAGTACCTTAATTAGAGAGTCGGTTCACCTAAACCTTAGATTAAGAGTTTGTTCCTATTTCTTAGGTATTGGTTCTAACTTCCCTATTTGCATGTAAGCTATATATTGTTTATATTGTAATGAGAATCTAGAGCGACCTGCGGACGCAGTCCCTCCTGGTGTATTCTCTTAGAGTAGAGCTAACCAATATTGCTTTCATTAATTTGATTATGTCATATTTTATCATGGTATTAGAGCTTCAGGGTCGAATCAAAGCCAAAGTGCTTTGATCCCTGTGAGTATCCAAGCAACAGAAGAGAAGCCCCTGATGACCTGAGGGTAGCTTGAGTGAGGGGGAGGGAGGTTTTTTTTTTTTTTTGGAAGGAAAGTCGATCAACGTGTTCGCCTGAGACACAAACGTGTCGATCAACGTAGACTCATGCCAGAGAAGGGCGCTGATTTCAAAAATCAATGCAGATGAGCTTAAAGAAACCGCACTGAACAGTGATGACACTTATGAGTTTTTTGACCAGCATGACCTGTGCATGATTGAGGAGCGTCGATTGAAAGGAGATCTTGAGTGCTCGTGTTGAAGGAGCAAGAGAGCTCGTGTTGGAGGAGCCAGAGAGCTCATTCTGTGGAGTGTCGTGGAGCAAAAGTTCCCATGCTGTGGATTTTCGATTGAAGCTAGAGAGCTTCTGCATGTTGAGCCAGAGAACTCGTGCCTGCAGATCCAGTGCGATCATGCGAGAGGAGTCGGTGAGCTGTGGTAGCATAGATAGTAGCAGATCACTGGTAAAGTGTGAGGATTGCTACAAGCATGATCCGTTATAGAGGATCCCGTGAGCTCGCAGCAAAAGAGGCTGTGGCAAAGGAGTCCGTGAGCCCGTGTGCAGAGCAACCTGTTAGAGTGGTTGAAGATCAGGTAGATTTGTTTCTTGACATTTTTTTTGTGGATCTAGAGTAGATCCGTTTGTAGATTCGGTTTTCTGTCAATTGCTGGAAGTCATTTTTTTTAAGTGTCAAGATGAATAATCTGATGGAAGTATACTTAAACGAGAGAAATAAGATCGAAGATTCCAATTATTCTAATTGGAAATTCAAGTTACAGACTATGCTAGAAAGGCATGTTAAGATTGCAACAAGATGATGAGCTTAGTGAAAAGAGTCGTCTTCACTAAGTGGGCCCGCAGGCTATTTTTGGTGCAAGTCTATTTTTAGACATGTCGATCATATTCTATGAGTTGCAGGATGATATTTGTGGATGGTTGGTCAAGTTGGAAAAATAGATGGACTTCTATTTTTAGACATATTGGGTGGAATCTATTTTTATATTTCCAGTCTAAAAATAGATATGTCGAATATTATTAGCTCTTAATAATATTTGGACTCTAAACATTATCTTATTCTCTTGGAGCACTTCAGTTAAGTGCACAGATGTGGCACAGGAGCTGACAGAAGGAATTACGCTATTCCTGAGGGTTAAGTGGAGCTATTGCATGGAGACTTCAGTTAGAACTCATGTGACAGAGATTGGTCGAGTTACTGAGGTAGTTGGTGGAGTTGTGTTCAGTTTAACTGAGTTAAACATAGTTGAGCTAGTTGTATCTAGTCTAATTGATTGATACATTAGTGAGAGTGGTGTGAATTAATTATTAATTAATTCACTAATTATTAACTCATTAATCAACTAAAGAATACATTAGTTAACTATAGTGCATGGATAGTTTCAGTGGAGACTAGTGAAGAGGTAGGTGAAAGAGCAGTGTGACTATCAGTTGTGACTATAGTGTTGCATGATTTGCAACACACAGTGGTTGGAGATGCCAATGAGGATTGCGTGAGCAAGGCTGGACCAATTCGAGTTCATTCAGAGCCATTTTTCAGCAGTGATTGCGCAGTAGAGGCAGGGTAGCAGGTGGCAGAGATTGGAGCATGAGATTTGCTAGATCAGACCTGATTAGTGTGTAGCAATTGGAGATTGTACTGAGATCTTGTGAGGAGATTTGTATGATGATTGTTACATGATCTCTATGACATATAATATACATATAGTTGGGGGTTTTTAGCTTTAAGTTTTCCCATAAAATAATGTGTTCATATGTGTGAATGTTTATGGTTTTAATGTGTGCATGCAATTGATTTTATTTCCACAATTAATGATCAATGGTAGAAGAGATTCTGTATTGTGCATGAATTAAAATAATGTGTGATCAGGAGAATCTCGGATGTATAACATATCAGTTATATATAATTTCTACATGGTATCAGAGCGATATTGATCATTGGAGCAATTGCAAAACATTGAAGTGGTTGAGTTTTGTGCTAGTGGAATTTGAATTTGTAGCAATGTTTTCTTGGTGTCGAAGATGAGATGCCTTTCAACGGATTGCGATTGGAGTATGCCCTTGAGGGCAGCTCAAATTATATTTCATGGAAGGACAGGATGGAGGAGGTGCTGGATGATAATGGGTTGAAGGAGTTCATAGATGCAGAAATTCCAAAACCTGCTTCTAGCGATGCTGCCGCACTTGACGCATGGCAAAAGAAGACAACAAAGTGTCGAAGGATTCTATTGGAAGGTGTGAAGGATCACATAGTGTCTAGCCTTCATGGTAAAGCTTTTCCATTCTTGATGTGGAAAACTTTGACAGATTTATTCCAAAGCAAGAGCGACCAGAGGAAGTTGGCGCTCAAGGATAAACTCAGGAACATAAAAATGGAGAAAGGCGACAGTATACCCAAGTACCTCACGAAGTTTTTCTAGTGTAGGGATGAGCTGGGAAATGTGGGGGTTACTGTAGATGACAAGGAATTGGTGAGCTTGGCTCTCCTTGGGCTTCCGAAAAGTTGGCATTCCTATCATGACTCTATCAATGGTCAGGAGAAATTGCCAGGATGGGAGCGACTTTGGTTGGATCTTGTGCAAGAGGAGATAAGGCGGAGTACTAGGGACAGATCTTCATTGAAGAGTGCAGATGAAGAAAATTGCGCTTTGGCTGCCAGAGCAAGGAAGGGGAAGAGCATGAAGAATGCTTCTCAATCCGATGCAAAAGGCAAGAAGCAGGACATGTCCAAGGTGAAGTGCTTTCACTGTCACCAACACGGACATTACGCCACAAATTGTCCACAGAAGAAGAAAAATAAGCAGGCTGCTGGATCTGCAGCTAGAGAGGCCTTAGCCTCAGCTTGAGTTGGATTTTCATTGATCGCATGGTTCGTTTCAAGTGGGATGGGTTTGGGGTGGTTCTTTGACAAGCAGTGATACACAGATCTAAGTGAGACAAATATTTGTTTACTGATCTGGATGAGAAAGATCTTGGAGTGCACATCGAGATGGGCGATGATGGTAGATATAGTGCGACCAGTATCAGTACCATTTCCTTTGAGAGGGAGTTTGGTAAACCCTTCGTATTGAAGGAAATCATGCATGTTCCAGGATTGAAGAAGAATCTTATCTCTGTGGCTATGTTGGAAGACAAGGGATACGATGTTGTCTTTAGCGAGGGAAAGTATTTCCTGCGTAGTAAGGCAACTGGTGAAACCCGGAGGATAGGGGTTCGAGTTAAGAACCTTTATCAGTTGCAGGTAGATGGCTGCGTAGCAATGGCAGGCAAGGCAGAAGGAGTGGTGAGCCGGGATGAGGGCGAGCTATGGCACAGGAGATTGGACCATCTTCACCATGGTGCTTTGAAAATTTTGCAGTAGATTTCTACCGGGCTTCCCAAAGGTACACTTGCGCAGTCAGATCAGTGCAAGGGATGTAATTTGGGAAAATTTGTGAAAGCCACCTTTCACGAGAAGGATAGTCGTGCCACGATGATCCTTGAGAGAATTCACACAGACGTGTGTGGACCTTTCTTAGTAGCTTCGACAGCAAAGCACAGGTACTATGTGATATTTGTTGATGATTTTTCTCGTAAGTGCTAGATCTTCTTCATGTAGAAGAAGAGCGAGACATAATCAAAGTTCTGTGAGTTCAAGGCACTGGTTGAGAAAGAATCGGGGAAGCAGGTGAAGGCTCTTATGAGCGAGAATGGTGGTGAATTCAAGGATTTTTGCAGGGCAAAAGGAATTCGAAGAGAGCTCATAGCGCCTCATAACCCACAACAGAATGGGGTCGCAGAGCGAAAGAACAGAACGATCGTGGGTGCTGCATGGGCGATGTTGCATGATCAGGGCCTTCCCATGCACTTGTGGGCTGAGGCATGCAATACTGATGTTTATGTGCAAAACCGTTGTCCTCATAGGATACTTGGCATGAGTACACCCGAGGAGGCGTTTTCTAGTAAGAAGCTTGATATTTCTCATTTGAGGATTTTTGGTTCACCTGTTTACATTCATGTGATGAAGGATGCCAAGAAGAAGCTGGAGCCGACTGCATAGGTAGGAATATTTGTGGGGTACACTGATACACCCCACAACTATCGTGTGTATTTTCCAGACAGTCGGAAGACTGTTGTACGACAGGATATCAAATTTCATGAGGAGAAAGCCATGAAGTGTTCGCTTGAGAGGGAGCCACACTTGCATGTAGATGAGGAGCTATTAGTTCCTAAGGATGAGCCTCAGGATGTGGATCAGCCACAAGAGGAGGTTCATGGAGTGAAAGAAATCACTCATGCAACGCCAACCATCAGAGGGCGGAAGCACACTACAAAAGCTGAGCAACTGATGCAGGATGTAGAGAAGATTGTAGGAGCACCTACATCACAACATAGATAGAGAAAGTCACCTGACCGGTATACTGGATACATGGCTCTTATGAGAAAGTGTATCGTGACAGAGCCATCCTCTTTCGAGGAAGCTGTGGAGGACCCCGCATGGGTAGATGCCATGGTGGAAGAGTATGATTCGATTGTCAGAAACAGTGCATGGGAGATTGTCCCAAGGCCAGAAGGGAAATCCGTGGTAGGTTTGAGATGGATCTAAAAAGTGAAGCAAGCAGCTGACGGGAGTGTGGAGAAGTACAAGGAAATATTTGTTGCCCGAGGCTTCTCACAGATTGAGGGGATCGATTATGAGGAAACCTTTGCACCTGTTGCAAGGTATTCTTCCATACGGACGATTCTTGCTCTCTCAGCGTAGATGGGGTGCCACATTCATCAGATGGATGTGAAGACTGCGTTCCTCAACAGAGTGATTGAGGAGGAGGTGTACATAGAGCAGCCCGAAGGTTTCGAGATCTTCAACAATGAGTCGCATGTGTGCAGGCTCAAAAGAGCATTGTATGGGTTGAAACAAGCACCTCATGCTTGGTACACACGGATAGACAGTTATTTCACCGGACTTGGATTCTCCAAGAGTGAGGCGGATCCGAACCTATACCAGATTGTGGTGGAGGGTAAGTTGTTGATCATTGTACTTTATGTAGATGATTTGATTTTGACAGGTGATGAACCGTTGATACACTCATGCAAGGCTGATCTTGCAAAGGAGTTTGAGATGAAGGACTTGGGCCTCCTTCATTATTTCCTGGGATTGGAAATTTGGCAGCGCAGTGATGGATTGTTTGTGTCTCAAGGCAAGTATGCCTGAGAGATATTGGAGAAGTTCAACATGAATGTTTGCAAGCCTATCGACACTCCTCTTCCTGGTGGATGGAGGAAAGAGGATGCTACATCGGAAGAAGTAGTGGATGCCACTGTTTACCGACAGTTGTTGGGGTCGCTTATGTATCTAGTCAATACACGACCTGACATATGCTACGCTGTTAACTAGCTTTCACAAGCTACGGTTAAGCCTACCAAGCTCTTTTGGAAGGCAGGCAAGCATGTATTGATATATCTCAGAGGCACATCGGGATATGGATTATGGTACAGACAGTCGGATGAGGTGAAGCTATGTGGCTTCACGGATGCAGATTGGGCAGGGAGCCCAACGGACAGAAAGAGCACATCTGGAGGGATATTCAGTATCGGGTTGACAACATTTTCTTGGTACAGCAGGACGTAGATATCCGTGGCACTCAGTTCAGCGGAGGCCAAGTATATGGTAGTGAGTTTGGCTGCATGCGAGGCTATATGGATGAGGAAGATCCTGGTCGGGTTGTTTGGTTCACACTTAGATCCTACTGTGATATATTGTGATAATCAGAGTTGCATCAAACTCTCGGTTAATCCATTATTTCATGATAGATCTAAACACATTGACATCCGGTATCATCATATCAGAGACTGTGTGCAACGGAAGATCATGTTAGTTTCTTATATTCCTGCGGAGGATCAGGATGCTGATATCTTGGTGAAGGTGCTCACCAGGAGAAAATTAGAATACTACAGGGGTAGGATCGGGGTGGCAGATAATCCCTATCTTGTTGAGAGGTAGTGTTGAGATTGCAACAAGATGATGAGCTTAGTGAAAAGAGTCGCCTTCACTAAGTGAGCCCGCAGGCTATTTTTGGCACAGGAGCTGACAGAAGGAATTATGCTATTCCTAAGGGTTAAGTGGAGCTATTGCCTGGAGACTTCAGTTAGAACTCATGTGACAGAGTTTGATGGAGTTATTGAGGTAGTTGGTGGAGTTGTGTTCAGTTTAACTGAGTTAAACATATTTGAGCTAGTTGTATCTAGTCTAATTGATTGATACACTAGTGAGAGTGGTGTGAATTAATTATTAATTAATTCACTAATTATTAACTCATTAATCAACTAAATAATACATCAGTTAACTACAATGCATGGATAGTTTCAGTGGAGACCAGTGAAGAGGTAGGTGAAAGAGCAGTGTCACTATAGTGTTGCATGATTTACAACACACAGTGGTTGGAGATGCCAATGAGGATTGCGTGAGCAAGGTTGGACCAATTCGAGTTCATTCAGAGCCATTCTTTAGCAGTGATTGCGTAGTAGAGGCAGGGTAGCAGGTGGCAGAGATTGGAGCATGAGATTTGCTAGATCGGACCTGATTAGTGTGTAGCAATTGGAGATTGTATTGAGAGCTTGTGAGGAGCTTTGTATGATGATTGTTACATGATATCTATGACATATAATATATAGATAGTCGTATTTTCAGTTTCAAGCTTTCCCACATAAAATGGTTCATACAGGAATGTTTATGGTTTTAATGCAATTGATTTTATTTCCGCAATTAATGATCAATGGTAGAAGAGATTCTGTATTGTGCATGAAGTCAAATAGTGTGTGATCAGGAGAATCTAAGATGTATAACATATCAGTTATATATAATTTCTACAGGGCATAGTGCATGGGGGATCATGATTGGCAATGAATTGAAACCTACAGCTGTAGGAGGCGGAAAAACTACGACAATACAAGATTGGGAGAAGAGGGAGAAGAAGGAGAAAATGATGTTGAAAATGTTAGTCAAAGACTGTATTATCCCTCACATCTGAGATTGTAAATCAGCAAATGAGATCTCGACAACTCTTAAATATCTGTACGAAATCAGGAATATAAATTGCCTACTATTCCTAAAAGCCAAGATTCTGTCCATCAAAATGGAGGAGAATGAAATAGTAGCCGCATTCATCTCACACATCAAGGATCTCAAAGAAAATATTGGTGACATAGGAGAGATGGTAAACAATATTGATCTGGTAACAATTACTATGAATGGTATGATTGACGACTATCAGATGTTTATTACAGGCTTGAATGTGAGAGAGAAAGCCCACAAATTTGAAGAATTGACAGGGATTCTGATGCAAGAGGAGGAAATGCGGATGAATTTTAAACCCTAGAATTCAGATCTTGCGTTAATGGCAAAGTAGAATCCCTTTAGAAGGAAGGAAAATGGAGAAAAAAGATGTGGAGGTACAACACAAAAGAGTCTAAATCCATCTCAAGGTATGTCACCAAATAGGAGTGATTCACCATTAAAATATTTGTATTGTGGTAAAATTAGCCATATGGCTAAACACTGTCAAAAGAAGAGGTTTGATGAAGGTCGGTAGAGATACAAGAGACACTTTGCGGATGTGGATGATGACAATAAATAGGACCTCAGACTGTTTAGGCTGATTTTGATGAGAAGGATGAAGCAGATACGTGGTATGTGGATTTAGGAGTGTCCACCCACATGACAGGTAACAGACAATAGATTGAATATTTCAAAGAAACCAGAAGTGGAGTGAAAATATACCTTGGTGACGACAGAGGGTACCTAATCAAAGGGCATGGTAATGTTCCCGTAATTCTGCCTAATGGAAATATTAGGCACATTCAAAGCGTGATGTATGTACTTGGAATTAATAAGAATATAATTTCTGTTTCAATGATAACATATCAGAACCTTAAGGTACAATTGTTTAAGTCATATTGTGTTGTTAAATATTTGATGGTTTCTTTGAAGAAAATTGCAACAGGGATTTGTGTGGGTGGTCTTTACAGGCTAAATGTGAGAAGTGCGCCACATCAAGCTTTGACATCATCAAGTATGTCTATAGAAGATTTATGGCATCAAATATTTGGCCATATTAATTTCAATGACTTGTTGCTACTTCAGAAGAAAGGTATGGTAAATGGTCTTCTTGATTTAAAGCATAGTCATGTGGATTGTGAAGCATATGCTCTTGGGAAGATGCACAGAGATGAGTTTCCTGTTAAAGTAGATAGAAAATAGAGAGATATACTAGAGTTAGTCCACATTGATTTATGTGGACCAATGCAGTCAAGATCATTAGGAGGTGCTTATTATTTCCTTTTATTTGTTGATGACTGTACAATATTCATGTGGGTATATTTTCTCAGTAAAAAAAGTCATACTTTTGAATATTTAAAATAGTTCAGAAGCATGATTGAGAAAAAGACATGTAAATACATCAATATTCTCATCTCAGATCAAGGGGAGAGTACAAGAAGGTTGAATTCAACAAATATTGCAAAGACTGTGGAATACTAAAATAGTTTACAACACCCCACACTCGGCAAAACAGGGTTATAGAGAAGAAAAACATAACCCTTGTGGAGTGTGCTCACAGTATGTTGAAAGGTAAGAATATTTCTAATGGATTTTGGGTTGAAGCTATAAGTACGACTGTATATTTGAAAAATAGAAGTCCAACAAGAAGCTTGGAATTTAAAACTCTTTTTGAAGCCTTATTAGGTTTTGAGCCTTCAATTAAACATTTACGAGTTTTTGGTTCCAAAGAATTTTCCCATGTACCAAAGGAAGACAGGAAGAAAATTGATGCAAAGGCCATCAAATTTACCTTTGTTGGTTTTTGTACCGAATTTAAAGCTTACAAATTATTTGATCCCTCTACTCACAAAGTTCTTGCAAGTAGAGATGTAGTTTTTCATGAACAGGTTCATGAAGGAAACCATGTAAACAACAATGATGATTGGGACATTCCATTGTTGGTGGAAGAAGGGAATGGTGAAACACGAGAAAGCCATGAGTAGCAGGAGTAACAGTAGAAACAATAACAACAACAACATTAACAGAAAAAGGAAGAAGAAGATGTTTTAGATGAAATCGGCGAATCAAGTCCATCAAGGGATAACCAAAGCAGGTTTGATGCCACTACAAAACTCAGGAGATCAGGTAGGAAAACAAAATTTCCAGTAATATATAGGGAGAATGCCTTTATAACTAGCATGTTAAATGTTGGTGAACCCTCTAGTTATAAATAAGCCAGTCAATATAATGAATGGAGGGAAGCCATGGAGGAGGAACATGAATCAATACTTAAAAAAAAAACTTGGGAGTTAGTTGAATTACCAGAGGGAAAAAAAACCATAGGTTGCAAATGGATATACAAGCCAAAATTTAAAGCAGATGGGAGCATAGATAAATACAAAGCTAGGCTGGTTGCAAATGGGTATTCACATAAAGAAGGTATATATAATGAGGAAACCTTCGCCCTCGTAGCTAAACTTAATACAATCAGAATGTTAATTTCCGTAGCTACTAAACACCACTAGATGATGCAACAAGTAGATGTTAAATATGCTTTCTTAAATGGGGATTTGAAAGAGGAAGTTTATTTAGAGAAACTTGATGGATTTGTTAAATAGGGAAAGGAACATTTAGTCTGTAGATTAAAGAAAGATTTCTATGGACTTAAAAAGGATCCCATATCGTGGTATGATAAAATTGATTCATTTTTCTTGCATCACAATTATAATAGAAGCAAAAATGACCACAATATCTATATTGTGTTTGATGAAAAGGGGCGAATGGTTTTTATTTCTTTATATGTAGATAATCTCATCATTACAAGAAATGCAGATAAACTCATTGAAGAAATCAAAGAGCAGATGTCACAAATGTTTGAGATGAAAGACCTCGATGAGCTTCACTACTATTTGGGTCTTGAGATCTGGAGGGATTCAGGATAGACTTTTATATCACAGAGTAAGTATGCCAGGGGTCTACTGAAGAAGTTTAAGATCGATTAGTGTAAGGCTGCAACAGTTCTGTTGGAACAAAATAGCAAACTTTATTGTGATGACATCTCAAAGGAGGCGGATGCAACATTGTACAGATAGTTGGTACATTGAGTCAATACATGTCCAAGACACTTGAGAGCCATTGGATTGCAGCTAAAGGCATCTTAAGGTATCTACAAGGAACCTTAGACTATGGAATTATATATACTGATTCTTGTGATGTTAAATTAACAGGTTTTTCAGACTTCCACTGTGCTAGAAATGTAGATGATAGGAGATCCATAACAGGCTATGCATTTAGCATTGGGTCCAGGGTCATTGCATGGATCAGTAAAAAGCAGAACACAGTTTCCTTGTCTTGAGCGGAAGCTGAGTACCAAGCGATGTGTGCAACAACTTGTGAGGCAGTTTGGTTGAGGAGACTTTTGTAGGATGCAAGAGGAGAAAAAAAAGGCAACAATTATCAAATGTGATTACCATAGCTCCATCAAGCTTGCAAATAATCCGGTGTTTCATAAAAACACGAAGCACATTGATACACAGTTCCACTTCATCAGGGAGAAATTTCAGTCAAATGAAATTCATGTCGAACATTGTAATACATGTGATAATGCTTCTGATATTTTTACTAATCCCCTCAGTAGAATCAAATTTGAAATGTTTAGGGAAATGTTAAGAATATTTGTTAACCCTTTCTCCATTAAGGGGGAGTGTTGAAGATAATGGAGAACCTTAATTAGAGAGTCGGTTCACCTAAACCTTATATTAGGAGTTTGTTCCTATTTCTTAGGTATTGGTTCTAACTTCCCTATTTGCATGTAAGCTATATATTGTTTTTATTGTAATGAGAATCTAGAGCGACTTGCGGACACAGTCTCTCCTAGTGTAGTCTCTCAGAGTAGAGCTAACTAATATTCCTTTAATTAATTTTATTATGCCATATTTTATCACCGGGGACCTAAAATTAATAATCAAAATGGATTATTTATTCTTTTTATTTATTTTTTAAATAATAGGAGGGTGACATATGATTATTTTAAAAAGGTAAAATTATACACACACACACACACACACACATATATATAATACTATGCATGTTAAAATAATACATGATAATATATATTTTTAAACTATAAATTTAAAATCTAGAAAATTTAGTTGCATAAAAAGATAATAGGCTTGCTGCATAAAAATATTTTCAAAAAGAGTGGGGTTACAGAGAAACTAGTCCCTGCTGTAATGAATGTCAATGGAGCACTTGTTCCAATCCCTCAGTAAGTCCCGGGTTTAAATGTATGCCAATTGCTACACACATTTGCAAAGGGATATTCCAACTCCATTGCAACCACCATGGAAACTCTCCAAAACAATATGCATCCACAACTATGTAGTTTACAATTTCACTAGTGGCATGTCTTTGTCTTCCTAGACTTGACAACCAAAGTTGTTTATGATATACAACTGCCATCAAGGCTGAGCAAATTTGCATATCCATATGTCTTGAATTGAAGTACCAATGCCTTTGAGTGGAGGACTCTATCAGTGTAACCACAAACAAACCTCCAACAAGAATAATTTTTTCATATTTGAAAGACTATTTTCTACCTGCAAACTATACAAAGGACTGCAGAAACAGAGGTCCAGAAATTTTTGCTGATGATCTCATAAATGCAAATACTCCCGTGACTACTATATCTTTCCAGTGGCATTTTTATAACGATTTCAATATTGTCAGTTTTCTTAATGGGTCTTGGTTTCTCTAAAGTTCCCATGCTTCTGCATCTAACCATTTGAAAGTCAAATGGTTCAAAATGCTTGCTTTACTCAATGGAGTAAGTTTGGTCTCTGCTGCAGTTTCCTTTAGCAGGGGATCTAATAAATACTTAGTGCTGATGAAGGTATGGCATCTAACAACTTTGATAACACAGAAAAATATAAGAAAACAATTTACCCATGTAGTAATATCTAGGATTATATCAGCTAAAAATGTTTGAGTTTGTAATATTCCAAAAATTTAGCCTTCATCTAAATGGAATATTATAGTTGGTTTTATCCCTAGGTAGGTGAATAAATGGGTAGGGAGGCCCATTAACCACTTTGGAAGGAATAATAACACTCCTAATGTGAAAGGAGGAAGAATAAGCAGCTAGATTGACTACCTTTGGGTGTGAACAGGGGTTGGATCATGCTGATTCAGTCAAATTTGACCAAGTCAAAAATGCTATCTAGATACATTGAATCTCCTTGATGAATAATGCAGTTTTAGTGGAAGACAACTTCCATGAGCTTGGTGGAAAATATGGATGGGACCCAATGTGAAGAGGTTCAATTGCTATATATGGAGAGGATGGGAGCCTTTGTTATTCATGTTTTGATATTATAATTTGATATTGGTTTGCTTAGACTATTGCTTCCTCTTGCTACTTAGCAGGGTTGCTGTGCTGTTTAGCACCGCGTGTTCCCGAGCGGGAATCCCATGTCTTCCCTTGACAGGCCTCTTGGGAAAGTTTTGTACTGCATTTCTCCACATCCAGGCTTGAGGCCAAGCATCAGTATTCAGCTATAACATTATTTATATAGAGAATAGTTCTGTGTTGCAGGGTGTTGCAGTGGAGGTTTGATAACACCAATTCTGGGTCTGTTTCTCAGTAGAGGGAGCCTTCCTTCTCTTGAGAGATCAGCTAGGAATATTTCTGGGCTAATTTCACATCTTGGCAGTTAGCCAAAGTATTACTCATCTCCTATAGTGCAGTCTCTTGCAGGAACTGCGTCATTTTGCATAGAGTTGCAGCAGTAGGGTTTAAGCCCTTGTTTTTGAGCTAGTTTCCTTAGGAAAGGGCCAACCCTTCTCCTAGAAAGCCAGAAGAAGGGATTATCATCCCTATATTGTATCATTTAGCTATGTCTATGTAATGTTGTAGTAATAATACATTATTTCAGATCTGAATATTCAGATCTGCACTTTTGTACATCTAGCTTTCAAGAGACCCTTGCCGGGTTATCTCAATAATGTATTGAAGAGGCTAGATCTTTGTTTTCTCAGCATGTTGCCTAATAAAAATCCAGATCTATGGTTTTATATCATTTTTTTGTATAATCCCTCATTAAATCATGCAGTCATGTGCTTCAGAAATTATGCATAGCTTAAGTCATGGGATTTGGCCACTTTTAAGTTGATTTGAGGACGGGAGGTCTGTTTAACTTATAAAAGTGATCTCGGGAGGTCTGTTTAACTTAAATTATCAGCACTGGACTACAGGTAAGTCCTAAATCCTTCATTATAGATAATTCTAGATCAAATATAATCTAGAGAAAGTAGTTTACATATGTCTATTTGTTGCTAGTTATCGTAGGATACTAGGGAGATCTGTCTTGTCCGCAAGAACGATTTATCTGCCCAACAAAATGGTGACTCTGCTGGGGAATGGATCTTGAACTTAGTTTTCTTTTATTTTTGACTTGTGAAATTATTTTTCTGATTTTGATTGATTGATACTGGCTTGGGTAATTTATTCCTGTAGAATCCCTGAAAAGTGCTTTAGAATTTTCTATTTTTCTTTAATTTTTCTGGTCTCTGCACTTTGTCGTTAGGTATAGTGCGGTCATCTCCGCTGCTTTTCTGTATACATAGTGTGGCACCACACCTGTTCACAGTAAAACTTGCAGACCATGAGAATTTTTTTGAAAAAATTAAAATTCTCTTTTCTAGGATCGACTTGTAAGATTATTTGTATGTACCCAGACTTGTATGTTCTATCAGAAAACTTTGTCTGAGAGTTTCTTTCAGCTTTTTTAAGTTTTGAATGATTTTCTACAAGATGTACATGTTATAAGTGATTTTTTCTTTGTCTTTGTGTCACTCAAAGATTAGAAACCTCTGTATACCTTAGATCATTGGTATTTCATTGTTTTCTTCCTGAGTCTTTGACTTCATAGCAGAAATTGCTTTATGAGAATTAGATCCCATTTTCTCATTTGCAAATATTTAAAAAAAATTTCATTAAGTTTTGAATTTCACTTAAAAAATCATAGTTGGATGTTTTTGAGCTTTTGCTGATTTCAACAAAGGATTTCTTAGTTAGATTACAAACTAAGCAAAACATCCTCAAAATATTTAAAGTTTTGATTTCAGATTTAATTCTTAGAATTTTTAGATCTCGAAATTAGTGTTTTTAGTATTGAGCGTTATTTCTAGAAATTGTAGTTTCTTTTGGAGAATGTTTGATTGTAGTTTCGATCTTGAATAATAAAGGGATTCTTTTTGAGCAATTGATCATTCTGAGCTCTCATAAGATAAGATTTCTTTTCATATGTTCTTGTTTTGAAGAAAAGATTTTTTTTAAAAGATTGCATTTCTCAACTCTTTCTTTTAGATAGAATTCATTGAAAGGAAATGAATTGTTTCTAATAATAGATGCATTTTTAGTGTGTTTTGAGTTGGGTCACTACAATCATCAAAGTTTCACTTTCGCACCTATTGTCCTAAGAAACAGCCTATTAAAAGCAACGCTTAAATTAAAATCAATCTAGTAATTTTTATATTTCTAGGACTCTTTTCACCAACATAGCTTAGGCTAGTGTCTTGGAGTAGGGAGTAATTAACTCTCTGAGACAATTAAAAAAAACAAGTAGTTGATCTTACGGTAGGAAAAATCCAATAGTAGCTTGTATGATCTAGGAAGCTCCTCCTAAAGGAGTCAAGCATGAGATCATATTCGAACCAGTGAGGTGATCAATTCTATCTCATTGGGAACGATAGAAGATGTGCGCATATTAACAATGGTAAACCTCAGATTTACCATTGTCGAGGAGCCTAGGGTCACTTGTAGGTATACCTTGGATTATGTCAAGGAGCCTTCAAGGGGATTGAACTTTGTTACTCTGTCTTTGCGCGTATATTGGGTCGTAGACTATTCCCCCGGGTATATTCGTTCCTGTTGGTGACCTTAGTGGCCATAAAATTTAAGATTTTTTCCTAAGGTGATGGTGGAGGAAAGATCCCACTGTACCTGGAGAAGACGTTGACTAGACTCACTTGGACTCTCTGTAGGGTTATCTTCACTCGAGATGGTTTAAGTGGAGAAACTTGCACTGGTCTATTTCATGAAGCAGGTTTTCGGGGTAACTGTTCCAACCGCCATTTCTACATTAAAATACTATGATGTTGGATTTCATCACCAACTAGTGTTTTTAGTGTGGGAATCTACTATTTGTGTGTGGTTTTATCTCATAGATTTTATAAGCGTTTGATCATTTGATTGTCTCCTTCGTGACTTTAGGATTTTTTATTGAAATTTTCTTTGATTGCATGTGATTAATAATTTTTAATCATGGCTGAATTACCAAGAAAATCACATAGAATTCAGGGGAAAACCCCTAAGTATACACCAAGCCAACTTGAAGGACTAAAAGCTTTGGTACCGCATAGTATCAGCAGAATTAGATCGACAGAACCAGGAGAATCATCCATAATTACTCATCCTGATTATCATGAAGTAAATCAATCACAAACAACATAATATATTCAAGAGACAATTTTAATTTCTGAAATCATTGACATTTCTTCTACAACCAGTGAATTAGCTGAAGAACCTAAAATTTCTGAGCCAGAAACTGAACCTGCTGTGTTGGAATCATCTTCAAGATTTGTTACTTCAACTTCTAGTGATCTTGATTCACCTAGAGTAAGACATCGCATTACCAAAAACCTTCCTTCTGATCTCATATGTATTGAAGAGCTTGTTGATCCAGACGAAGACGTAGTTCTTCCCGAAACCCAAGAAACTTTGAATCTTAGAGAGCGTGAATCAATATTGTATAGTCCTTTTAGAAATGACGCTTGGTATTTATCATTGACATATTTTTTACAAAATTCAGGTCTTACTTATTCACCATCCCGAATTCCTTTTTACCCTACACCGAGAGGTTATCAACCTTCACTAGCTATGTCAGGTGAGTCATCTATGTTTTCTGAATCTCTAGAAACATTTTTATATGGTGGTTCATCTGTTCCTCCGGGATACCAGTCGATCTTTGGTACCTTCTCAGGAGCAGCTCCTCAACCAATTGAACAAATGTTATCATCTGGTACAAATGGAACAAACAATGGAACATTGAACATAGAACAATTTTTTATGATGTTTATAAATATTACAAATCCTTAACCTCAAGGAAGTCAGTTACCGCCTGGGGGGAAACCTCAAGGAAGTTAGTTATCACCTGGGGGGCAACCTCAAGGTAGTAAATTAATGCCCGGAGGGCAACCTCAGGGTAAATTGTTACCACCTGGAGGTCAATCTATAGGACAATATTTACAGCCTGGGGAGCAACCTCAAGGACAGTACATACCTCAAGGTCAATATTAACCTCAAGGATACTACATACCTCAAGGTCAATATCAACCCCAGAGTCAATTCATACCTCAGGGTCAATATCAACCCCATATTTAGTACATGCCTCAAAGTCAATATTAACCTCAAGGTCAGTGCCCAACTCAAGTTTTTTGACCTCCTTCCGGTCAACCGTTATTACAAGGAGCTGGAAATTTTCCAGTTAATTATCAAAATTATGTTCAACCTGGTTATTCTCCTTCATATGCACAACCTTCTATGGGTCAATATTCCAGAATTAATATGGTGTGGGATCCATCTCAAATTCAACAGAATTTACAACCCAATGTGCAGTTACCTAATCAACTTGGACAACATATAGGTTTTGGTCCAACCCAGCAACCTATCCAGCCTACCATTCAAGTCTCTGCACCTGGTTCTGTTCAGCATCTTGGGCCTAGTACACCTATAACTCCACCTCAATCTTCTGCTGTTGCTACAGCTTTTTTTCAACCTACCACACTTATTTCTGGAGTATCTGTAGCTCCTGTTTCTACTACCCCTGTATTAGTACAAATTCCTCAAGTATCTATGCCACAGTTAGGACCTACAATTCAGACTACGGTCCAGATGCCTACATGACAATTTGGTACAAGTACAATTCTCATTAGTCAACCACAATTTACTTATCAACCGTACCAGGGGCAGTATAAATTTGGACATGCTACACAAAATCCAACATATCAGTATTAGCCGTATCCTGGGTATACTTATCAAGTACCTCAACAACCCCAGTATGGTTCGGTTAATCCTGGTTATCTAGGAGGTTTCACAATTCCCAATGCGCATCCAATTCCACGATATCCTGGATATCCTCCTCCTGGAACTAGTTTGATCACACAAGGTTATCAAGATCCTAGTCGTCGGTTACCGTTCATAAAAAATTTAGATTTAATTGATCTATCGCGCCTTACAAATGATCCCATATTTTATCTTCCATATTGGCCGCAGATGCCTAATAAGTTGCCCCGTGATATTCCAAAATTTGAAGGTAATTCAGGAGAAGATGCATCTAATCATGTTATGACTTATCACCTCTGGTGTGCATCCAATTCACTAATCGATGATTCGATTCGATTACGTCTCTTTCAGAGGACTCTCATTGGTCTAGCTGCTAAATGGTACATTGAGTTACCACGAGGCTCTTTTAATAATTTTAATGCACTAGCTACTGCTTTCTTAACCCATTTTCAGTTACCTGTCAGATATAAAAATGTTACGGAATTTTTGACCTCATTAAAACAATATACATCTACATACATATCTTATCACATTCATGAATGGAGACGTAGGAGACGTTTAGTGAAATTATTTATTCCGGATAAAATTTTGGCTGAATGGTTTATCAAATCATTATTGCCCAAAATTACTGAAGATGTGGCCAAAGGAGGTGTTGTTACAGAAGAGCAAGTCATTGCTCAAGCTCAGTACCTTGACCTCATATATACACAGTCACGTACTCTGTATGAAAAAATCCTCGATTTACCAAGATCTGATTGGTTAACTACAACTCCTTCAGGATCTCACGCTGCTGATGGTGTAATTGGTTCTGTTAACACTAGCAAGAGTAAGAAGAAATATTCCAAGACAACTTCTCCTATTATAACTTTACCTGATTCACCAAAAGGAGATTCTTCCATTGAAACTTCTGTCGATATTCATGCTGTAGAATCATTATAGCCAAACCTAAAACTGGTGGTAAGAAGAAAGGTAAGAATAAAAACAAAAAATCATATTTAAAAGATAAAAACGATAAAACTGAACCAACTAATGATAAACGAAAACCTCGTTATCCTTGTTTGATCTGTGATGAGGATAATTTTACTAAAGAGTGCCCGCATAGAGCCGAGGTATCAAAATTCATTAAGGGTTCGCCCATACCTACTGTCTTGAAGGATCCCTTTCCTACTCAAGATAGTAACATGATTGGATCTTCCTCGAATACGCTAGAAGATATCCTGATGGTTGCGACGCGATCACAAGATTATGATAGTAAAAATCCTATTGGTGGTAAAGAAGTAGAAAATTCTAATTCAACATCAGCTACATCTCCCTCATTTTCTAATCCATTATAGATCGAGAAACCAAATCCTGACTTAGTAATCAAACCGCCTGCTAAAGGTGTAATTCGTAAATTAGCTTTCAATCCACATGCGAGAGCTACTCAGAAATACAATATTGTTGAATACTTGGCAATTTCCCCTTTAGAAATGTCAGCTTTGGAAGTGCTACAATCATGTCCAGCCCAAAGAAAGTTACTATTGTCAGCCATAGGAGCCTTAGATCTTCAGGATTTGAACCTAATGATCTTTGATTTGGAAAATTTTACACCTCGCCTACCTCATCAAATGGATTTTCAAATTTAATTTTTAGTTAAAAACAAATGTTGCTTTTGTACTGTTATTGATGAAGGGACTTCTACGTGTATCATGTCGTTAAAATGTTGGATATCACTTGGTTCTCTGACACTTAACCAATCATCGATTATCCTCAAAGCTTTTGATGGAAGAGGATTCCACCCGTACGGTATTTTATAGGATCTACCTATAGAGGTCAAAGGAAAAACCGTTAATCGAGATGTGGAAGTGGTTGATGCCCCTTTGGATTACAACCTTCTCCTGGGTCACAGTTGGTCTTACGCCATGACTGCTATCGTCTCATCGGTCTTTCGTCTCATCATGTTTCCTCATAAAGGAAAGATCATTAAAATAGATCAGCCCTCATATTATTCATCCGACCCAGCCACTACTGATAGCATCCAACATGTCAGAAAATTGACTATCCCTTATAAAGATGTTGGAGTAGGTTTAATTAAAGATTCTGCTTGACTTGGAAATTTTTCCCTACTTTCTCCCAACGTATCGCCTCCTATTGCTAATATCAATATGATTACATCGAGTACTATTTCCTTTGATGATCCTTGGATAGTACCTTCAGACTCAGAACTGGATTCTTTCGATGTCATGATGCCTTTGAGTCCTTTTGAATTAGCATATCAGGCAGTAATTGCTATCGGTCATTTTTCAAAATGGGGCATTAACTTCATTACATGTAACCCTCACTCGGCCGGGGGGCATGGGTATATTATTCTTGCAGTAGATTATTTTACCAAATGGGCCAAGGGGATGCCTACATTTGTGACAGATGGAGAAAATACAACTACTTTCATGTTCAATCATGTGATTGCTCATTTTGGTGTACCCCAAGTGATAATTACTGACAATGGGAGTCATTTTCAAAACATCATGATGACTGAACTAACTAATCAACTTGGCCTGTGCCATGACAGTTCTACACCATATTACCTGCAGGCTAATGGTCTAGTTGAAGCTATCAATAATGTTTTAGTCACCATTATCAAACGAATCATCAGAATTCATAAATTGAATTGGCATACCATGCTTTTTTCAACACTTTGGGCATATCTAACCTCAGCAAAAACATCGACAGGTTTTACCCCTTTTCAACTGGTTTACGGTTTAGAAGCGGTATTATCGATTGAATGCAAGATACCGTCACTCCAACTAGCCATATAGTTACTACCAGCCACTTCTGAAGAGGAGAAACACTTTTTGTACTTAGCTCAGTTAGATGAGAATCGGCGCACCGCTGCATTAGCTATTGAAGCTCATGCGAAACGAATGAAAGCTCAGTATGATAGAAGTGTTACACCTCGTATTTTTTTAGAAGGAGACCTAGTCTTGGTTTATGATCAAGCTAACGATAAGCTAGGGGCTGGGAAATTTAAACCCATGTGGCATGGTCCTTATATTGTCAAGCGACAACTTACAAAAGGGGCCTATGAACTGATTGACTTTGACAGGGTCTCTTTAGGCAAACCCAGAAATGGGCTTTATCTGAAGAGATATTATGCTTGATTCTTGTGTGGAGATCTTCCCTGTATATTAGTTATTTTCATAAGCTGGCGTGTTGTAGATTAGAAGAGCGTGCCTAGTTTAAGTGTGCTTTTACTACTATCCATGCTTATCTGGATCACTCTTGATTTTGAAGATGTCAACATCCCTTCAAACATACATTGGTTTTGGTGATGGTGCTTTTCATAGTATACAAAACATCTCTTTCATAGCTTGGGTTATTTATTCACCCACTGATGAGTTAGTATCTATGCATGGGGTAAGCCTCGATCAAACGATGAACAATATTGAAGAGTATAGCGCAATTATTGAGTTATTGTTTGAATCCATTTCATTTGGCATTCGAAGTTTGATTGTTAGGTTAGATTCTGAACTCGTTGTATTACAATTGAATAGAGTATATGCAATTAAAAACATAGTGTTGTTAAGATTATTTTTGAAAGTTCGTCTCTTGGAACGAGAATTTTATTATATTGAGTATCAACACATTCCTAGAAATTTAAACACATTAGCTGATGCAGTAGCTTCTAGTGTTATAAATAGACATTTGCGATAATTAAAGCAGTAGATCAAAATAAAATTCGATAACATGTTAAGACAAATAAATGGAAATAGTATTAGTATCATAGCATAAGAGTAGTGTTTTCAAAAATATTACATCGTCCTCGATCATAGGTTCAAAATGCCTTATGATTGGAAAAAGGTGATACAAAAAAATCATATAATTCTACAATATTAATCATCCACTATCCGTGGTGATGATCATGATAAAACACTACAGCCCGTGCCACATTGCTCATAAATCTCCTGAATGGTCCCGGAACCCCGATAACATATCTCTGTAATCAGAGCAGAATGTCATCTATGGTAGTCTCTAGAATATTTAATGTCAACCACTCCAGATGATTTTCGAGGCCAGTAAGGACCTCTGCTGTCTGATCCTATGGTGGTGGTGGTGCTGCAGCTAGATCTCTTGGCTTCCTGTCAAAAAGGACAGAGAGTGGCTGGTCGACGTGGACCCACATCTGCATTTGAATTTTTTGTCATCAGTTTTGGATGATTCAAAAAAAAAAAAAAAATTAAAATTTACAACATGTCAAAATGATTCTTACTTGAGTCATCCCACTCTCTCCCTAGAGGAAGAGACATCTCTCGGTCACCATGGAAATCCATCCCAGCATAAGGGAAATCTTCTATCGCGAAGATTTTGTTCTCCAACTAATGGAAATAAGCTGGAGTAAAATGAACAATCTCATCTCCTTCACTATGACGGGCCATCAATGCAACCCATCGGACCATTCGAGGCTCTTTGAATCTACCATGATCAACTGAAATAAGCTGTGGGGCTAGTGAAGGAATTATTTCTAGAGAAAATGTGACCACAATCACTCCATACCCGAAGTTTTTCAACTTCGAGTTTTTTTGTCTAGTCAGTTGGCCTTTGACATTGGCCAACACTGCCTCACACCAATTGAAAATGGTGCCTCTAAAGCAGTCAACAACAGTTTGCATTTGGGATCTTGTAGCAACATATGGAGGTGCACTCCCACACAACCAGGTTACTGTAAACACAACCACTTTGAGCTCAGGATGAATAATGGTTTTTATGTTAATGTGTTTATCTTTGGGGTTTGCTTCTTCATTGCAAAATTCTTCCTGAAGGCCAGCGACAGATTGGCCACCTGCCCTAGCCCCAAAAAAAGAGAGTGGCTCACCCCTCTTTGATAAACCAGTGAGAAAATATATATCATCCAACTCAATTTCGAGACGGTGACCTCCAATGATAAAGCATTGTTCCTGGACATCCCATTTGTTTACTAGCCAGGAAAGTAAATCTACTTGAGCCCTCATACCCTGAATAGCCAAAAATTTGTACAAACCACATTCTCTCAATACACGTAATGTGGGCGGATGTAACATGGCCACATCATCAACCTCTTCATGCTCACATTCTCTCCACTCAAGCATTGTAGGTATCCTGCACTGGACAAATTGAAAGATCAGAAACAATTTGAGTGAGAAAATTTGGTTTAATTTAGGAGATTTATTCATTTTATTTTTTCTTATGGTGGCTCCGCACTTTTCACATAAAAATAGTGTGTGGATCCGCAGGTGTCTTATGCGTAAGGTGCGGGACCACGACAATTTTCCCTTTGTAAAATTGTCGGGGTCCGCAGGTATCATGTGTTTTACCTGCAGACCCCCATGAGTGAATTTTTGAACATATTTTCCTCCTTAAAAATCAATTTAAGCCCTAAATTAAGACATTAAACAGAAAAAAATGAATTTAAGGATGATGTGGATTACCTGGAACTGACGATTTTCGATTCTGACGGGCGAATCTTCCGTAATCTCCTCCGGAACATTTTTTACCAAAATCTCTCAATTTTCACTCTGAAATCAAATGGTAAAAATGATTTAGAAAAACTCCTTTTTATAAGATTTTTTGAATAAATAAAATATAATTTTATTTATTTTCCACTTTGAAAAGTTGTTTTCCGAATTATTTTTATTAATTATAAACAGTTATGTTTAATTTTTGAGTTTTTGTGTAGAATACAAGATTTTTCGGGTAAAATGGTCCTTTTGACAAAGGAGTATACTTTTTATCACTTTTTCAAACTCAGTAAAAATTATGAAAAAGTGAATGAGTACATTTTTATCACTTTTTTGAACTTGTTAAAACTTACAGAAAAAGCGAAACTACTGAGTATACTTTTATCACTTTTTCGGAATCTTGAAAATTATGAAAAAGCGAAACCTTGGAGTTCTCTTTTAAGCCCTTTTCAAAGTCTCTAAAGATGAAAATATTGCTGAGTACTTGACTATTCGAACTCGTTAAAGGAAATGAACAACTGTCCCTTCAGTATAAGTTTACCCCTTTTCCGGACTGAAATGGAATATTTATGAAAAAGGTATATGTTGACTAATCATGGTCAATAGAATTCTCTCATGTATTATTTTATCCTTTTTCGGGCTTGAGAGACTAAATTTACGAAAAAGTACACCCATTGAGTTTCCTTAAGTTTTTCTTCTGACTCCCTAAAATTGAAAAACATCGAGTTTCTCCTATACTGGACTCATTAAAATTTAACAGTAAAGGACGTGTCGATTACAAATAGGAACGAACCACTCCTTCTTAGGGTTCGATTTTAAACTAAGTTGGACTCATCTGAAGGATGAGCTTATATAACAAGCAGATGTTATCCTCCTCAAGCTTGTCAAAAATAAAGAGGTACTTGCCAGAAATGGTGGGGGAAAAAGAGAGAAAACGAATCCATTTGTCACACTTTAAAAAAAAAACATTCTACCACTGTCGAACACGACACTTTTTGTCACACTTCTACCTGGGTTGGGAAAATCCTTTGCCTATAAGTTAATTAAACCATATTGAAAGTCTTCAGCCATTTTCTGGGTATTATATTAGGTCAATCGTCACCAAACCATTTGCAGTGTCATTATGTGTTCAAGGGTATAGTTCAAATAAACCATTCATTTGCAAACATATGTCTCCATTTGCATTGACCATCCCTGAGTCAGTCCTTGCAAAATATTTCTACAAAACTTGATCTAATGGTTTCGTGTCGTGGGCTTTCCTACGACGGATCACTTTATATTGACAACAACTCATCATCTAGGAAGTTGATCTAGAATCCTTCAGTACCTTGGAATCTGCATGCCTTAATGGCAAGTTTCTCGCCTTCGATGACAGGTTGCATCATTGACCTTTGATCGAATTATTCCATGAAATGTTCGACTTCAGATCATTTATTCACATTCCATGGATCGTATTGAGTACTTTGAGAGCCATTTTCATTATTGGTGGTTTCTCTCACACTTTTTAATAGTTCACATCATTGACTGGCAATCAAGTGGTTTCTACCATGTTCAACTTCGACATAATCAATTGCATGGATAGAATCGTACTAGTTCGGGTAGTGAAAATCAAGACCCTGGATCTAGTTTCCACCATCCAGGCTGTGAGGAGTTTTATTATTCATTATGCAGTATACTATTCATAAACATATGGCTGCATCCATACTGTGTCTACATTATTGATGTGATAGTAAAATCATTTCTATATCAGAACACGTTTAGTTAGTGTTTGATCTGAGTACGGGAATGCCTACCTCAACGATGATATATATATATATATATATATGTGTGTGTGTGTGTGTGTTATGCATTAAATGTTTTTACAGGATTCCAACTGGGGTGTCCACAAGCTAATCGTCTAAATGGTAAAGCACATCACGCTTCGAATGGTCTCAAACTTTGCACTCTAGGGGGCAATCTGTTACACTAAAATTGTCACCATGACGTTGTACTGTCTGTATGGGTTCATAATTACTCATACAATACTCTCTTATAATTCTACAAACATCAAGTTCCTAAAACCAAGCCTTTAAATTGAGATAAAAGCTTATAAAAGTCACAAAAATACTTGTACCACACTTTCTCTTAGTATTACCTGTGGTGCCGCATCTGTTTGTTCTAGAACATGCGGAACCAGTCACACTTTTTCTTCATTAAAGGTGTGGAATCCTGTAAAAGGTAAAGTGAAGGTGGAAGTAAAATTTGGAAGCCCAGTTGGTTGAATCTGGAAGCTTCTGGAAGAAATTATTCGGTGGAAAGTTTGCTCCTTTCATGTACATTCCTCCCTCCATTAAAGGAGCCTACCCCTTGGTATGTGGAACTTAATCCCTTTGAAAGAGGATTCTATCCCCTCTTATTTGGAACTGTAACCTCTTCTCTTTTGCTATAAATTGAGGCCATAGTTCAGCCTCAAAGGGGAGTTAGGCTTTGAGATTTTTTGAGGAGAATTGTTGGAAAAACTCAGACTCTCTTAACTGATTACCATATGGGAATGATTACACTCATGTGTATGTTAGTTGAGAGAGTGAAAAGGCTTGTCAAAGTAGAGGAAACGATTGTTATAGACCCTGGAAGGGCCTGTACGACATCAAGGCGAACACGGTTGTAAGGCTCCTTCTTTCATTAAATATAATACAAATGGATCCTGTTTTCTCAATGAGTTGTTTATTTAAATGGCTTATTTCTTGAATTCCTTGATCATCAAGATAGATTTATGGTTTATAGTCTATATTATGTAGGTGCTTATGATTCTTTCATGTTTTTGATTGCAGATCCAAAAAGGAGACGTATTCAAAGCGATAGGAAAGAATACTACGATCAGCACTGGACTACAGGTAAGTCCTAAATCCTTCATTATAGATAATTCTAGATCAAATATAATATAGAGAAAGTAGTTTACATCTGTCTGTTTGTTGCTAGTTATCGTAAGATACTAGGGAGATCTATCTTGTGTGCAAGAATGATTTATCCGCCCAACAAGCAAAGCAAACACTTGGTGGTTCAGCCACATAAGTCATGCAAAAGTATCTAATTTTGTGGATTTCACTCAGAGGGTGATCAAGAGGTTTGATGAAGAAAAATTAGAGAGGGAGGAGCCCTCACCACTCCTTGAGGAGTCTTGTATTAGTGCTATCACAACCTTGGAGGGACAACCTTCAACATCAACAGTTGAAGGAGCCAACATAGTAGAAGAAGGAACTCTTGCAGCCATACAAGGTGTTCCCAGAGCCCATCAAGGTATGATTGAATTTACTCTTTCTATTATTGCAGCAGCTCTTTTAGAGGATTGTGGAAATATGTTGTGGCAAGACCTAGGATCATCACTTACTGCGAATCTAGAGTAGCAAGGGTGCACTGCGCTATCCAAGAGTAGTAGTGAAGGAAGAAGGACCCATTCCTCATGGGAGAATACAGATATCAGCTTCATTAGGAAGCAATGAAGGAAGCAGTAACAAAGAGTAGACATCTTGAGATGAGAAACATTTTCTCCTCTCTAGATGAAACTTTCTCAATGAGCATGCCATAGCTCAAAGAGAGACTTCTACTTGCAGCAGATCCAAGACCTCATTGGTTTTGGAAGGCCATGCATGAGGATGAGGTCTCGTCAAGAGATCCTATTGGAGGTGCACTTCAACATTTCATGAAGTGAAAATTTCTTCAAATATTTGAGGAGGTTGGTGTCCTACCATGGGAGGATACCAAGCATTTTCATAATGAGATCCATCACCCACATTGGGATGAGTGGATGATAGTATGGAGCAAGGGGTTTCCAAACCACTTGCAGACCTATGATACAGGCCAGCAAGAAGCATGGCTGCGTGGGTTTCTCTTGGGTGGGTATGGTTACTACCCAAAAATTCATATTTTCTTGTCTCATGCCTTATGTCTCAATGATAGAACGCATAAGAAGAAGGCATGGCTGCTTTGGCTATTAAGAAGAGAGTTTGGACATCACATGTTAAATCTTATGTCCATGTATTTACCCTTGTTTGAGGTATGTCTCATGTATTCGCATGTATTTCTGTTTGAGATGTATCTCATGTATGTACCTTGGTTTGGGAGGAAAGATAAATCCCACATGATGTGGTATAAGGGAGCTTGTTTGTACTATGTTGATAATACATCTCACATGTCCATCATTGTATTATTACTCCATGATTTGCATTTTGATAATGCAAGAAGACAGAAAGAGTCCTTGTTTCCGTGGTTACTATTGGGAGAGTATGGGATGAAATTTCTCCATACTCATCATGATATTTCTAGAGAGGGGAATGGCACATTCAAAGTGCAAAGAGGCTACCCTTCAACATTGGAGGACAAGGAGAGGCTTCCACATAGGAAGAAGATCTTCTCACATAGCAACATGTTGGTGGATGGCTTTGGCATGTGGAATGTCAAAGAGAGCAGTCATGGAGTGACAAGAGCCTTAACACTAAGGCCAACAATGCTGCCACTAGAGAGTATGTTTCTATTGATGGAGTGTTCCAAGGGGAGTATGCATCCTTCCCTTTTGCAGATTTTTATGAGGAGATTCTCATGGGAGGACTCATTCGTGGACCTCACTTTTAACTTACTCACTATGCATGGTAAGAAATTCATTTATGTACTTATTGATTGTTCCATTGAGTATTTGTATCTTCTCACCATCTATGGAAAGTGCATTGCTCCACATAAGAGCAAGATTATTGTTGGGTTACATGGTCACTTTAGGGCCAACCTTTATAATGATGATAACCCATCTCTACATAACTTTGGGCAACTGTATTATTGTTCTGATTGTTCTCAGTTGATATATATTTTTGATTACTACCACATAGTAAATGAGCAAACATGCATAGCTAGTAATTCATTGAGAAACAACTTGCCACATGATGTTCTCAAGCAACAGTTGGGAAGACTGCGCTATTTCCACTTGATAAACCATTGGTATCATCCAAACTTACATATAACCTTTATCATTTTTTTTATTTGGATGCCAAATGGTGATGATGTGCCATTCATTTTGAATGGGATAATTTGGGCCAGTATGATTTTTGACATGGGAGAAAGGATCTTTGGAGATCTAATCTTCTTCTTGCCACTTGAGGGCAACCTTATTGCAGCCCAAGAACATCATATTCTCTACACTTGTCATAAGTGGAGAGGAAGATAGCATGGGGTAGGCCATCTTGTCTACCGTGTACATTTATTTAGCCCACCTACATTGCATGAGCCAATGGTGGAGGAGATTTTTCATGAGTTGCCATGTTGGAGGGTGACTCATATTGTATGGATGATAGCTTGGGGGTGGAGGTTTTACATGGGAATGATAGTTCCCAACACATTTCAGACTCTATGCCTTGGGAGGACCTCTAGACAACACATAGTTGCCTCCTTGAGTATTTCACCTTTTCATGATGATGGCTATTTGGGATGCTCACCAAATGCTAGCTTGCATGCTTGGGAGGGGCACTATGGAGATTCATTGTTGAGACAACATCATATTCCTTAGAGATGCTCATCATATGAGGATGCTACAGGAGGAGGAGAGGAAACTCTTCAGTTCTATCCTTACAATTGATTTAGGACAAGCAACATTTGGGAGGGGAGGATTGTAATATTCCAAAAATTTAGCCTTCATCTAAATGTAATATTATAGTTGTTTTTATCCCTAGGTAGGTGAATAAATGGGTAGGGAGGCCCATTAACCTCTTTAGAAGGAATATTAGCACTCCTAATGTGAAAGGAGGAAGAATAAGCAGCTGGATTGAGCACCTTTGGGTGTGAACAGGGGTTGGATCATGTTGATTCAGTCAAATTTGACCAAGTCAACAATGCTGTCTAGATATATTGAATCTCCTTGATGAACAACACAGTTTTAGTGGAGGACAACTTGCATGAGCTTGGTGGCAAATATAGATGGGACCCAATGTGAAGAGGTTCACTTGCTATATATGGAGAGGATGGGAGCCTTTGTTATTCATGTTTTGATATTATAATTTGATATTGGTCTACTTAGACTATTGCTTCCTCTTGCTGCTTAGTAGGGTTGCTGTGTTGTTTAACACCTAGTGTTCCTGAGTGGGAATCCCACCTCTTCCCTTGAGATGCCTCTTGGGAAAGTTTTGTACTACATTTCTCCACATATAGGCTTGAGGCCAAGCATCAGTCTTCAGCTACAAAATTATTTCTACAGAGAATAGTGCTGTGTTGTAGGGTGTTGCAGTGGAGGTTTGATAACACCACTTCCGAGTCTATTTCTCAGTAGAGGGAGCCTTCCTTCTCTTGAGAGATCAACTAGGAAGATTTCTGGGCTCAATTCACATCTTGGCAGTTGGCCAAAGTATTCCTCATCTCCTACAGTGTAGTCCCTTGCGGGAACTGTGTCATTTTGCATAGAGTTGCAGCAATAGGGTTTAAGCCCTTGCTTTTGAGCTAGTTTCCCTGGGAAAGGGCCAACCCTTCTCTTGGAAAGCTAGAAGAAGGGATTATCATCCCTCTATTGTATCATTCAGCTATTTTTGTGTAATTTTGTAGTAATACTGCGTTATTTCAGAGTTGAATATTCAGATCTGCACTTTTGTACATCAAGCTTTCAAGAAACCCTTGCTGGGTTATCTCAATAATGTATTGAAGATGATAGATCTATGTTTTCTCAGCATATTTCCTAATAAAAATCTATATCTATGGTTTTCTATCATATTTTTTCAGAATCCCTCATTAAATCACACATTCATGTGCTTCAGAAATTCTACATAGCTTAAGTCATGGGATTTGGACACTTTTAAGCTGATTTGAGGCCGGGAGGTCTGTTTAACTTATAAAAAGTGATTTGTTTCTATTCCTCTTTTTTATGTGAGGGCCTAAATATATATGCTAAGGGAACCAAGCATTATTTCTTCCTGTTAAAATGCAAATCTCTGGAGATAACGTTTTTAGGGTCAAATTGCTGCATTTTCCCCACTTGGGAGGATGTAGAAAAGCCCCCTTTTGTTGTTGTTTCATTAATTTTATGGAAATTTGTTTCTTAACACATTTTATGACTTAATTTCTCCCTGATGTTCCATTATTGTGCTTATGCACTGCTGCTTTCCCATTTTGGGATATTACAGAGTTGTGAAAACTTTTACTATTAAGAGCAGATTAATACTGTTCCTAAAACAAATTTAGTGGTCCACCAGGTAATGGAAAATATGGCCGTTTGTTTCTTTAGATTAAAATTTAACGAAATAGCTAACACAACCCATGTCAATCCTTGAATGCAGTACAATACTGACTTCTACCTTTTGTTATTCAAACTTTCAAATATAATGTGTAATGCAAAACCAAAGTTTGTGAGACTGATAATTGATGATAAAAAAGAGGCAACTTAATTTAGAGCTGGCCTATTATCATATATATAAGGATATATCGAACAATACCAATGAGAAATTATAAAGACTAAGAGAAAAATCAAGGAAATACAAAGATTGATTTCGGTGGTAAATAAATTCTGCAGCAATCCAGTTAACCATGTGATTGTGTTTCCTTGTAAAGAGCAATTATTGAGGCAGTGATTTCCACATGAAAGAGTCCCTGCATTAGTTAAAACATGAAATTTAGATCATAGAGCTGAAATTTAAGAGACATTGTTCTGACAATACCCAAGTCATGTCAAAAGCCATATGAGGAGTCATTTTTCATATGAAATTAGACGGATTCTTCCAAAAACATAAAAAGAAAAAGAGAATATATTTCAAAGTATTCATGACTCATTTATCATATATTTTTTTGTTATAGTTTATCATTTATATATAATATATATTTATCATTTATGTATATATCTAATATATATATGTAATGGTAAATATTGAAGTATCTAAAATCATCATTATTATCTAAAAATAAATAAATTAAATTATAAAATAAATCATCATTATTATTTAAGTAAATATTCTATGACATCAATAAAATACAATTTTTTACCATGAGAGGCTATAATCATATTGATATGTGCCCAAATTTCAAAAAAACATAAATACATAAATTTTGCTAGCCTACCTATAGAAAAAACGTAGGACAAACTAAAAAAAAAGGTATTTAGATAATGTTTAGCGCTCAAAACAATGTTCAACATAACTAAACAATGTTTTAACATATTCTAATGATATTTTATAAAAACAGAAAACACACCAAGATCATGACAAGATTCTAAAAATAATTTACTATTTCACAAGAAGTTTGTGAAGTCTGGCCTAGTTACCAGAAACAGAATGGGAGCATTTGCTTTTGGAAAAAAACGCAAGAAAATCGAACGGTAAGAAAAATGCCATTTTGTACGGTCATTTTCATTTTTCAATACACAAATCGGTTTCTTCAGAAACATATGGTTTTTGGAAACATTTTTACCAAAACAAAACTGCTATAGAACCAGGCTGATGGATGTGTAGATGTGATCACGGTTTATAAATCAACATGATAGAGATGACACATTAAAATTGGGGTTATGCTAAGCAATAATCTAGGCTACCATGGGAACCTCTGGTTGAAGCCTGCAAAGCACCAGTTTCTACCACGATTCTCAATCAATGAAATATTGGAAGAGGCAAACCAAAGTTGCAATCAACGTAGAAAAAATTTGGATAAACGAATAACAATTTGTGTATTGACTTTCCATCTGGTATAGAATGGAAATGGAGGCACGTTGTCTGAGTATGCAGCCATGAGAAGAATGCCGAAAGGTAACGTTCCATATATATTGGTTGCAATATGTGAGTATTGGATGAGATCTGGTAATGACCCTGTTGTACTACTCTAGCCACAGTTCCTATAACAATGAAAACATCGATAGCCATTGGTGTTTTTTGCATTGGGCTCTTATAGTGCACAAACAACACCCTTTCCCAATAGATGGAATTGTGAGGCTCTGTAAAGTTTAGTGGAAAAAATGTCTCCCCTCAAGTGCATAACATATGGATCACCTCTATGTCATTGGGCTCTTATAGTGCACAAGCAACACCCTTTTGGAGCAGATGGAATTGTGAGACTCTGCAAAATTTAGTGGACGAAAGGTCTCCCCTCCAGTGCTCAGCATATGGCCCACCTCCATGCAAGCTCGACAAAGCTTAGTGGACGAAATTTTTTGGCTCTACTATGGGGCCACGTACGCAAACACGTAAATAATTTTATTATTAGTATTCCTAAGGTTGAAACACGTGTTGCACATAAATCACTGGCGAGGCATGCACTGCTAGGAGAACCTGCCAAATTTGTTTTAACTCCATAATTACATTTCCCAGGAATCAATGTGCTTTAACTCCATCATTTCCATGCCGAGATATCAGGGCTAGCATTTCCATTATCACCTTCAATGTAAGCACATAAGCTTCCATCCACTTATGGCTATGGCACCCTCACGAGAAAGTGCGCATCTCCTCTGCCCCAAGCGGGTAACAATAATGGTTTCAACACTGACATTCATTTTTCTTGTGCATCTCCTCTACCCCAAGCGGGTAACAATAATGGGTTCAGCACCAACATTCATTTCTTGCGAGATGGTAAGCACTTAGCAGGGGCACAGATCCATTAGAGAGAAAGAAACAACGTCGAGTGAAATCAATCATGAAGAGGGGTCGATTTTCTGTTAAAAATGCACCTCTAGGTGTCTCCGTTTCTAAAGAATCTGTTATTGAATTTGGATCTCGGAAGGTCCTTCTGATGAGGATGCTCTGGAGGCTTCAAATATCTACATAGGTAGGCTATTTTAGACAACTCGACAACCTGGAGCGGGTTTATAAAGATGCATGATCTGGAGGCCTCGAATATCTGCATAGGTGGGCTATTTCAGACAACTCAACAAGGCGTGCTATTTCAGACAACTCGACAGCCTGGAGCGGGTTTATAATTGGGTGTAGATGTGCAAATTCCCAACCCCTTATCACATGGATGTTTTTGGTGTTCTTTCGATGGTGCCGATTGTCATTTTAGGAGATTTATTTCAGAGGGATTGACTTGGAAAGGTCATTTCCAAAGATTAATTATGGAAATGAAGGAAGATTACAGAATCAAGTTTCCATTTAGAAATTTTCACTCTTAGTTTTTCTGGTGAGCCCCATTTCTATGCGTTATGATAATTTTTTTTGTTGTTTTAAATTGGCCATCCCCAAGAGCTAAGTTTCATGGGAAAATCTCCCCTCACAGGTGGAACTCAAACTTCTAGCATAATTCCAACCAGATTTAAAGCCAAAATTTTCCACAGTGCCTTGAGTGCTATTTATCCATGCTCTTTCTCCATGCGCTTAATTCATGCACATTAGATTTTTGGAAGATTCCCAATTTTGTTTCTACTAGAGGAGCTTAAGTGCTACAAATAGGTTGTCATCTATGTACATAATTTTTTTAGATACTACATACATAATTTGGATATCTTGTGTTACAAATAGGTTGTCATCTCTGTACAGAATTTGTTTAGATATGTTGATCAGCGGTTGTCATTGATGTCAACCCAAGCAGCACCAGGGGATAACCTAATATTGCATAGGAATTTTGACCTACCACATTAATATATTCTGGGTCAATAATGCTTTTGATGGTTTCTACTTTTCGAGATGCTTCCATTTATATATGGCACGCCATGTAATTCTTCACGGTTTGAGAGATATTCATGTTTGAAGTTTGTACCCCTAGTTAGTGGGCTAAAACCCCATGGGGTTGGGGCATGGGTCATTGAAAAGTCATAATTAATATTTTTTAAGCTCCTAAAATCCATCTCATGTTCACTTGTTGAATCCCCTCTCAACTTAAGCATTTATATAAATTGTGATATTCTTTTCCTCCTTAGGCAAGGGATTTCGCCATCTGAAACAGGTCATCGTGGAATTTGCTCTCTAAATTTTTTTCTACGAATGTTAAGAAGCTGAAATTTTTATGAGGTGAAGCAGAAATCCTGAGGAAGCTGCTGTAAAATTTTTAGATTAAGGTGCGCAAAATTTTTGGAGATATGATCTGTGGAAGTCAGGGTTTCTACAGGCTCCTGAAATTCATATCAAAGAAGTGACCTTGGTAAATTCATCATAACTCTCTCTTTGAGTATCGAATTGGAATTCCATAAAAATTGGTGGATAGCGCATAGTCTATACTTTGCGCTCTATCAATTGCAGAGCCAAATGAAGAAACAATGACACGTGGCATGCCGTACAAGTGTGCTCTGCTGAAATAGTCCATAATTAGGGAATTGTAAGAGATTGGCTATAACTCTCTCTTGAAGAATCCAAATTGGGTTAGACCTATGGAATTGGAAAGATGACTCAGAGGAATACTACAGGACCGAAAATCATATATTGAGGATCTGAAATAACAGAGATACACAAGATTCAATATCGAGCTCCTAGAAGACAAGAAAAAGCTAGATCATGTGTTGTCAAGGGTTGCAAAGGACCAGAATTTCTACGACAGAAAAAAAAATAAAGGTGCAACAGAGGGTATCATGACAAGAGAAGAAACCAAGGTGTATAAAAACAACAAGAATTTCATCATATGAAGTCTTCAAGTGGGCAGCACTGCATACAATCATTGTAAAGGTATCATTGTACTTAGTCATTGTAAATACATTATTGTACAAATTGTACTAGTATCTATCTACCAAGGGTTGAAGAGGCAGTGTTGGGAGGTCTAGGATCATCATTAGGTGGTTGTGTCAAAGTTGGGGTTATGGTCTAGTATATCTTCTTCTTCTACATCATTCTATAATATTTTAAAGTGGACCATTTTCCATGGTACGGGAGTCCATTCTTATTTTATTCTTCTATAGGGTGGTAGGGTGGTGCTAGGGTGAGTTGTAGCTCATTGGGTGTTGGGGAATCCATTCAGTTGACTACTGAAGACTCTCGGGCATTGGAGCATGTATCCAGTGGGAGCTGGAGAAGAATGCTTTTCTAGATTCTAGGAAGTTGGAGCTTTATTTTCAATTGGAGTTGAATATTAAAGAATTATTAGAAAAGCATTAGGTGGTTTTTGTCCTAGAGTGGGTTTCCACCTTAAAAACTGTGTGTATTTGTGTTCCTCTTGTTTTCTGCTATCATTGTACAAACACTGATAATAATTGAAGATTAACTAATGCTCTAATTGAAAGGAATATTGATTCACCCCCCCTCTCAGTATTTCCAACAATTGGTATTAGAGCTTGGTTCCTTCAATAGCAATTTAACAGCTGGAAGGAGGTCATGGAGCATACCAAGAATGGTGTACCTCTATTCAATGAAAATAATTATGCACTTTGGAAAGGAAGAATGGAGGTCTATCTCTTGGCGCAAGGTTACGAAGTATGGGACACTGTTCAAAATGGATTTACATCAACCACGGATGAACAAAGTAAGAAGAATTTGGTAAATGATGCAAAAGCAAATAATATTATTATCAGTGGACTTATTGAATCTTCTTATCATAAGGTGTTGGGTTGTAAAACCACCAAAAATGTATGGGACAAGCTTGAGAATATATATGCAGGTGACTCAAATGTCAAAGAAGCAAAGCTTCAAATCTATAGAGCAAAATTTGAGCAACTCGGAATGAAAGAAGATTGCAACATTGCTGCATACTTCCAATACGTTGATGAAATAACCAATACTCTAGAAGGATTGGGAGAGCCAGTTGATGAGAAGACTATTATACGGAAGATTCTTAGAACGTTACCAGGGAGATTCAACCCAAAGGTATCGGTCTTAGAATACAGTGCAAATCTGGACAAGCTCAGGAAGGAAGAATTACATGGAGTTCTCATAGCATATGAAATGAGACTTGATGAAGAAAAGGGTACTTCAAATCTAGAAACTGCGTTCGTTGCATCTACGCAAACTAATAAGGACAAACAAACTTCGATTGAAATGACATTCACCTGAAAGTGTGAAGAAAAGGGAGATGATGGAGAAGGTCTTTCAAATGAAGAATATGCTTACTTTACGAGAAAACTAAAACCTGGTAAGGGAAAATTCAAAGGTAAACTTCCATTGATATGTTTCGGTTGTGGTGAGGTTGGGATTTTCGTAGCAAAATGTCCGAACAAAAGTGATGGAAACTCAAAAGGAAAGAAAGGCTTTAAGAAATTCAACAAGCAAGGCAAAAAGAAAGGATCCAAAAGGAACTTTCTCTCTAAAGAAGATAGCTCATCATCCGATGAAGAAAGTGACAACAAAGAAGAAGTCAATGAGAAAGTATTTTTTATGGCCAAGCACAATAAACAAGAAGTATCAAACAATGAAGAAGAAGGGTTGACCATAGAATAATTTTATGAGGCGGCAATCAAGCTTATAAAAGAGATCAATGCTGAGAAGATCCGTTCCAATACTCTAGAAGAACAAGTTCAAGGTCTCAAAATTGAGGTTGAAGAACACAAATGTATTGAAGAGTCACTTCAAAAGAAGTTGGAAGAAAGAAACCAAGAAAGGGAAGCATTAGAAGCTGAAGTAGTCTCGCTGCATAAGGAAGTGAAGGGGGGGAAAACTGTCCAAAACTATGCCAACAACTCAAGGGCATTGGAAGAACTCATCAACAATCAACGATCTTACAATGACAGAACTGGCCTCGGTTACAAAGAAGAAGAAGTAGGACCTTCTACAACAAAATACAATGAACCTATGAGATTTGACATACATGAATACTTCATTGGACAAGATTCGCAAGCACATCCTTGGAAGACGATTCCTCGACGAAGATTTTCATTCAGGTACCAACATATTTTTCATGGCTATTGTTATTCATGTGGAAAATTTGGTCATAAAGCTATAGAATGTCGCACGTACCCTCGGAACCAATACAATTCCAAGAGATTCTTCAAATATGAACCTCCCAGGGCTCAATGAAACATCAATGGATTTGAAAATTTAAGAAATAATATGGAATGTTACAAATGTCAGAACTTTGGACACATAGCCAGAGACTGTAGACTTGAAAATTCTCCAAAAGAATCTTCAAAGCCACAGAATGAAAAAACATGGAAGAAGAAGAAGACTGATAATTGTGCTCTCGCTCTCAAGGCTTAAAAAAATAAAGATGTGTGCTATGTTGATAGCGGTTGCTCAATGCATATGATTGGAGATAGAAGGAAATTTGTATCTCTGAAAGAGAAGAAGGATGGAACCATATCATTTGGAAATGATGGATCTTCAAATGTTATAGGATCAGGTACCGTCACCCTCAGAAGCAAAGATGTTATAGCCAAGAATGTTCTATTGGTCGAAAACATGAATCACAATCTACTCAGTGTTGGAAAAATTTGTGATCAAGGACACACAATGCTATTCAACTCCACAAAATGTGAAATTAGGAAAGGTAGGTCTGGTAAAATTGTGGCTACAGCAAGCATTAGGGGAATTTTGAGGTCTAAAATGGGCCTCCTAAGAAAAATGTACAACAAAATTAAACTTTATAACAACCAATAGGATTCAAGATGATGATGTCAACCATGGGGGATGATTTACTATTTTTTAAATAAAAGGGCAAAAATATTAAAAAAATAATAAAATAGTAAAACTACTTTTTCAACTCGTATTTTCAACTTATCTCTCAAAATTTATACTCAAATTTCGAGTGAGAGTACTCTTTGGATGCAAAATTTAATTCCTCATCCAAGGTGTACCCATGTTGCATACTTTCGATGAACTCTACTACACGAAAAATGAGAAATACATAAAAAACGTGATTGTAATCACATTTTTTTATGTATTTCTCATTTTTTGTGTAGTAGGACCCATTGAAAGTATGCAACATGGGTACTCCTTGGATGAGGAATTAAATTTCGCATCCATTGAGTACTCCCGCTCGAAATTTGAGTAAAAACTTTGGGAGATAAGTTGAAAATATGAGTTGAAAAAGTAGTTTTTTCATTTTTCCCTCTAAAATTTGATGATGTCATTAAATCTTATTTGATTTTTTCCACTATTATTTTATAATTTCCTTAGGAGGCCCATTTTAGACCTCAAAATTCCCCTAATGTCGAGCTCCAAACAACATATATGTTTTGGATGAAGCAACTAAAGCATGTCTACTAGCTAAAGAAGATGAAAGTTGGTTATGGCACAAACGAATGGGTCACATAAACTTTGACAATCTTATCAGGATAAGAAAAAAGGAAGCAGTACGAGAAATGATGAAAATATCAAAACCTTCCAACACACTATGTGAGGCATGTCGGCATGGCAAGCAGACAAAAGTCCAATTTAAAACAAAAGAACACTTTGCATCACATCCATTGGAATTTATAGATACTGATCTATGTGGTCATGTGAGAACAAAAGGCTTAGACAGAGAATTATATTTCATGTTAATGATAGATGACTATACCAGAATGACAACCATCAGTTTCCTAAAGAAAAAATCTGAAGCATTTGAGTACTTTAAGAACTACAAGGAGTTGGTTGACAATGAAACTGATTTGAAAATAAAGTGTTTAAGATCAGATAATGGTGGAGAATTCACTTCCAAATTAATTCAGCAATACTGTGAGGAAAATGGAATAAAAAGGAAATTTTCAAGAGTATGAACATCTCATCAAAATAGATTTGCTGAAAGAAAGAATATAACCATACAGGAAATAGGTAGAACAATGTTGAAGGACTCAAAATTGGATGAAAAATTCTGGGTTCAAGAAATTGATACGACAGTCTTCATTATCAACTAAAGTCTTCTCAGAGATAATTGCAACAAGACTCCATATGAATTATGGAAAGGAAAACCAGCTAATGTAAAATATTTCAGAATCTTCGGAAGCAAATGTTATATCAAAAGAGAAGATCAAAATTTGGGTAAGTTTGAATCACGTGTTGATGAAGGTATCTTTGTTGGTTACTCACGCAAAAGAAAGGCCTATAAATGCTATAATCTAAGAAGAAAACATATAGTGGAGAGCATAAATGTTACAATTGATGAAGATGGTGTTCTAGCAAGTAATGATGAGGATCTAGAATCTTTGAAACTTGAGACAGAGGTTGAAAAAGACATATATAAAATTGTAGAACAAGAAGCAACTATCAACGAGGAAGAAGTAAACAATGCTCATCAAGAGATACCAAAAAAAAAACAAGAAGCTCCTCTAAGGAGAAAAAAAGAGTGGATTCAAAATAACCATCCATCAAATCAAATCATTGGTGACATAAATGAAGGTCGACAGCTTCGTTCATCACAACAAGCTCACGTTGCTTTTCTAGCAACCTTTGAG
Source organism: Pinus albicaulis (assembly GCA_034641835.2). Taxonomy (NCBI): domain Eukaryota; kingdom Viridiplantae; phylum Streptophyta; class Pinopsida; order Pinales; family Pinaceae; genus Pinus; species Pinus albicaulis. The sequence goes on from CM076569.1 coordinate 927,188,764, forward strand.
CCTAGTAGTTTTGAGGAAGCCAGCCAGAATGAACATTGGGTAGCAGCTATAAATGAAGAATTGGATCAAATTGAGAAGAATAACATTTGGGAATTAGTTCCATGACCAAAAGATAAAAATTTCATTGGGACTAAATGGGTGTTCAGGAACAAATTGAATGAAGATGGGCAGGTTACCAGAAACAAAGCAAGATTAGTTTGTAAAGGCTATGCACAAGTGGAAGGAATTGATTTCGACGAAACATTTGCACCAGTTGCCAGAATGGAATCCATTAGAATATTTCTTGCCTATGCATGTTCAAGAAAAATCAAATTCTACCAAATGGATGTTAATTCAGCATTTCTGAATGGAGAATTAGAAGAAGAAGTTTACATCGAACAACCTGAAGGTTTTCTACTATCACAAAAAGAAGACTATGTCTGCAAGTTAAAGAAGGCTCTATATGGTCTAAAGCAGGCTCCTAGAGCATGGTATGCTCGTCTTGATTGATATCTACATCAACAAGGGTTTAATAAAGGTATTGTTGATAGCAATATTTATGTACAAATAGATAAAGATAATTTAACAATCGTTGAGGTATATGTGGATGATATAATATTTGGTAGCAATGATGATCGACTAAGTAAGAACTTTTCTACAAAGATGCAAAGTGAGTTTGAGATGTATTACTTGGTGAAATGACATACTTCTTAGGGCTTCAAATATCTCAGCAAGAGAAAGGAATATTTATATGTCAAGATGGGTACATCAAGGAAATGCTCAAGAAATTCAAAATGGAAGATTGCAAACCCGTCCTTACTCTGATGGTAACAGGTTGCAAATTGAGCATAGACGAGTCATCTAAGGATGTGGATCAGAGGTTGTATAGCTCTATGATTGGTAGTCTTCTATATGTAACAGCCTCTCGACTAGATGTTATGCAAGCAGTTGGACAAGTAGCAAGATTCCAAGCAGCACCAAAAGAATCACATATTATTGTCGTCAAAATAATTCTTCGATATCTAAAGGGCACAGAAGAATATGGCTTTTGGTATCCAAAGGGTAATAATCTCATTATTCAAGACTTTATAGATGAAAATTGGGCAGGAAGCATTGATGATCGTAAGAGTACTAGTGGAGCAACATTCTATCTAGGTGGTTGTCTCGTATCATGGTTGAGAAAAAAACAAACTTCAATCTCGTTATCTACAACGGAAGCAGAATACATTGCAGCAGCATCATGTTGTACTCAAGTCCTTTGGATGAAACAAATTTTGCAATGTCTTCAAGTACAATTCAGTGAGCCTATTCCCATATTCTGTGACAACAGTAGTGCCATCAGCATCTCCAAGAATCTTTTCATGCATTTAAAAACAAAACACAATCTAATGAAATATCATTTTGTTAGAGAACAAGTCGCTGAAAAGAATATCAAACTTGAATATGTTTGTACAAAAGATCAAATTGTTGATATCTTCACTAAACCTTTACCTCGTGAAGCATTTGAATATCTTCGTCAAAAGCTTGGGATTTTCCCAAGTTCTCATTAGATTACAGGTCTGTAGGACGGTTGTGTGTCAGGGGGAGTGGAAGTGTGTACAGGTCCGTAGGATGGTTGTGTTTTAGAGCGAGTTACCCTTTTCCATTGATGTCAAAGGGGGATATAATGTTGTAGGAAGAGGTGTCATGATCGCAGGGGGAGTACTTGTGTTTCCATCAATGCCAAAGGGGGAGATTGTTGATCAGCGGTTGTCATCGATGTCAACCCAAGCAGCACCAGGGGATAACCCAATATTGCATGGGAATTTTGACCTAAAAAATTAACTTATTTTGGGTCAATAATGTTTTTTATGTTTCTAATTTTCGAGATGTTTCCGTTGAAATATGGCATGCCATGTAACTCTTCACTGTTTGAGAGATATTCATGTTTGAAGTTTTTACCCCCAGTTAGTGGGCTAAAACCCCATGGGGTTGGGTCATGGGTCATTGAAAAGTCATAATTAATATTTTTTTAATATCCTAAAATCCCTCCCACATTCACTTGTTGAAGCCCCTCTCAACTTAAGCATTTATATAAATTGTGATCTTCTTTTCCTCCTTAGGCAAGGGATTTCGCCATCTGAAACAGGTCATCGTGGCATTTACGCTCTAAATTTTTTTCTATGAAGGCTCAGAAGCTAAAATTTTAATGAGGCGAAGCCGAAATTTTGAGGAAGCTGCTGTAAACATTTCAGATCAAGGTGCACAATATTTTTGGAGATATGATCTGTGGAAGTTAGGGTTTTTGCAGGCTCCTGCAATTCATCTCAAAGAAGTGACCTTGGTAAATTTGTCATAACTCTCTCTGAGTATCAGATTGGACTTCTGTAAAAATTGGTGGATATTGCAAAGTTTTTCTATTTTTTCTCTATCAATTTCAGAGCCAAATGAAGAAACAGTGACATGTGGCACACCGTACAAGTGCGCTCTGCTGAAACAGTCCATAATTAGGGCATTGTGAGAGATTGGGTATAACTCTCTCTTGAAGAATCCAAATTGGGTCAGACCCGTGGAAATGAAAAGACGAATCATAGGATTAATACAGAACTAAAAATAAGATATTGAGGATCTGAAATAAAAAAGATACACCATATTCAATATCAAGCTCCTAGAAGGTAAGAAAAAGCTATATCATGTGTTGTCAAGGGTTGCAAAGGACCAAAATTTCTACGGCAGCAAAGCAAAGCAAGGTGTAGCAGCGGGTAGCATGACAAGAGCAGAAACCAAGGTGCATAAAAGCAGCAAGAAGTTCATCATATGAAGTCTTGAAGTGGGTAGCACTGCATACAATCATTGTAAAGGTATCGTTGTACTTAGTGACTGTAAATACATTATTGTACAAATTGTAATAGTATCTATCTGCCAAGGGTTGAAGAGGCAATGTTGGGAGGTCTAGGATCATCATTAGGTGGTTGTGTCAAAGTTGGGGTTATGGTCTATTATATCTTCTTCTTCTACATCATTCTATATCATTGTAAAGTGGACCATTTTCCCTGATACGAGAGTCCATTCTTCTTTTATTCTTCTATAGGGTGGTAGGGTGGTGCTAGGGTGAGTTGTAGCTCATTGGGTGTAGGGGCATCTATTCAGTTGACTACTGAAGAATCTCGGGCGTTGGAGCGTCCATCCAGTGGGAGCTGGAGAAGAATGCTTTTCTATATTCTAGGATGTTGGAGCTTTATTTTCAATTGGAGTTGAATATTAAAGAATTATTAAAAAAGCATTAGGTGGTTTTTGTCCCGGAGTGGGTTTCCACCTTAAAAACTGTGTGCATTTGTGTTCCTCTTGTTTGCTGCTATCATTGTACAAACACTGATAATAATTGAAGATTAACTAATGCTCTAATTGAAAGGAATACTGATTCACCCCCCCCTCTCAGTATTTCCAACAAGATACTACATACATTGGCAACATGCTGAATTCTGTTATTTAAAAAAAATCTCTTGATTTGAGCTACAAAACTCGGTCTTCAAAGTAATTCTACACTTATTAGGCACCCATGTGAGGCCTGCACAAGTAGATTGGAGTAGATGTTTTTAAATTTAGTCAAAGAAACTCAATAATCAATGTATTTTAAAAACTGACATCAGTTAATTGCAAATAATGGTGCAAATAATGTTACACGAGAAAGATGGGAATATTTTATTTTCTCAATTTAACATGATAAAGGGACGTGATGAAGTTGCAATGTTTTCTACAGTTATTCATGAACCAGAACATGGTACTTCACCTCTCAAAAGAAAAAACACCTTTGCAGGGTGAAAATCCAATGGGTTCATAGTCAATCCATCTATTTTATTGGAAAGAATGTCTATCAATCCAATGGGTGCAGAGTCAATCCATTAGTTTAAGAGTAGCTTTGGCACAGTGGCCTTCTACTACCAGTGCTCTAGACTTGAAGAGTTTCATGGATGGTATCAACTTCTACAGGAAGTTTATAACAAAATTCTCGCTTGACCCACCCACTCCATTAGCTGTCAAACTAGGCCAAGTTTCTTTGGACTGCTGTAAGCTGTAGCTGCTCAAAAATTATACCATGCAGGGAATTTTCCTAGAACTCAAGGAATCACATGACTGCTGTAAGCTTTAGTTGCTCAACAATTCTACCATGCGAGGATTTTTACAAGAACTCAAGTAATCCTCTACCATACATGTGAGGATTATTTACCCTGTGGAATAGTCTACCAGGATACAAGAGTTGATCGTGAAGAAATAAAATATTGGAGGCTCTTTAGGCGAAGAAAATGAAAATTTGAAGATGTGCAGGTGTAAAACAAGGAGTCCAGATGTCATAAAATGTCTAGATGTCATAAAATTCACAGGGCGGTGGAAAGTAATGAAACATAAAATTCATAGAGTTCATAGGGCAGTGGAAAGTAATGAAACTTTATAGAGGGATGGAATGTTTCAAAATAGTATAGCAATGCCATCCAACGTATAATGAATTTTCTTTATAACTTAAATAGCCGGCAGTAACCAAATAACATTTAATACATTTGAACTAATGCTAGCATTGGTTTGTGGTTTCTCATTATCAACCAAAAATACAAAATATAATCCAAGGTAATAGATTTTTTGCCTCGGGAAGAGGCCGATAAGATGGAAAATAGCTCTATTGGCAGACAAAAATCAATCAATAATTTAATAGGTTGCAAAAATTCTAATCTCTAAAAACTTTGGTTATTTGCAATAAAAACTAATGCTAAGAGGCCCATTTCGATTACTATAGTCCCGTGCCTAACGGTAGGGACTAATAAAATTTAGTTTCATAAAAAGATAATAGGGTTGCTGCATAAAAATATTATCAAAATTAAGAATGTTATAGAATTTGGAAATAAAAAAATTTAATAATCATATAAATTATGAGTTTTAAATACAATCACTCAACTAAATGTGTAAATTTATAATATTTTTAAAAATATTATTTTATAGTATTTAAAAATACTACATTAGTGATATATGATGTATCAGTTAAATATTCTTATAATATATTAGTAAGTTATATATAATCTTTAATTACATCAAGAAGATTCATAATTAAGTTTTATAAGTTTTTCATTAGCTAATAAGTTTTAAGGCATGTGTGGTGCTATGGATTAATATGCATAACATATGAGTTAAAAGTAATTCATGTTATATAGTATTCACTTGTTTTTGGACCTTAAATTTTGGCGGGTTTCAAGACCAATTATTTCATTACAAAATAATGGTGCCCATATCCCACCCATACACTATGTCTTCCCTATGTGTGGTCCGTGTTTAGTGGTTTAGTGCCATATGCATACACTATGAGCCATATTAGTAATTATTACAACACAAGGTTCTACCTTTTATTATTTAACCTAGGGTTAGGCCCCAAGGCACATCCATACTTCCCAAAACCTCAGTATGGTGAATATAAATAATTAAGAGGCCAGCATTTCCCTCTTTATGGGATGGTCTAGGGAAACTTGCATGTATAATGAGCCCTACAAGTTACTACTAGGTGAGTAACTATTTTTTACCTCAAACAATGTCCCCAACTTTAAGACCTAGCCTTGCTATCCTAACCCTAAAAGTGATGTCCACATCCTACATATATGCCCAAGACTCCAACTTTAGGGCTTATGTAGTGGTTTGGTTCCTAGTACATTTGACCTTTGGTGTCTTATGAATTATTGATGAGCCCTATAAGCAATTGTTAATGATTAAATGCTTACTTTTCTTCCTCAAACCATGGCTTGGGTCTTAATTCCCATCCTTTCTATGCAAAACCTTTAAATGTTGAGCGTATCAAACTAATAAGACAAATCCCTTTGTAGGGATTGTGTCATTGTTTAAACCCCCACATATACTCCATGAGTCCTAGAAGTAAATATTATAGAATAAGTGCTTAGGATTTACCCTAAACCACAATCTATTCCTTGATTTCCATACCTAATATGTGAAAAATAAGAAACATGCCCATGTCACACTCATAAGAAAAATGTTCTCTTTTTAGGACTTTTGTGGTGTTTGACACCTTATGCATGGCCCACGAGCTCTAGAAATAAATATTAAAGCTTGTGTTCAATGATTTTCTACCTCAACCCATGGTTGAGTTTAGGGGACCTATCTTTTCTTAAGAAAACCTCAAAATGTTTCCCTCATGTTAAACATAGGTTAAAATTTTACTTTTATATTGAACTATGCTATAGTTTGAAGCTTTTATCATTTTCCACTGTCATGGATATGGCACTCATTTTTCTACCTAGGTCATGTCTTAGTACCCACGACTTATCTCTATGTATTAATACCTTAAATTTTTTCCCACCTCCCACTAGTAGGTCAAATATTCCCTCTATGGAGATTTTATGGTGGAAAAGGGTCTCATGTATAGTCAGTAATCATTATAAAAAAAATTTAGGGCCTATGTTTCTAGTTGCTTACTATGAACCATATTTTTCATCTTGAGACTGAGCCCCTATTAAGCCAAACCTTGAAATAATGATTGCATTCCACTCGTAGAAAAAATTGGTGTATATACTTAATCGATGAGGATCCCCACAACCAATCTAGTAAAACACTTTCATAGAAAATGGGTTTAGCCATCGAAAGTGTCCAAATACCAAGCAATGTGGAGGTCAATTTTAAAAAAATATTTGAAAACCTTACATACAAGTATCTAATCTAAGAACAAAAGAGGAAGGGTGTAGTTGTCACTAAAGGGAAAGACAACATATCATACTTACAATGAAATGAAAGACATGGTCACTTGTGCACGTCAATGATTCATGTTTGCAAGTATTCTTCTATTCAGACTATGGCACCGTAGGCATGAGTTATGTTTTCTTGTATTCACATTCAAAGGGCCTTTGATTTCAAAAACATTTTGGAAACTATATAATAACAAGAGGAAGAGAATCATTCAATCCAATAGAGGTGAAGAGAAAATTAGTAGGTGGTAAATGTTCTCAATAGGAAGACATTCATATTGGATACCACTATGTAAAGGAAAAGCTACGGTTATCTTTTTTTTTGAGACTTACAACTATTGATTTTTTCATATTGATAATATCTAACTCTCAGATTTATGTTCTAGTCCTTGCCTAACATCTATGTGTTTGAAGTGTTTCAAATTTAGATGTTGGCTAGTTTGGTGAGCCATGAGATAAGGTCCATGAGGATATAAATTTTAGGAGTTGAGTGTGTCACCGAGGAAGAATTAATTGGATGGAAAGGTAAAATTAGTATTCCCCTAAGAAATAATATAAGTAAATATAATTGAGTCATGGAATTCAATCAGGAATATGAGCCCTAATATTGGGATTTAATGCAAATTGAAGGCCATTATTGATATAGAGAGGTGAAATGATTCAATTTGCATCATTTTGAATGGATCAATTCATCAATTGAAGTCACACTCAAAGACATATCCCATATGACTTCACTATGTATTTCATGTGTGAGTTCAACTATTGTTTTAAATTTTAGTATTTAAATAATAATTTTTAATTAATTGAGAAGCCGAGTATAAAATTAAAAATGAGTGGAATTAAAAATTTAATACCAATTTAAAATCAAGGTTGGTATAAGAGTTATTGTTTATAGATATGCTAATTTATATTTTCATGTGTTGGTATTGAATGCTAACTACGTCTAAGCTCAAGTGGTGAGAAGGTTCACTTGAAGAGTACAATCTTGAGATTGGTTTGATAAATGCATTCCAAAGGTGAGAAAAGGAATATTCAAGGGTATAAAACCCATTCAAATATGAAGTTACGTTACAACAATATTCATGGAGATATAAACCATGGTGGAAGTATTATACAGCGAATGAAAGAATAATGTGTTAATTTTTCATAGGAATATATTGTTCTTTGCTTTTATAATTGCATTTCTTCATTAACACATTAAGTTAACCCCCTATCATCATAACATTATTCAGATTTACATCATTATTCAACAACATATGCAATTATGTGGAAATAACAATAACATAATCATCAATGCAGCAGAACATAAAGGAACAATAGAAGAAAAATATGCATACATAGATACACGTGGATTGGCCAGAGATTAGGGCAAAAACCACTATGGGGAAAACCCTTGCAAATTATTCTTCTTAGATTATCATCAAATGATTCAGAAAAAGAGAGTACAATGATCCATATATTTGTCTATGCAACTAACTAGAAAAAAAAACTACAAAATCTGTGAAATGAATCCAACAATGTATACACTCTAAAATATGATTCTAATGTTTGAAATGAATTGTCATTAATTGAAGTCAATTGCCGAACCTGCGGTCACTGGGAAAAATATTCAGAATACTAAAACTTCATCTTTTAGACCATGGTTGCATGGAGGAGGATTCCTCTGTTCGACTGTAGGGTCCTAGTTGCTCCTAAGATAGGTAAGCCTGTGATTGGGGGTCGAAACTAGATTGCCGAAACCCTAATCTCCCTATGGCATGCACAAATGGGCATTCGTGTGAGTGCAAGACTCCATTCGCACTCATGAGCTAGTGAGGGAGTGACTAGGGTCAAAATCTTCTAGTTTTGTGCCTGCGATCGAGGCATAAAACCCTTAATCATATATGTGAGTGTCAAACCCTGCAATCTCACCTAAGAGTCAATTTATTCCTCTGCAGACAAGCCTCAGACCTGTGCGAGCCAAAAATAAGAGAGAAGAGTGTATTTCATTGTGTCCAAATGAGGTAGAGGGCACTTGTATTTATATCCTTCCAATGGGTCGAATTTCCTTAGGGACGACCTGGTCTAATATGCACATGTGTAAAGGGCCATCCTAATCCAATGTACATGAGTGGGATCATAAATTCAAAAACCAACTTGTGCTTATCCAAATTAGGTGATCTTTAGGTTGACTTTGGCCCTCTTGAAAATATGAATTCAATGAAATCATTATCTGCATCATGTGATCTTTCCAAAGTTGAAAATTTAAACTAGTGACCTTAACACTACAACACCATGTCATCATTTACAATACCCTATCGGTAAGTGAATTTTTTTTAAATTTAAGTAATAATTTTTCAAAATAATTTGTAATTATATATATATATATATATATATATATATATATATATATATATATATATATATATATATATATATATATATATATATATATATATATATATATATATAAGTAAAGCCTAAATTTATGATGTAAGTGTACATGTAGGACCGGATGACTAAAATAATTCAATTATGCAAGTATAGAATAGTTTATAATTATGGAAGCTTATTTTATAAACTTACGCATATAGTTAACTATTTATGACCTAAATGTGCATAGAGGAGTGAAGGACTAAACATAATCAAAATGATTGTGTAAGACCAGAGACCTAAAAAAATCAAAATGGATTATTCTTATTTTTATTTTTTTAAATAATAGGAGGGTGACATATGATTATTTTAACTAGGAAAAGTCATATATCTACAACTTGAGTCAGCATAATGGTTAAGAGCACATGTTTCCTTCTAAGAGGTCATCGGTTCAAAACCAGAGGGGGGTAGAGTATGAATGCCTTCGTAGACTTAGCAGTCAAATCACTGCGTGGAGGTGAGTCTCTTGTCCCACAAACAAGGGGGTCTCATACACCAATTTGGTGTCTAGCTTGGCTGTGACCTTAAAATTGAATAATAATAATATATAAAAAATTATATGCATGCTAAAATAATACATGATAATATATATTTTTTTGAACTTTAAATTTAAAATCTACAAAATTTAGTTTCATAAAAAGGATAATAGGTTTCTTACATAAAAATATTATCAAAATTAAGAATGTTGATAGAATTGGGAAACTAATAAATTTAATTAATCATATTATTAAATTACTAGTTTTAAATACAATCACTCAACCAAATGTGTAAATTTATAATATTTTAAAAAATATAAATTTATAATATTTGGAAAAAAATACTACATTAGAGATATATGATGTATGCTTATAATATATAAGTAAGTTATATATAATCTTTAATTATATCAAGAAGATTCATGATTAAGTTTTATAATATTTTCATTAGCTAATAAGTTTTAAGGAATGTGTGGTGGTATGGATTAATATGCATAGCATATGAGTTAAAAGTAATTTATTTTATATAGTATTCACTTTCTTTTGGCCTTGAAATTTGGTGGGTTTCAAGACCCATTACTTCATTACAAAACACTATAATGGGGTCCATATCCCACCCATACACTATGTCTTCCCTATGTGTGGCCTATGTTTAGTGGTTTAGTGCCATATGCATACATTATGTGTTAGGTCCCTATATTACTAGTATAGTCCCTTATTGTTGTTAGTGTAACCCCTTTATTGTTATTATTGTACCCTTGTAACCACCATTTTGTTATTATTGTGCCCTTAAATTATTATTGTTAGGTCGGCTAGAATTACATTGTGGCCCACTAGGATTACATTATGGCCCCATGGACTCCTATATATAGAAAGGAGGTTTTGTAAATTGTATCATCCAAGAATTGTTCATTTATGTAATGTATTGGAGGTTGCCCCCTTGAAGTGGCTCATTTATAAGGCATTGATATCTCTTTTCTTCTCTTTTTGGAGCTGGTTACACAACATTTGGTATCAGAGCTTTGGATTCTAGGGTTTCGTTGCTCCAAATAGGGCATTGTGGCACTTTCGCTATAATTTTTTTTCTACGAATTTTCAGAAGTTGAAAATTTTAAGGTGCGAAGCCGAAATCCTGAGGAATATTTTCTAAAAATTTCAGAGCTTGGTTCGCAATATTTTCGGAGATATGATCTGTGGAAGTTAGGTCTTTGTTCAGGCTCCTAAACAGGTCATCATGGCATTTTCGCTATAACATTTTTTCTATGAAGGTTCAGAATATGAAATTCATATGGTGCGAACTAAAATCCTAAGGAAATTCTTCAAAAAATTTCAGATCTTGGTTCGCAATATTTTTGGAGATATGATCTGTGGAAGGTAGTGCTCTTTTAGGCTCCTGAATTTCATCTCAAAGAGGTGATTGTGGGAAAATTTCAATAACTCTCTCTCTGGGAATTGGATTGGAGTGCCGTAAAAAGTGTTCGCAAGTACACAGACTTTAGTTTCTTGGCTATCAATTTTAGAGACAAAAGACAAAACAATGACACGTGGCAAGTCGTACAATTTTTCTCTACTGAACCAGTCCATAATTACGTCATTGTGGGAGATTGGACACAACTTTGTCTTGGAGAATCCAAATCAGGTCAGACCTATGGCATTCGAAATATAATTCATAGGGCTATGTCGGTACTGAAATTTAGATATTGAAGTGCTGCAATCACAGATATAATCCAATTTCAATATCGAGCTCCTCAAAAGAAAGAAAAAGGTGTGTATTTTTTTTTCCGAATTGCATAAGTCTTGTTTGAAGAATCAATTTGAATTGATTCCAAGGGCATATTGTAGAATAGATATTAGTATTGGGTTCTAAAATATGCCCCGTAAAAATAATTCAACACCCATTAAGCCTTCAGAAGGCTCTACTATGACTCATGAAGATAAAGAATTGCAACATGATCTATCAAAATTACAAGAGCAAGTGCACCAAATTTCGCTCTCGCAAAGAGCAACAAAAATGAAATGGAAGTTTTGAAGAAAGGCATGGAAGCAAAGATGGATGGTGTGAAGAATAATGTGGATGTTTTGAAGAAAGATGTGGAATCTAAGATATATGACATGGAAGCTGGCATGGAATCTAAAATGGAAAACATGAAGAATGATCTAAAAGCAGACATAGAAGGTTTGACAAAGTTGATACAAGAAATGTTTCCTAATGGTGAAAAGATAGTAGAAGAACCTCATGATGAGAACAAAATAAATGTTAATCGTGATTTCATAAACTTTAATGTTGGTGGGAAGAACCACCATATTCCAAAAATGGATATGAGGAAGTTTGATGGAAAGGATCCTGTAACATGGATACTACAGATGGAGCAATATTTTGATCTCCATAATGTGCAAAACACACAAAAGGTACGCATTGCAACTTTACATTTAGAACAAAATACATTTGTATGGTATCGATGTCTTTGCTCCCGTAAAAAAATTGTCACTTGGTCAATTTTTACGGAGGAAATGATAGCACATTATGAGGATACAAAGAGCAACACCTTCTTTAGCCAATTGATAAATCTCAAACAAAAGGGTTTAGTGGGGCAGCACATTGAGGACTTCCAAAAATTTTATATAAGGGTAACTGATATTCCAGAGGAACATAGGATCGATCTCTTCATAAGCACTTTAAAAGATAACATCCAACATGAAGTTCGTGTTTTGGAACTAGATTCATTGGAGAAGGCATTCAGGTTGGCAAGAAAAGTTGAATGTAAAATAATGGCGACAAGGAAGCCTACCACTCAATTCTATAAAGAAGGAAGTGTTGCTACGTCTAGATTTCCACAACCTACAAGGTTGACACCACAACAATTGGAAGAAAAGAGAGCAAAAGGGCTTTGCTACAGTTGTGATAGCAAATACACTAAAGGTCATAAGTGTGCTGAGAAGAAATTATTTTACATAGATTGTGAAGAGGAAGAAGAAAATGAACAAGAAGAGGATATACACCAGGAACCAGCCCTAGAAGAGGAAGAAATGAATCCGACCATATTGTGTAATGCACTGGTAGGAATTACCACTCCTCAAACTCTCAAGATAGAAGGACAAATCAAGAAGCAAAAGGTAATAGTGTTGATTGATTCAGGTAGCACCCATAATTTTATTCATTGTAAGGTAGCCAAGGAATTAAATTGTTTCCTATACCCAGCACCAGAATGTCAAGTGATGGTTGCAAATGGAGGAACTATACATTGCTCTGGAAAATGCCATAATATCAAGCTAACCATGGGGGAATATGTATTGACTAGTCCAATGCTTTCCATTCCTATGGGAGGTGCCGATGTTGTACTAGGAGTACAATGGTTACAATCTTTGGGGACGGTAGCTTTTAATTTTCAAGAACTTTTCTTGAAATTTTTTTCAGAAGGAAAGGAAGTCGAATTACGGGGTATTGAAGGGAAGCCAGGAAGGATAATAAGCTATAATGTCATGACAAAGCTTCTAAAGAAATAACAACGAGGCGTAATTGCACAATTATGCTCACTAGAAGTTTCGACATCAAAATCATCTATTTCTGCAGATCTCCAACAAGTCTTGGACAATCATTCTAAGGTGTTTGAAACTCCCAAAGGACTCCCACCTATTCATGATCATGATCATGCTATTCATTTGATTCCAGGAAGTGTTCCTCCAAACATCAGGCCTTATAGATATCCTTACGTCCAAAAGAGCGAAATTGAACGTATGATTTCAGAAATGTTAGAGGCGGGTATAATTCAACCTAGTCAAAGTTCTTTCTCTGCTCCCGTAGTATTGGTACACAAGAAGGATGGATCATGGCGAATGTGTCCGGATTATAGGGAGCTCAATAAGCTCACCATTAAAGATAAATTTCCCATTCCTGTGATGGATGAATTATTGGATGAATTACATGGAGCAATTTATTTTACCAAGTTGGATCTTCGTTCAGGATATCATCAAATTAGAATGAAGACTGAAGATATTCCACAAACAACATTTCGAACTCATGAGGGTCATTATGAATTTTTGGTCATGCCTTTTGGCCTTACCAATGCACCTTCTACATTTCAAGGGTTGATGAATTCCATTTTCAAACCCTTCCTTAGAAAATTTGTGCTAGTATTTTTCGATGATATACTAATCTACAGCAGGTCTTGGAAGGATCATGTTGAACATGTTGACAGGGTGCTCAAACTATTGCAGGAGAAACAATTATATGCAAAAAAACCCAAATGTTTCTTTGGAGTACAAGAGGTGGAATATCTGGGTCATATTGTATCTCACGAGGGTGTTAAAGTAGACCCTAACAAAATTAAAGCCATTAAGGAATGGAAAGTCCCCACAACCATAAAGAAGTTGCGAGGATTTCTCAAGTTAACAGGGTATTATCGCAAGTTTGTTAAGAATTATGGGAGAATAGCAGCACCTCTAACAACATTATTGAAGAAAGATGCATTTTCATGGACTCCTCAAGCAACTAAGGCCTTTGAACGTCTTAAAGAGGCAATGTGCCTAGCACCGGTCTTAGCTACACCAGACTTCACAAAAACCTTTATTGTGGAATGTGATGCCTCAGGAAATGGAATTGGTGCAGTTTTAATGCAGGAAGGAAGACCAATTGCTTTTGAAAGTCGTCCAATCAAAGGAAAGTATTTACAGAAACCTATTTATGAGAAGGAAATGTTAGCAATACTACATGCACTAAAGAAATGGCGAACTTACCTAATGGGAAGACACTTCAAGGTAAAAACTGATCATGATAGTCTTAAACACTTTTGGAACAAAGACTATCTTCAGAAGAGCAGCAAAAATGGGTCACAAAGATGTTGGGTTATGACTTTGAAATAATCTACAAAAAAGGAAAGCTTAATGTTGTTGCAGATGCACTCTCAAGGAAGGATGAAGAGGTGGAAGCATTGCTTTGTGCCATTTCTATTATCCAACCAGATTGGATAACTGAAGCAAGAGATGAATGGAAGAAGGACAAAGATGTATGGACACTCATTCAAAATTTGCAGCAAGATCCTAGTACATCCGATACATTTAGTTGGAAAAATGATTCCTTATGGTACAAAGATCGCTTATATCTTTGTAAGAATTCCCAACTAAAACAAAAGATTCTTTTGGAATTGCACACTTCTCCTTTAGGAGGACACTCAAGATTTTAAAAAACTTACCACAGGGTGAAGAAAGAATTTTTTTGGGATGGCCTTAAATCTGATATTCAAAAGTTTGTGGCGGAATGTTTGGTTTGCCAGCAGAATAAAGTGGAGACAATTATGACCCCGTGACTTCTACAACCTTTATCCATTCCAAGTCAACGTTGGGAGGAGATTTGAATGGATTTTATCACAGGTTTACCTAAGTCCGAAGGAAAGAAAGTCATCATGGTGGTAGTTGATAGACTTACCAAGTATGCACACTTTTGTGCATTATCTCATCCATTTAAAGCAAGTACAGTTGCTACTACATTTGTGGACAGAATTCAAAAGCTACATGGAAGCCCAAGGGTTATTGTGAGCGACAGAGATCCCATTTTTACCGGAAATTTTTGGACAGAGTTATTTTCGTGTTTGGGTACTAAATTAGCTCATAGCTCATCTTATCATCCTCAATCTGATGGTCAAACTGAGATAGTAAATAAATGTTTGGAAGGATATCTTCGTTGTTTTGTATCTGATAAACAAACACAATGGGTCAAGTGGTTACCTCTCGCCGAATGGTGGTATAACACTTCCTTCCATACTGCAGCAAAAATGACCCCATTTATGGCACTTTATGGATATCATCCACCATCAATCACATCATCTTTAAGGGAAAATTCGAAGGTTCAAGCAGTGGAAGATCACATCGAGCATCAGAAAGAAGTTCTCCAACTCTTAAAGGATAACCTGAATTTGGCACAAAATCGAATGAAACAAAAGGTAGATCAACATCGCAGCGAGAGAAGTTTTGATGTAGGAGATTGGGTATTTTTACGGCTACAACCATACAAACAAATGTCCCTCAAGCAAGCTAAGAAGGATAATAAATTATCGCAAAAGTACTATGGTCCTTACAAGGTGTTGCAAAAGATTGGTACTATGGCATACAAATTGGAGCTTCCTGCTTCTTCGCGAGTACATCCAGTTTTCCATGTTTCATGCTTAAAGAAGGTTATAGGTGAAAATATTCCAGTTCAAACAATATTGCCATAACTTTATGAGGAAGGAAAAATCATATTGGAACCTGAAGCGGTCACGGAAACAAGAACTCGACAACTACGGAATCGATCACTTTCAGAGTATCTCATCAAGGGGAAGAACTTACCCACTGAAGATTCTACATGGGAGGATGAGAATTGTATACAGAAGCACCCAGAGCTACTCAAGCATTGAGGACAACAATTTTTTGAAGGAGAGGGGCATGTTAGGTCCCTATATTACTAGTATAGTCCCTTATTGTTGTTAGTGTAACCCCCTTATTGTTATTATTGTACCCTTGTAACCCCCATTTTGTTATTATTGCGCCCTTAAATTATTATTGTTAGGTCGGCTAGGATTACATTGTGGCCCACTAGGATTACATTATGGCCACATGGACTCCTATATATAGAAAGGAGGTTTTGTAAATTGTATCATCCAAGAATTGTTCATTTATGTAATGTATTGGAGGTTGCCCCATCGAAGTGGCTCATTTCTAAGGTGTTGATATCTCTTTTCTTCTCTTTTTGGAGCTGGTTACACAACATTATGAGCCATATTAGTAATTTTTACAAGATAAGGGTTTAACTATTATTATTTAACCTTGGGTTAGGTCCCAAGGCCCATCCATACTTCCTAAAACCTCACAATGGTGAATATAAATAATTAAGAGGCCAACATTTCCCTCTTTATGGGATGGTATAGGGAAACTTGCACGGATAATGAGCCCTACAAGTTACTACTAAGTTGAGTAACTAGTTTTTTACTTCAAACCATGTCCCCAAATTTAAGACCTAACCTTGCTATCCTCACAGGGGCTTTCACTTAATAAACCTCTAGCATAACACGTGCGATCATAGCACATTAAACAATACCCTTAATTTGAGTACATATTGGAAAATACACCCAAAAATCACATTATTTAAGCCCCTACCAATATAAATCCAATACACCTTCCCAATTTAATAAGCCCCTACTTTCACTATATATTGTAGATATCCATTTTTTTTTTAACTTTTTTATACCCCTTTTTATTTTTTCATTAAATTTGAGCTCCATTTTTTGTATATGCCAATATAAAAACCCTTTATCCCCTATATATCCCCCGATATATTATGTCATTTTTTCCTCTTTTTATATCCCCCAATATGAACCCACATGCTATGGTATTTCTCCCACAGTGAAGCCCCCGTGGCTATCCTAACCCTCAAAATGATGTACACATCCTACATATATACCCAAGGGTCCGACTTTAGGGTTTTTGTAGTGGTTTGGTGCCTAGAAAATTGGACATTTGGTGTCTTATGCATTGTTGATGATCCCTATAAGAAATTCTTAATGCTTAAATGCCTACTTTTCTTCCTCAAACCATGCCTTGGATTCTAGTTCCCATCCTTTCTATGCCAAACCTTTAAATGTTGCACATATCAAACTGATAAGACAAATGTATTTGTAGGTACTATGTCATTGTTTAGACCCCCACATATATCCCATGAGTCCTAGAAGTAAATATTATAGAATAAGTGTTTAGGATTTACCCTAAACCACAATATACTCCTTGATATCCATACCTAATATGTGAAAAAATAAAAATCATGCCCATGTTACACTCATAAGAATTTTTTTCCCTTTATAGGGCTTTGTGGTATTTGGCACCTTATGCATGGCTCATGAGCTCTATAAATAACTATTAGTGTTTGTATTCAATGATTTTATACCTCAAACCATGGTTGAGTTTAGGGGACCCATATTTTCTTAATAAAACCTCAAAATTTTTCCCTCATATAAAACATAGGTCAATATTTTACTTTTATAATGACCTATGCCATAGTTTGAAGCTTTTATCATTGTCCACTGTCATGGAAATGTCACTAATTTTTCTACCTAGGCCGTGTCTTAGTACCCATGACTTATATCTATGTAGTCATACCTTAAACTATTTCTCCCCCCCCACTAGTAGGTCAAATATTCCCTCTACGGATATTTTATAATGGAAAAGGGTCTCATGTATAGTCAATAATCATTATAAACAACTTTTAGGGCCTATGTTGCTAGTTGCTTACTATGAACCATATTTTTTCATCTTGAGATTGAGTCCCTATTAAGAAAAACCTTGAAATAATGATTGTATTCCACTCGTAGAAAAAATTGTTGTCTACACTTGATCCATGAGGGTCCCCACAACCAATGTAGTAAAAAATTTCATAGAAAATGGGTTTAGCCATCGAAAGTGTCCAAATACCAATGGGTTTTCACTAGTCCCTAATATGAAAACTATAAAACGTTTATTGATATATTTATAAAATTATTCAATTTTATAATGGTTTTATATATAGCCTCTATATACTGTTGGCAATTTTTAAGGTAAAGTATTTTTATACTATAAAATTTGGGCGAATCATTTCTATTAAAAATGGAAATTGGCGAATCTTTTTTTTGGAGAAAACATGGAAAATTAGCCCACTGCGAATATTAGCCCCTAAAATTTTCCATGATACCAAGCAATGTGGAGGTTAATTTAAAAAAAATATTTGAAAACCTTACATAAAAGTCTCTAATCTAAGCACAAAAGAAGAAGTGGTGTGATTTCTGCTAAAGGGAAAGCCAACATATCATACTTACAAAGAAATGAAAAACATGGTCACTTGTGCATGCCAATAATTCATGTTTTCAAGTCTTCTTCAATTCAAATTATGGAACCTTAGGAAGTTATCTTTCCTTACATTCATAACCAAAGGGAATTTGGTTTCAACAACACATGGAAATGATACAATAACAAGAGGGAGAGAATCATTCAATCCAATAGAGGTGAAGGAAAATGTAGTTGGTGGTAAATGTTCTCAATAGGAAGACATTCATATTGGATGCCACTATGTAAAGGAAAAGCTACGATTATCTTTGTTTTTTAGACTTACAACAATTAATTTTTTTCTATTGATATAATTGAACTCTCAAATTGATGTTTCTAGTCCTTGCTTAACATCTATGTGTTTGAAGTGTTTCAAACTTTAGATGTTTCCTTGTGTGGTGAGCCATGAGATAAGGTCCATGAGGATATAAATTTGAGGAGTTGAGTGTGTCACGGAAAAAGAATTAAATGGATGCAAAGGTAAAAATAGTATTTCCCTAAGAAGTAATATAAGTAAATATAATTGACTCATGGAATTCAATTGAAAATATGAGCCCTACTATTGAGATTTAATGAAAATTTAAGGCCATTATTGATATAGACAGGTTAAATTATTTAATTTGCATCATTTTGAATGTATCAATTCATCAATTTAAATGGACCCAAAGACATATCCCAAATGGGTGAAATCCATTATTAATTCACTATATATTTCTTGTGTGATTTCAACTATTGTTTTAAATTTCATTATTTAAATAATAATTTTTAATTAATTGAGAAGCCAAGTACAAAATTCAAAATGAGTGGAATTAATTGTTTAATACTAATTTAAAATCAAGTTTGGTGTTAGGGTTATTGTTTAGAGATATGCTAATTTGGATTTTCATGTGTTGGTATTGAATGCTAACTAGGTCTAAGCTAAAGTAGTGAGAAGGTTCACTTGAAGAGTACAATCTTAAGATTGGTTTTATACATGCATTCCAAAGGTGAGAAAATAAATATTCAAGGGTAGAAACCCATTCAAATATGAAGTGATGTTTCAACAAGATTCACAAAGATAGAAACCATGGTGGAAGTATCATATAACAAATGAAAGAATAATGTGTTAATTTCTCATAAGGCTATATCATTATTTGCTTTGGTAATTTCATTTATTCATTAACTCATTAAGTTAGCCCCATAACTTCATAAAATTATTTATATTTACATCATTATTTGACAACATATGCAATTATGTATAAAGAACAATAAAATAATCATCAATGCAGCGGAACATAAAGGAACAATAGAAGAAAAACATGCATATATAGAGAGACAAGGATTGGTTGGAGGCTAGGGAAAAACCCACTATGGGGAAAAAATTGCAAATTATTCTTCTTAGATTCTCATCAAATTATTCAGGAAAAGAGAGTACAATGATCCATATCTTCATCTGTGCAACAAACCAACAAAAAAAACTACAACATCCATGAAATGAACCCAAAAATGTATACACTGTGAAGTATGATTTTGAAGTATGAAATAAATTTTCATTGAATGAAGTCAGCTATCAAACCCTATGGTCATTGAGTGAAATATTTAGAATACTGAAACTTCATCTTTTAGACCCTGGTCGCATGGAGGAGGGGTCCTTCGTGTGACTATAGGGTCCCAATCGCTCTAATAAGCTAGGTAAGTGTATGACTGGGGGTCGAAACGAGACTGCAGAAAACCTAATATCTTAGTTACGTGCACAAAGGAGCGTCCATGTGAATGAAAGGCTCCATTCACACTCATGATCTAGTGAGGTAGAGATCAAGGCTGAAATATTATAGTTATGTTCCTATGAATGAGTCCCAAAACCCTAAATTAGAGATGTGAGCCTCAAACCCTACAATTTCGCCTCTGAGCAAACCTATTCCTCCATGGATGAGCCTCAGACCTGTGCGAGCCAAAAACAAGAGAGAAGAGTATCTCTTTCGATTGTGTCCAAATGACGTAGAGGGAAATTTTATTTATAGCCTTCCAATGGGTTCACTATCCTTAGGGATGACCTGCTCTAATATGTACATGTGTAACAGGCTGACCTAACCCAATGTACATGAGTGGGATCATAAATTCAAAAACCAACTTCTGCTTATCCAAATAAGGTGATATTTAGGTCTCTTTTGGTCCTTTTGAAAAGAAGAATTCAATGAAATCATTCTCTCCATCATGTGAGCTTTCCAAAGGAGAATTTGACTGTAGTTTCATATTTTTAACACTCCCTCTCAACTAGGGAAAAATTTCACCTGCTAATATATGTCTGTTAATCATCACATTATCGTGACATGTTGTCATCATGTCGTGGTGATCTAAAGTATCTCATCGTCTCAAATCATCAATGTTCATCTCAATGCATCCCTTGCTTATTCCTGATTATCTCTTGATTGTCCTTGCTCATATGCTGAATATTCTCGAATATAGAAGAAGAATTTACCATCGGGTCGAAGCCTAAGCTACTACCCTCTATTCGTTGGACTACGATATGAAATCTCTGTCAGTGGGATACTACCTGGAATATCGACGGGGAGTCAGACCTATGACCCTCATCATCATTAGAGAGCATATAATCAAGGAGCACATCTCAACCTGGAACCACATCAGGGAGCTACTAATCAACCCATAATATCATGGAGGAGATACTACTACGACTCCATATCGAGTAATAGGATATCAAAACACACAGGGGAGAATATATCAACCCTAGTATCACATCGACAAGGTCATTCTAAACCTGGAATCACATAGGGTTATTTCAACCGAATCCTATTGCCTACTGATCTTCCCATCGATGACTCTAAGAAGTCATGTGGTATAACACCTACAACATACTCTGGATTGGACAAGATATTTGAGTTACCAATAGGTAACGATCACAGGCCTCCAAGCCTCATCAACTCGTTGGCCAAATGGGGAGGGAAAATCCCAACAAGCCCAACTTGTGGGTATGATGCCAACTGT
Organism: Pinus albicaulis; assembly: GCA_034641835.2. NCBI lineage: Eukaryota > Viridiplantae > Streptophyta > Pinopsida > Pinales > Pinaceae > Pinus > Pinus albicaulis. The sequence goes on from CM076569.1 coordinate 927,210,149, forward strand.
GGTATACTCTGAAAATACCAAGATAGGGTGAGCTACTACTCCAAACCTATGGGTAACATATATGGGTGGTACCTTATTGTACAGAGCTACCTTAACCCTAGGAGCCCTCCATCTCAAATCCTCACCCTCAGATCTCAGACAAGGGGGAAGAGCTAGCTCATTGTCCTTGATCAACGACGTTCTCATCATATGAATATCTGGTATTAGCTTGATCATCTTGTAGAAATAGCAGTTGTCTCATGTTCATATAGGACATCAAATCAAATGTAATTTCAAAACATAAAAATCATATGATAGCAAAAGGATACCATATTGATCCTCCCTTTGAAGGAGATGCCGACCATAAGCCTAAGCTTGTATTGTACAGTTGCACTATCTCAATATATGAGAGTATCTCAGTCCCAAATATATATATTGGATTCTCTGCCAATAAGATATAACTTTTTTTCATCACAATGTATCCATATCAGATCTATATCATGCTCAGGAAACTTTAAAAGGAGCTTCTTCATCCTACCTCACATCTAGCCATGCCAGAAACATCGTACTCAACCCCAATTGTACTATGGAATTTTCATCCAAGATATCATGGAAGATCTCATTCTAAATAAACATCCTAATAATAATCTCAAATACATCCATGCAATAACATATCATATAAATAATATCTTAGATTAAGAATTGATCATCTTGTGCAGATATCTTGAAGGATGCTTGGTGGAAACTCAATGTGAATGAAGAGAATCAATCATGAACTCATTTAGGTTCTATGAAAATCTGTGTGTGTGTGTGTGTGTGTGTGTGTGTAAATGGATGGATGTAAATGGATGTGTGTGTGTGTAAATGGATGGTTCTATGAAAAATATATATATCTGTGTGTCTGTGTGTGTGTGTATAAATGGATGGATGTACAAAGTGAAACATCAATGCTTCAATCAACTTGTCAGATGCCATGAAAAGTTCAAAAAAATATTGAACTTCAAATCAAAGTGTCCAAGGATTTAAATTTCCACTTTCCAATACTTCATAGAAATTTTATTTTCCCAAATTTCAGAATTTGATTCATCATGCCATGATTCATCATTTCGTTATTCAGAGGCCATCTCCCTCTTACTTGGATCATCATAGGCTCATTTCTTGTCAAGATTAGATCAACAATATAAAACCAAAATCAAAGCCATACCTTAGAAAATTTCTGAAGTAGAGGTTTGGACCAACACATCATCCTGACTACACCAAATAACTGTCCATGTGGACATATTTGGCTCGGGGAGCTTGCTTCATGCAATTCTCACTGAAACCATAGAAATTTACCAAACCAACATTCCCAGTCTTTCATAAATCAATATTGTGAAATTAAATCAAATAAATGGGCCCATCAAAGTTTAGAAGCTAGATCAATACTAATATCAAAGTCATCAATATCTCAGTGTCTATTATTTGGACCAGGTGACAAGCAGATCTTTCATCACGTCATCTATTATCATGCTAACAGGTTGTCATAAACCATGGAATAAAAATCCAAAAATTTATCTAGTTATTCTCATGATCATAATACTATGTGTAGATGCATACACCAAGGGTAAGTCATGCAGGTTTCATCTTCATACTGAATCAAAACTATCAATACTTCAATCATTATGCTAGGAACACATAGGCCAATACAAAACCATTTTTTAAAATACCCATGTAAGTCATTGAAGGTCACTATGCTCATATATCATTATCTTCAAGGAAAGTCATCAATATTCAAATCAAATCATTAGTCATCAAGTCAAATCCAAATTTTCTATCGTAGAGAGATCTATAGTCCAAAACATCTCTCAATCAATAATCAAGTCAAAGTTCAAGTCATTTTCAAGGATCATGTCAAAACTCCAAAATATTATCATCTATATCAATCAGCCAAACCATGCCAAAATCTTATAGAAAAAACTTCAAATATAATGACATATGTATATGTATGTCTTGGTCCCCTGCAAACACAAGTTCAGTCTTCATGTTGAAACATTCAAACTTTTCTACTCACAGATAATTATATTTTTAGCTTCTCATCTGTAGGACTAACATCCTTCAGGTGAAAATATGATTTAATGCACAACACTTCAGTTTTGTGTCTTGTAGGCATAGTTGCACCCTTGTTCCTTAGTGCGGTTGGGAAATTATAGTCGCACTCTTTGAGATATTATGTGAGCGATTGTGGCTTCCAACTGAAAAACCTTATCTCAAAACTGACTCAATGCCTTGGTCACACCCATGAGCTTACATCTGTGCAACTGTGAGGCTACAATCACACTTATAGGATTTATTCTGTGTGATTGAGGATTAGAGCAAGGGAATACTTCTCTTTCCTTAGACCAAACCTTTGATCCAGATCATCAATGTCATATACATGTCTATTCATGCCCATAACTAATATTTCAATAGTACAAATTATACATATAATGCAAATGATAGTAGGAGAAGGGATATTAAGGAGAGGCTCTCCCTATTAATGGGAATCCACTTCCTTCATCTTCATTCATGCCATCAACTTGTCTAAAATAAAATCATGCATCAACATATCAATGAGATCATAAAGTCAAACTATATCCATATTTTATCATGGTCATATATGTTACCATAAACTACTCTATGATTACATCACTCTTCCATCAAGGGTTAGAGTCAAAGAGCTAATGGAAGTAGACTTCAAGAATCATGATCACATGCACTACTTCTTTGTCACATAACTCAATCTATCAAGAGTTAGGATCATATGATAAGGTCAACTAGCATGTGTGACATTATACTTCAAAATATTATGAACACAATATCGCTTTTATCAAGACAATCCATGAAGTTAGGGAATTTAGTTTTACCATATGTCATAGTTACTAATATCATAAAAACATAACCACAATTAATAATATATCTAGTGTGTCAATCTCATAGCTCTATCATGGTTACATTCTTATCATGATCAATAGGATCAAGTCAGTTCATTCAATAAAAAAATTACCAAAACAAAAAGAGTGTCAACCCTTTTCCATAATTTAATCATGCTCATAATACACATTATCAATACCAATGTATATATAAATCAATTAGGTAACCTTTTATATGAGATCCATCATGTATTATGCATGTCAAGTGTCAAGAGTATCATTTATTGGAGTAAATTTTCTAGCCTTATTGATGGGATCAAGATATAAAAAATGATAGATGTTAGCCAAACATAAAGTATACCTTTATATCAAAGATCAACACTAAGGAGCCTCATAGAATAAAGCAGATCATTATGATAAAATATGTTCAATACCAGGTGCACCAATTTATAATCATGAATTCAAATCAATTTCATATGCATGCATGAGCCATTTGAGAAGGGCACATTCTCATCATACCATAGGACCTACCTTTCCATCCAATGTTACAGCTGAAACATAACATTGATACCATGTATACCTTGTAGTATTCAAATACTTGTACACCTTTTCCTTTGACATAGGCAACTTGTAGCACTTAGTCACCTTTCCGTCAAATGCATCTTTACCTTTTCTAGTTCTAGCCATTTTTCTTGCATCTCAAATGATCCTCAAGAAGGATCCACTTATCACATATCGTCAAGGAGGTTAGAAGCATCCACATACTCATATATATGCAGGACGCATGAGTAATAGTAAAATATATATATATATATATAATCCTAAACAAAAATAAAAATAGAGAGAAGCCTCATAAGTCAAGAAATACTTTTCTTTAATGAGAGGTGATTATCTCCCTCTTGAAATAACCTTCAAGAACCATCATTGTCCACATAAAAAAGTTTCCTTCAATCAACTTTGTCAACAACCAGGCCTAATAGAGACTATCCCATCTAGGGCTTCACCAAATCTATCCCAAGTGCTTGAGCATCTTCACATAGACCATGCTAGAGTTTCATATATAAAATCTCAATTATTTTCCATAAACCAAGGTTTCTCTCAGACCCTAATCATCAAACCCTAATGAAAAAATTGCCCAGGGTTTCCTTCAAACCCTATAATTATTTTAGGTCTCCATCGTCCTCTCTTACTTCCAACAATGATTTCATCATAAGGGTGATCTCCATGAATTTTATTCAACCCAACTCTGTAACCATGTTAATTTTTCATAGGGCTATTTTGTTATTTGATTTGATAGTTGTATTTCTTCATTAGCACATTAAGTTCACCCCATAGCATCATAATATTTTTTAGATTTACATAATTATGCAGAAACATATGCAATTATGTAGAAAGAAAAATAAAATACTCATTAATGCAACAAAAAATAAAGGAAAAATAGAATAAAAGCATGCACACATAGAGACACCAAGATTGGTCGAAGACCAGGGAAAAACCCACTATGGGGAAAACCCTTGCAAATTATTCTTATTAGATTGTCATCAAATGATTCAAAAAAAGAGAGTACAATGATCCGTATCTTGATCTATGCAACTAACCAACAAAAACAACTAAAACATCCATGAAATCAACCCAAAAATGTATACACTTTGAAATTTGATTTTGAAGTCTGAATTGAATTGTCATTAACTGAAGTCAATTGTCAAACCTTGCAGTCACTGAGAAGAATCTTTGAAATAATGAAAGTTAATATTTTAGACCCATGTAACATGGAAGAGGATTACTATGTGCGACTATAAGGTCCCAGTCACTCCCATAAGCTAAGTAAGCATTCGAATGGGGGTCGAAAATGGACTGCATAAACCCTAATCTCCTGGTCGCATGAACAAAGGGGTATCTGTGTGACTAGAAGGATCTATTCAAATTCATGAGATGATGAGGGAGAGAAAAGGGGAGAAATATTCTAGTTTTGTGCCTAATAATGGGGCCCAAAACCATAAATCAGAGATGCGAGCCACATACCCTACAATTTCACCTCAAAGTGAATGTATTCCTCTGCAAACTAGCTTCAGACCTTTGTGAGACAAAAACAAGAGAGAAGAGTGTCTCTTCATTGCTTCCAAATGAGGTAGAGGGAACTTGATCCATTTGGATATTGGTGGCCACACGCATATTGTACTAGGACCCCCACCATTGTTTCTTTCAGTTTTTCATTTTCCTTAATTGTAGCACAATTTACTGTTTTTGGTAGTTTTTCGGGTCTTGAACTTCTGGAGCCGTTTTGAGGCCCTAAACAAAGTTTTTTGGGAAAACCAGGATGAACATTGGTTCTTGACCATGTTTTTCACTTGAAATTTTTAGTCATCAAATAGTTATTTCTAACGAGGTATTGTGCACGTCAAACAAAGATTGTATGCCAAAGTTACGTCCCCGAGAAGTTGATGTACCAATTTACTCAAACGTGGCCCATAGTTTTGGCACTTCATCTCCTAGGGTTAGGTTTTTGGATGTTTAGGGTTTTCCCATGTTGTTAAATAATAAAAGGCTCTTGAGCCTTCTTGTAACACAATTCAGAGGCATGTAGTTGCCACATCTCTTCTTAGAGATAAGCTACCATCGCCCGAGCTAGTTTATTTTCCATTATGTCTATAAGTATTTTTCAGTATTTGATATTAATGAAATGAAGTGTTATTCTTGCTGCATCTCTGTGTTTATGTTTGTTTTTGTATTTTATTGGGTTCCTATATAAGTCTGGATTAGTGGTATCAGAGTGGTCTCCTCTTTCTTGATTCTTCTTTTCATGCCCCCAATGAGGTTAAGATATAAGGAGTTAGGGCTCGATCTGGTTGAACCTTTGCAAGATCAACCTCGCAAACCCCAACTACCTTCCATGGTGGAAGAAAATAAATATGAGGGAGTAAGATATCTTATCAAAATATTGCTCGAGGAGTCCCTCGAGAAACAAAGGAATGCGGCGATGGATAACTTTTCCCAGATCATTCAATGGCTACCCACCAGCAACACACATTCATCCAACAGCCACTCTGGAGGTGTCACTCCTTTTAAGGTACAAGTAAATTTGAAATTCATATATTTGAGGGCCAAATAGATGTAGACACCGTAGATAGATGGTTGAATCTATTATAAGGATATTTATTGGTTAATGAATTTTCCAATCAAGAAAATATTAGTTTTTCACTCCTCAAAGTTACCCCCTCATGTCAACGACTAGTGGGAAACCTATTGTGAGAAAAAGGATGAGAGGGAAACCTCCCTGTTCTTGTCCGCACCCACACATAATTCTTTCTAAAATGCCATCAAGGAATAATATTATCTTGTGGGGAGATATGAGGACAAGTACATATAATGGACTACGTTGTGGAAAAAAAGGGACCAAGATGTGCATGAGCTCACAAATCTGTTCCATACCCTGTGCAAAAAGTTGGGTATCAAAGATTCGAAGAAAATTTTGGTGATGAAATACCGTAGTTGTCTGCATAGATACATTCAGGAGGAAATGGAGTTCCTCGACATATTCTCGCTTGGTGCAACATACTAGTATGCTGCCAAGAATGAGTAGAAATTCAAATAGAAGAAGCGAGACTTTGGATTTTTGAATCAAAAGCAAGAGAAAGGTGCCCCAAATCGCAGAAAAAGGGACAAATCCAAGAAAATGTGACACAAGAAAACCCACCAAAGCCGCAAGAAAATAAAAACACCACAAAGCCAAAGAAGGACACGGGAAAGTGGTGTGAGTTCCATAAGAGCTCCACTCACAACACAAGTGAGTGTTGGTCCAAGTAGTCACTGGTGGCCAAGCTGAAGGCTTCTCAATCAGATGCATGTTCCAACTCTGAGTCAGAACCCAACAAGGGAAATGACAAAGGGAAGCAGATTATAGATCTGGATCCCAACGCCACTGTTGCCACCACCAATATCCAGAAGGAGCAACCCAAAGACTCAGAGGAGGGGGAGTCCCTCTTCCACTCCCAGATGTGGGTGAAGGGTTCCCCGTTGTAGTTCATTTTCGACAACGGGATCCAAAAAATCCTCATTTCAACATAGATCATGAAGTGGTTGGGCCTGTTGACCATAAGACAACCACATTCGTACACCATCAGGTGTCTTCACCAAGGATGGGATCTCTGCGTCAACTAGCAGTGTCACCTTCCCTACAACATCAAGCCCTTCACAGATGAGGTATTATGTGATATTTCTCCTCTTGATGTTTGTGATGTATTATTAGGCCAACCATACTTATGGAAGCGACATGTTGTGTATGATTCTAGGCCTCACACTATTATTGTTACTTTGGGAAATAATTTGTACAGGATACCAAAGGTAGCACCTCCTATCGCCATTTATTTTATCACTGCAAAAAAATGTAGTAAACTCATTTCCAAAACCAAGAAATTTGTTTTCCTGATGATCCTCCATCAGGGAAAGAAGAAGAGTGTAGCCACGACCTCCACACGTGGCTCCTCTGCACGAAAAAAACAGATGGACAAGGTCGTGGAGGAGTACGGAGTCATCTTCACCTCACCCACAGGGGCACATATGTATTGTTAGGTCAAGCACTTCATCAATTTAACCCCAGGCATGCCTGTTATAGGTCAATTTGGGCATCATTCCAAATGACCTAGTTAATAGGGCATCATCTCCAGGAGAAATGACTAAGGGTGTATCATTCCCTATCATTTCAAGTTGCTACATGCCCTAAGGCAAGAAAAAGACAAATCAAGCATGACTTTCATCAAGCAAAGGTTTCCAAGGTTTGAAGTTTATTATATAGCATATGAGAGCTCATCAACACTGCCTCTAAGGGGACTAAGTGCATTGCATATGCAGGTAGCCCCATGCAAGGCTGCATTGCAAAGCACTTCCTGACATCTATGGGTGCATTGGTCACATTGGGAGAAACATTCTCATTGTTCCGGAAACTCCACTTGGCTATTGCCTTCTAGAAGAGTTCACATGTGTCCATTTGAAATCTACATGACTCAGAACATGTCTTTCCTATTATTGTAAAGTCATTCATTGCAAAACTACCTTAAGTTCATCTATAAATTGAGCACAGATCTAAGTGTTTGAAAAGGAAGAGTTTGAGTAGAGAAATGCTGGAGGATTTTCAATAGAGAGTTAGATTTGTTAATAGCTGCTGGAGAGATTTATACTGTGATGGGGCTAAGGATTGTTGCTGGAAGGGTCACTTCAAATCAGTCATTTGGTTGTAACCTCTCCTTCTATCATCAATAACGAATACAACTTACTTTTCCCTATATGCATCTGTATTGGCTTTGATTTTCCATATTGCAAGATCTTAGTTGATGTATATTGTTTATGATTTACTAATTTAGCTAACTAACTTGAATAGACATCTATATTATTGCTATCTTCTGTTGTTTTAGTGTTCTTTCTTGTAAGAAGCATTTTGCCTACAAGCCTCTTGAATTTGAAGCTACAATGGAAGCGACAGAAGGAGCCATTTAGAAGTGCTTAGATTAAAACTAAGCCTCTAACCCTTTCTATGTGTCTGCTCTGAGTTAGGAAAGGTAGTCATATAGTCTTTAATCTATTTTTCTAGATTTTCATCTGTCTAGGGAAGCGTGTTTTATTCGTAATTCACAATTATGGCCCAACAAATTGGCGACTCCATTGGGGAGAATTTCTCTTAGATCTAGGTGACTTAGCCTCTGATTTTCTTTGTTTATCCACCCAATAGTTGTTACACACAAAGATTAAAATTTTTCAAAGCCAAATTTGCAAATATAGTGAGTTAAAAAATAGTATTTTTCCTTATACACTGCGCCCAATGCACCCTTAGACAGGACACAATGCTTTGCATAGCACTATCTCCCTTTCAGGCCTGCGTTGCAGAGCACTGTCTCCCCTTAGAGATTGCGTTGACTCGTGAAACCACCTAGATTCCTTTGAATTTGCCTTTGCAATTTGCTTCAGTTTGTTTTCTACTGCATTTTAAAAAGTTTGAGCCTCATATTGACCAGTAAATCTATATACTTCTTCCTCCTTTGACTGAAAATTTGTTCAATGTTTGTTTAAATGTTTTTTTTTTATCATTCACAAGTTGATTTTAAAGTATTTTTTATGGTTGCATTAAGAATAATTTTCTTTCGAAATAGGAAATTGTCGTAAAATATTCATTTCCTTGATAGGAGAAATTGTTGTTGAAAACCTCATTTTTCCTTCAAAAGAGAAATTGTTGTTTGTATTCTTCATTTCTCGAAAGTAAAAAGAATTTAAATTATTGATTTATTGCACCTAGTTTCTTTTCCGCATTCATAAAATTAAGGAAACTGAAAAGAAAAACTTGCATTTGCATGTAGGATTTTTGTGTGTTTTGCAAAAAGGAACATTAGGAAATCTGCGTTTAGTTTGTGATCATCGATTTGTTTTTCTCATTGATTTGTTTGCTCACAAATTATTTGCTTTCTTCCCTTAGTAGCTAGGTTTGTCATTGAAGAAACTGAAAGTGAAAGATTTCTTATCATTTTTAGTTGCATTTTATAAAATTTCCAATAATCATCGCGGTGAACCTTTGAAAAGCAAATTGTAAGCAAGATCAACATAAAATTAATCTCAATTTACCTAACAAAGCATTGGAACCATAACGATAACATTTAGAAGGTCTAGGCTAGAAACGTGTTATGGCATCGTAAAACATAGCAGCTGTCGTTAACTTGTGTACGATACATTCCTAGTGTGATACCTCACTCCACGTATGTATGTCATAGCTCGTCCACGTACTTTATGGTATATCGGGCGGTGTTATAGTACGATAAGTATAAAGGGGTGCTCTCACTGTGCGGTTTCGCATTAGACAATGCTAATACGGACTTGGGCCTCCACGTACCTTTGGGTATATTTGGGAGGATGAATTTTAGGTGTTATCCATCCATAGTGAACCAAGTCAGCCGCGTTGTAAATTGTGATACACCGAACACAACATTCGGGCAGATTTCTTGCCCGTACTTATTGGTTCACCAGGAGGTATTCTGCAGTTCACAGTTTCTTGTTAGACCCTTTTGCCAAGCATTACCCTTTTATTTTGTTTATTTGTTTTTGGTTAAAATTAATCAGTAATCGTGGAAGAAAAAAATCATTTCCCCCGTTGTTCGTGTAGATTAGCTTTAAAACCACCTTTAGCACCAGAAGTTACTTTTGGTAGGTGATGGCGATCACGATCTACCGAATCAAGTACAATTCGTACCTCTGGTGAAACATCATTTTCCCATAAACCAGATTTAGCTCAAGTTGTTTCTACACATCCCGGTTCATCTACCGTTGTCGAAACGGAGTCTTCACAGCTACCCGTGGTCACGATCCATCCAATCAGTGAGACCATACCTCCTGGACCTGATGTTGTTCAACCAAAAATTGATCCAGATCATATCTCTTCTTTGCCAGAACATCTGAATCCCGAAGTCGGACAACCGAAAGTTGTTCCTACTTTGGTCATCCCACAAATTTTTTTAGCTATTGAATCTCCCATATCACACAGTCAACCACCTAAAATATACTTTGGGCCTGACAGTGAAATTATTCCACCTGGTTTAATTGCGATTGAATAAATACCACAAGAAAATACACCTTTAACTCCAACCCATTTTTGGGAGGACCTTTACCTGTATGAGTCTTTTGCTCAATCGACACCCTCTGCTTTTGTTGATCTTCCTCCTTTTCAAATTCCCATAGATTCAAAAGGGTATACATTTGGTCAAAAAGCCATGTCTAAACCAAAATATTCAGCCGGGCTTGATGTTCCAATTATGTCAGCTCCTGCCCTCGCTACTCCATCGATGTTTACCACTTCACTAGAGTCATATTTTCATGGTGGCCCTATGGTCCCATCAGGGTACAAATCATTATCTGAAATTTTCTCTAGTTCATATTCAAATCCATGGACTTTATGAATGTCATCATCTGTTATTTTAACTGGTAATCCGATCATAAGTACAGAATGGCTTGATTCATTATACACATCATTAGGGCAATATCAAGCTGGTCCTTCTAGGTCTATTCCTTCAAGTACCATATCAATTGGATTCCCGGCATTTGGATAGAAATATTTTCTATCTTATTATCCTCCTCATGCTGGGGGGGAAACCTTTGGTCACCCAATATAAAAATACTCTATCACTTTTTGGCCAATCTAATGTTGAAATGGATGTTTGTCAATGGCAGCCCACTCTGCCTATCCAACCACAAATGGTTGTACAATCGTATCAACCGGTTCAACCTGTTACACCCACTTCATTACCACTTGTTAATACATCTATACCCTTGTTACAGAATCAAAATATTGTACATCATCAACTTTATCAAGTGGGGCCTTCATTACCATCAAATGTTGGGTACATAGACTTCGAATCCTTTGATTAATTTACAACAACCTGTAGTAGGAATTATTTATTCAAAAGTTGGTCTACCATTTTATGGGATGTCACAACCGCAACTGAGTTATACATATCAACAGAATCCAAGTCATGTTAATTTGGGTTATAACATTGGTGGAAAGACCCCTTGGTAGCCATAGGCGCAAATGCCTCAAACCTCTTTTCAAAAAGTATCATATCCATGTTTTGGTCAATAGAATCCTCAAGCGTTTTCTATGCAAAACAACCCCTATCTGGGTTACCAGCAACAAATTCCTTATGCTAGTGCTCAAAGGCCTGTTTCTTAAGCAATTCCATCTTACCCTAGCTATGCTCAACCTAACCTTAATAGACAATTTCCCTTTGTTGCAACTTTAGAGTTACCAGATTTAAATCGGCTAACTAATGATCCAATCAACTATGCTCCTTGGTGGCCGGTGATACCTCACAAATTACCCTCGGATATTCCTAAGTTCAATGGAAACCCTGGAGAAAATCCGTTGAATCATGTTATGACTTATCATTTATGTTGTTCATCAAATTCCCTGAATGACGATTCTGTTCGACAACATCTTTTCCAATGTACGCTCACAGGTCCAACTGCAAAATGGTACATTGAATTATCTAGAGCATCTTTTGATAATTTCACAGCCCTAGCTACTATATTTTTGACTCATTTCTAGTTACCTATTAGATATGAAACTGGAATGGAACTCTTGAAAAATTTCAAACAGATTAATGCTACTCACATCTCTGATCATATTCGTGAGTGGTGTCATCTTCGACGAATGGTTAAGACATTTGTTCCGGATCAGCTCCTTGCTGAATGGTTCATTAAGTCCCTGTTACCATCTATAACTAAGGATGTGGCTAAGGGTGGCATTGTCACATAAGAGAAAGTAATTGCTCATGCCCAATATTTAGACTTGATTTATACTCAGTCTGGCACACTCTATGAAAAAATCCCTAATGCACCGAGATCTAATTTTAATGTTCCTCCTCAATTAAAGGACTCTCATGCCGGAGACGGCTTGATAGGCACTACAAAAACACACCACAATACTGCATTTGATCCTTCTCTTACTTCTGAAATTAATTTCGTGTCATTTGAAAAAGGCAAAAGTGACAAGCAACCAGGAAGTAAGAAAAAGGGAAAATCAAATAAAAATCAGACTTCTAACCCACAGGAAAGATCAATTGATCAACTGTTTGGACCTCAGAAACCTCGTTATCCATGCATAATATGTAATGAGGAACACTTTGCTAGGGATTTTCCTCATCGTGCTGAAGTCTCAAAAATCATCAAGACTTCCAATGCGTCAGCTATGTTGACAGACCCATTTCCAAATCTGGACACAAATATGGTTTCTACGGATCCAGCTCCTAGTTCCCAAGTGTTAATGTTATCTGCCACAAAACCTTCAACAAATATTTTGGTGTAGATGTGAAATAAATATTATGGTAGTCTGGCCACTGATCAACCTACTACCTCGACAATGAATCCATCTACATAATTAGTACCACCTACTGTTATTCATGAATTGATAATCAAGCAACCAAAGGGAGTAATTCATAAATCGACATATAATCCTCGAGCAAGAGCTGCACAAAATTCTAATATAGTTGAATATTTGGCTCAATCCCCTTCATCCATGTCTGCTCTTGAGGTATTACAAAATTGTCCCTCCCGAAAACAGTTTTTATTGTCGGCCATTGGTGGAATTGATCTGACTAATTCTAATCTTGTTGTCTTTAATCATACGGGCTATGTGCCACAACTACCAGTAGAATTAGCATTCTCCATACAAGTAAATGTTCTCAATCACCTTGTTCATCACACTATTATTGATGAGGGAGAATCTACATGCATTATGTCTCTAAACTGTTGGAAGTCACTTGGCTCGCCGTGCTTATCACAATCATCAACGAGTTGAAGGCATTTGATGGATGTATATATAAACCTTGTGGTATTATTAATAACCTACATGTTGAACTAGGGGGAAAAACAATGAATATTGATGTTGATGTTATTGATGGACCCCTTGACTATAATATTTTACTTTGAAGGCCATGGGTATATGCGATGACTGCTACTATTTCTACATATTTTAGAATGATTGCCTTTCCACATAAAGGTACAATTATAGTCATTAATCAAATATCCTTCTTTGCCTCTGCTTCGAAGGTAACTGGAAGCATTCCATTCGTTTACATACCCCAACTAGAACTTCAGAACCTTGGTGTAGGAGTCTTAAAGGATTCCACTTTAATGGGAACTTTTGCATTACCACCACTAGCGACGTCGGCATAAATTGCAAGTATAGAGACCTGCTGCATGATCTCTTCCACTCTATCTGGCTTAAGGAAGAGTACGGGTGATTTAGATATTTCTATGTTGGATGAGTTTCTACCGCCCATCCCTATTGAGCTGACATAGCAATCAATCTATCTATATTGGGCGTCAATCTGAAATTAGCGTCGCCGAGTGTTTGGGTTGATCGTTCATTAGATTTTGGTACCCCATCTGATCCATTTTCCTCAATGTTCTTGACAGATGAGAATATTTTGGAAGCTATGATGTCAGAGGGAGAACCATGGGAAGATTATCATCATCGTTCCCATCTTCTTGATTATGAAGAAAATAATCTTAGTGACCTATATCACCCATCCATCAAAAATTTCTTTTCGAATTCTTTTCCCATTAATGCAATCAATTTCAAGTGAAATCTTTCAAATATCAAAGAAAAGATTTCTATCAATATTTTGACCAAACCTAGCATTGTAGAGAATATTCATGTCGGTGTATCTTGTTCTCCATCAGAACTTGAATCATATCGCTCTCTTTTTCGTGAATTTCGTGATGTATTTTCTTGGTCTTACGAGGAAATTCCAGACATAGATACTAGTATAGTTGAACACACTATTAATATTTACCCTGATGTCAAATCGGTGCATCAACGGCTTGGTCTTGTTCATTCGAAGAAAACTGATGCCATCAAAACAGAAGTTGAAAAACTTTTGCGTGCTAGTTTCATTTACCCTATTCCGCTAACTGAGTGGGTTTCCAATATCGCTCCTGTCATGAAAAAAACAAGGAACCCATTAGAGTGTGCATCGATTATCGGGATGTTAATCATGCTTGTCTAAAAGATAACTATCCTACTCCCTTTATCGACCAAATTATTGACGATTGTGCTACATGTGAAATATTTTCGTTCATGGATGGATTTTCTGGCTACAATCAAGTCAATATCCTCCCAGATGATCAACATAAGACAACATTCATCTGTCCCTGGGGCACATTCACATATAGGAAACTCCCCTTTGGTTTAAGAAACACTGGGACAACTTTTCTTTTCAGAGAGCAATGGATTATGCTTTCAATGACGTCAAGCACATTGTTCAACCATATCTAGATGATTTACCAGCACATTCATGAAATATAAATGATCACCCAATGCATTTGAGAGCCATTTTCTTACGCTTCCGACACTACAAAATACGCCTATGTCCACATAAATGTGTGTTTTGTGTTGGTTTTGGTCGTTTTCTTGGATTCATAGTCTCAAAAGAAGGGATTTGAATCGACCCTTTGAAGGTTCAGGCAATTCTTGATTTTCCTGCGTCGTCACAGATACAAAAACTTCAAGGAAAGGCTAATTTTTTAAGGAGGTTCATTCCAAATTACGCTGAAATGGCTAAAGGATTTACTCGACTCTTGAAAAATGGAATTCCCTTCCATTGGGACCAAGTTGCGCAAGCTTCTTTTGATGATGTCAAGGATACTCTTGTCCAAGTGTCATTAATGTATCCTCCTAATTATCAAAACGGTTATTTCCCATATATCGCCATGGCTGAAATGACCATTGCTATGGTATTGGTCCAAGTAGAAGACATAATTGAGCAACTGATCTATTATTTGAGTCGTAATCTCAATGATACGAAAGTTAAGTACTCATACATAGAAAATATTTCCTTGGTAGCTATTCAAGCTGTCCAAATATTTCGCCATTATATCCTGATCTGAAAAACAACAATAGTTTCGGATTGCAACCCCATGACTTACTTATCACGTCAATTTCTGGGGGGAAAATATTCAAAATAGATTGTCATTTTGCAGGAATTTGATTTGGAACTTATCAAATCCAAATCAAATAAGTCTTTAGTTTTGGCTGAGCTTCTCTGTGACCTTCCCTCTGATAGTACTGAAACTATGTCGTATCCATCAATTCTAGACGAGTCTCTATTTTTGATTGAATCATCTGATCCATGGTATGGGGATTTCATCGTTTATCTCCAAACCCAAAATTTTTGATCTAATACCTCTTTCTCTGAACAACGATGTATTCGATACCAAGCCAAAGATTATTTGATTGTCGATGATACACTTTATCGTTGTGGTGTCGATACCATTTTAAGGAGGTGCCTCACTCATGAGGAGGCCGAAAAAGTGTTAAATTATTGTCATGTTGGGGCTTGTGGTGGATATTTATCTAGATATGCTACTGCGCATAAGATACTCCGCGCTAGTTACTTTTGGCCTATTATTTTTCAAGACTGCATCCTCGCGGTTAGAAGTTGTCATGCATGCCAGATTTTTTATCGTAAAATCCGCAAACTGCCAGTGCCAATGCATCCTGTTGTCTCTGCTGGACCATTTACGAAATGGGGTATTGACGTCATAGCCTATAAACGTCCTTTGTCTAGGGGGCATGGTTATATTATTGTCGCAGTTGACTATTTTACCAAATGGGCCAAAGCGATGCCTACATTCAACAACACAGGAAAAATAGCTGCATTGATTTTCTTCAACCACATTTGGGGTCCCACAAGCTATAGTTACAGATCATGGGAAGCATTTTCACAACCACATGATGTCTGAATTGACTGCCAAGTTAGGATTGTCACATTATAATTCTACTCCTTATTATCCACAATCAAATGGACAAGTTGAGGCTACTAACAAAATTCTTAAACGAATGCTTCAACAAATGATAGGAGTTCGTAAAAGAAACTGGCATTTGATCCTATACTCCACCTTGTGGGCGTATCGAACCTCGGTGAGAAATGCAACTGGATTTACTCCCTTTCAATTGTTGTATGGTCTAGAGCCTATCTTACCAATCCAATGAAAAATATTATTGTTAAAACTCACAATAGATTTGTTACCTGACACCTCAGAAGAAGAAGCACGTCTCCTTAACCTCATCCATCTTGACAAAACGCGTCATGAATCCCAATTGGCCAACGGAGCGCATAAGAGATGTATAAAGGCGCAATATGAAAAAAATGTCCAGCCTTGCATTTTCTCAGAGGGCGACTTGGTCCTTCTCTACGATCAAGAAGCTGATGTAATAGGTACAAGGAAATTTGAGCCATTATGGCATGGCCCCTATATTTTCAAAAGAGTTCTTGCTAAGGGTGCCTATGAGTTAGTTGATTACGATGAAATTCCATTGGCGCAACCTAGAAATGGGTTGTATTTGAAACGTTACTATGCTTAATCATGAGTGTGGTAATTTTTTGTATTATATTGTAGATATATGTTGTTGATTTGAATTCACTATCTTAATCTATTTTTAGAGTTTTCTTGACGTTAGTAATCCGCTTTACATTTCATCGCAGATGTCTGAATCTTCGGAACAATTTGTTGGATATGCTGATGGTGCTAGTCGTAGTATGTAGAATCTATCCTCTGTAGCGTGGGCCGTTTTCTCTCCGAACATCGAGTTAGTGAGTTTTCATGGGATTTGTATTGGTAGGTCAATGAACAAAATCGCTAAGTATAGCGCGTTGATTAAACTTCTCTCTGATGCCATTTCATTTGGTATTAACCGCATAATCATAAGGTTAGACTCACAACTTGTGGTATTACGACTTACTAGTGTTTATAATATTAGAAATCCAACACTTCTTAGATTGTTCCTAAGAGTTCAAATTTTGGAAAGACATTTTGATTTTATTCAATATCAACACATTTCCAGAAATTTGAACACATTGACTGATTCATTAGCTAATCAAGTTTTAGACAGACATTTGCAACATATGTAAAGAAAACATTCACATCATTGAATAGGATTTCACATTAAACATAGGAAAAACTATGAAATCATATAGATAGATAGTTATAGGTTTTTACAAAATTTTGTGCCCAAGACACATTGGTCATCTGACCTCAAAATGTATGCAAAATGTCACAAGTAAACTAGTGGTTCTCGTGGTAACATGCTATAGATCTAGCTCTCCTACGAAGTAGCTGCATCCAATGGTTAGGAACCCCAATAGTGTGTCACTGTAGTCACATAGGAAGGTCTTCGATACAAAAATCTATAATCCCGAAGGTCAAGCCTTATATGTGCTGCTGAATCTCAGTCAAAGTCTCAACCAGATCAAGATCCTGAAGGACTGCTCTTCCGACAACCCTCTTTGCTGGCACATTTTCTTCGTATTCTAATTCCACTACTGGTTGAACAAAACCAACATCTGCATTACATCAAAAATTTAGTTTATTCTTAGAAAGAAATCAAAACAAAAAAAATTGTATGAACCTTAGGAAAATAAAAAAACGTGGTCAAAAAATTGTTACATATTGCACCCCACTGAGCGCCTTTTGGTAGTGCTAAATCTGGATCCCCTAAAAAATCAACGCCTGCGTATGCATACTCATCGATGGCAATGATATGTCACTAGAACTAGGCAAACAATGCAGTAGAGAACACAACAGTTGATTGGCCAGCATGTCGACCCATGAGTTCTACCCATCTTTGCATTCGAGGATCTCTAGGAATAGCTATATCTAGTGTCACATGCTGTGGTTGCATGAGTGAAATCTGTTCCAAGGCGAAGGATATAAGGATAGAACCATAACTGAAATTCTTCTTCCTCCCTCCCTTTGATTTTTTCAATTGTTCCTTTATCTAAGATAGAATAGCTTCAGACCAGTTGAAGATTGTTGGTTCCATACACTCTAGCACATACTGCATATATGGTCTATTCACTACATGTAGTGTAACGGTGTGGGAAAGTTTAGCGATTGTGAAAAGGATAGTTCTCAAAGGCAAATATATGACATCCATGATGTTTATTTTTTCATATTTTCTAGGTTCTTCCCCTGGATAGAAATATTGCAGAATATAATCCCTCATTGTCTCTCCTCCAATGGTAGACCTTGAGAGCGAAATGGGAAAACCTCTCCTCGAAAAACCTGTGATAAAATACACATCCTCAACTGTTATGGGAAGCACATGGTTATTAATATGAAATGGCTGTATTACCAGATCCCATGCTCGAACTAAGAACTCTAAGGGTTCTATTTGTTGCCTCATCCCCCACAATTTGAAGTACTTAAGCAGTCCACAATCTCTTAGGGCTTTTACAGTACTTGGATCATTCAAGGCAATCATATCTTGTTCTTCATGTTCTCTTTCCCTCCATGTAATTGTCATTATAATCCGATGGAAACCCAAAACACAACCATAAGATGAATTAGATTCCATTTATTACAAAAAACTAGGTCAATTTTGGGCATAATAAGAAAATAAAAAACTTAAACTGCACCCAACGCACTCCTTGACAAGAGACAACGCATTGCACATGCAAGTACACTTCACTATACCTGCAATGCAAAACAGGTTTCGACATTCAAGGGTGCGTTGCCCTCATTTTTGGCAGAATTTACCCCAGGGACCTTAAAACCATAAAAATATAAAGAAATTGGG
Organism: Pinus albicaulis; assembly: GCA_034641835.2. Classification (NCBI taxonomy): domain Eukaryota; kingdom Viridiplantae; phylum Streptophyta; class Pinopsida; order Pinales; family Pinaceae; genus Pinus; species Pinus albicaulis. Next base: position 927,229,127 of record CM076569.1, read on the forward strand.
AATGAAATGAATACCAAAGGGAAGAGGAGGTTCATGGCACTAACCTGGATCAAACGACGATGAAATCCGTCCACAGAAACGATCGCAATCAGCGGCTAAATTTCCGAGGCAAAATCAGGTTTAGTGATACAAAATACAAATGGTAACTATGGAATGGTAAAAATGAATAGTGAAACTACTTTTAAATAGTCATTTAATTATTTGAAAGGCACCTATTTCTGGTGACTGGTATTTTTATTATCTTTAATGAAAGAACCATAGAACAAGATTACTGCATTTATTTCAAAGAATGACTTGACCACAAAGCATAATTTTTCTCCTGATTTTTGGAGCTTTGTTAAAAATGAAAAAGGATTTGAAGCTCACTTTTATCTCTTTTTCGAGCTTCGATAATAGTGAAAAAGGAACCCCTGGAGTTTTCTTTCAGCTCTTTTCAGACTCTAATAATGTGAAAAGATTGCCGAGTGCTTGTCTTTTCGAGCTCATAAAAGTAAATGAATTGATATCTACTCAGTATAAGTTTAACCCTTTTCCGGACTAATATATATTATTTACGAAAAATGAATACCTTGGTTAAACATGACTAAAGAGGTTCTCTCATATACTATTTTACACTTTTTCAGATTTGAGTGAAAAATTTACAAAAAGTACTTATGGAGTTTTCTTTCGTCCATTTTTGCAAACTCTTTAAATATGAAAAAGGACCATTCTATCCTTGTAATTAAGCTCGTTAAAACATAAAATAGGGACGAGCTTCTTGATCATGGCAAGAATCGAGTTTCATTCATCACTAGACTTGTTAAATTATTAAATAGAGATACTTTATTCACCCGAAGGGTTGAATTATAGATCAAGAAAATGTTATCCTCCTCAAGCTTGTTAAAAAATAAAGAGGTACTGGTCGACAAATGACCGGGGAAAATTTGGGAAAAGTGAGCAAAATTTCTTTATGGTAGCAAGTCGCTCTTGAAAATGACACTTCCTTCACTCCATGTCCATGACTGTTTGGGTTGGGTAATCATCTTGACGATTCATTCACACCTATGGTTCATCATAGCTTCACTTCGGTTTTGGGTCAATGCTGCCAACTAATCACAATGTCGCCAATATGTTCAAGAGAAGTCATCCAGTGAATAAACTCATCATTCTGCAATACTCGTAAACCTTTATTCTCATGACCGTCATCCCTGAAAATTTCTATATCAAGTCATACCCTTGTCTCCTAAATTAGTAACTCCCATTTCACAATAAAGTGACTTCCTGTCACCAATAAATCAATATCCAGGAAGTTCACTTAGAAACATCAGATTCCAATACCATGAGGCTTGTTACAGCATCGAAAAGATCCTCGCTTCCGGACCTTTGATCGAAAGATTTTTTTTGGCGTTTGAAATCAAATCATCTATGCACGGCTTACAAAATGTACTGCAGTACCTTGAGGGCCATTTTAATTAATGGTGGTTCTCTCGTGTTTGTTAACAGCTAACATCATTACGTGGTAATCAAATGATGTCTTTCCATGTTTGACAACAAATCATATATTCGCATGGATAGCCTTGTACCTGAATGATCGAGTAAATGAGATAAGAAGACCCCAGATCTAGTTTCAGCCATCCCGACTACGATTTCAGGATTGTTGTACACATCATATATATGGTGACCTTACATACAGGTCATCATCCAAACATGGGCCTATATCTGTAGGCATGTCTGCATTGGGCAACATTCCAATGTCGATGAATTTTTGAATTATGTACATGTTATTAGATTGTTTATGTGCTAAACATCGGAATGCCTACTGTCAACAATTATGATCAAAGAGGATATATCATAATGTAATGTATTGTAAGATTGATGCAGGTGATCACTCCACTTCATCTCCAGCCCATCACAGTGTAAAGCATCTCAATCAAATGTTTTTATTATTTTGACCTCATGCTTTTGGGGGCGAGGGAAGATTTTAAGGATGGAAAATTATCTTGAAGTTTAAAAAATTGGCGAATCTCACTAGTCCCAAATATGCAAACTATAAAATTTTTATTGATGTATTTGTAAAATTATTAAAATTTATAATGATATTATATATACTGTCTATATAATTTTTGCAATTTTTAACGTAAAATAATTTTATATTGTAAAATTTGGGCGAATCATTTTTATAAAAAAAATGGAAATTGGTGATTTATTGTTTTGGAAAAACCATGAAAAATTAGCCCACGTGCAAATATTAGCCCCTAAAATTTTCCATGTTGGGGGCATTTGTTATAGGTAAATTTGGGCATCATTATTGATTTTCAGCGAAACAAGAGAAGAACATGTCTTGGATGTGAATAGAGTGCTTGACGTTTTGAAGAAAGAGAAATTGTTTCTTAAGATGTCAAAGTGTGAGTTTGGAAAGACTTATTTGGTTTATTTGGGACACATTCTAGGAGGATGCGAGTTAAGGATTGATCCTTCTAAAGTGGAAGCCATTGTGAATTGGCCCACACTCGAAATAGTAACCGAGGTAAGAATTTTCTTAGGTGCAGCTTAGTATTGGAGAAAGTTTATTGCTAAATTTTCTGCCATCGCAGCTCCTATGCATGCAGTGAAAGTGTGAAGAACGAATTCCAATGGGGAGGAAAACCACAAAAAGATTTTGAAGCTTTAAAATACAAGATCAATTCAGCTCCAGTCCTTGCATTACTGAATTTGAGACATCCATTCGAGATACAAACTGATGCTAGTGATTATGCCATGGGCACAGTTCCTTTGCAGCATGGCAAGCCTGTCGATTTTCATTCTGAAACATTAAATGGTGATATAACTAACTATCCTACATATGACAAAGAAATATATGCATTGGTCCAAAGCATAAAGAAGTGGAAACACTACTTGATGGGTAAAGAGATGATTGTACATACCAATCGCCAACCATTATAGTACTTTCAGTCGCAAACAAAATTGCAACAATCAAGACATTTCAGGTAGATGGGATTTCTTTAATAGTTTCACTTGGTTATAAGGTACACAAAATGTTTTTCAATAAAGTTGCTGATATGATTTCAAGACTGATTATTAGTGCATCTAATTTACTAAAAAATGATTCTATTGTACATGAGATTTACATAGAACAATATGCACATGATGTTGATTTTCAAGATGTGTATGCTAGTTTGAGTGAAGGGAATCAAGTTGAAGAAAATGATTATCACATGCATAACAATTTTATGTTTCATTTGGGTAAACTATGTATCCCACAAGGAGAAAGGCTAAGTGTCATGAGAGAAGCTCATTCATCTCTTATTTTCGGACACTATGGGGTATGAAAAACAATGGCGCATATACAGAGGTATTTTTATTGGCCTCACATGGTAGATAGTGTGTCGGGTTTTATAAGAGGTTGTTCTATGTGTGAAACAAGAAAGCCTAGTAATAGGAGGCTTGGGTTATACATGCCATTATCGGTACCATCAAGGCCATGGGAGAGTGTCTCCATGGAATTTGTTGGAGGTCTACCTATGTCAAGAAAACAACATGATTACCTTTATGTAGTTGTGGATAGATTCAGTAAAATGTGTATACCTATGCCATTTAAGAAAACCATTACTGCTGAACAAACTTATAAACTTTACTTTATATGGGTTCATTATGGATTTCCAACTTCTATTGTTAGTGATAGGGATTCAAGGTTCATTAGGAATTTTTGGTCCAATATTTGGATTATGATGGACAAAAATTTGAAAAATAGTATTGTTTTTCATCCGAAAATTGATGGAAAAACCGAGGTCATGAACAGAACCGTTGTGCATCTATTGAGAGGATATTGCAGCAAACATCCTAGGTTGTGGGATGAGAAATTGAATTACATTCAACACGCTTACAACCAGACAAAGCACTTTTCTACAAATACATCACCTTTTGAAGTATGATTTGGGTATTTGCCAAAATCGCCATTAGACTTCATCTTTGGTAAGGATGTTACCATTTATGGCCACCCTGATATTGACAATGCTCGAAAGTTCATTGAGAAAATTCAAATTATACATCAAGTTCAAGAGCAGCTTGAGAAAAGTCAAAGAAAGTACAAAGAGAGGCATGAAAAACATAGAGTTGATCACAAGTTTCAAGAAGGAGATGAGGTATGGTTGCACATTAGTAAAGAAAGGATGCAAGGGGAAGGTAAAAAACTCAAAACCATTCACTATGGTCCATTCAAGATCATAAAGCAAGTTGGTAATAATGCATTTCAACTTGACTTGCCTTCATATATGCAAATGTATTCAGTTGTTAATGTTGAAAACTTACATTTGTATGAGCCACCTTTGATCAATGATCAAGGAAGTGATGTTCAACTGCCTTCTATTGAAGATTTCTTGCCAGAATTTCTAGATGAGCTCAAGGAAGATACAATTATTGATAGGAGGACAAGAGCATCCAAGAGGGGAAGTTTTGACTACCTTCGATTTGGGCTCAAAGGCACTAAACCAAGCAAGGAAAAGTGGATGGAGGTTGGAAAGGTGAGGGAGTTGTACCCTCATCTACTGAACAGGTAATCAAGTCTTTTGGGCTCCAAAATCTTCCCAATGGGGAGGTGTGATCAGTAGTTCAAAATTTTTTCTCAAATTGAATGTTATAGGATTGGGTTGAAACTAGGATGGTTGCGTAGATTTCCTCTTCCTAATTCTGGCACCGTGAAAGACTCGAAAAAGCGATGTCATAGGAGGGAGATATCACGTTCTGATCGAATTCCCAAGAAACTAAAATTTTATGACAGGTTTGACTGGAATGCCCAGTCAACATGGAGGGTGCACAGTAAAAAAAAAATGTAATATTCTAAAGAATGTTTCTTTTCTCAGAGCCAGTCAGAGGATGAAAATTGGTGCATTATGATTTTTTGATGGCTTGTACGTTATGAAATGGGAGCCAATCGGTGGGTGACACTTGGCCAGCCATGAGGTCGCCACGTGTCCCCGGAATGGTGACGTAAAAGTTTGTTAAAGGGCACATGAGTCGACCCCGCAACCTCTAGCATGCACGCATAGATCTCAATTAACTGGGCTACAAGATGTTACTTAACTACTATGGTGCATGTTAGGTAAATTTGACTTGGGGATAGTGTCAAAGTTGACCAGGTTAAACAATGATGGTTTTGGGGCACATGGTATTATGTGACCATGGTTTTATGTCGGTGGTATTACATGTGATGGATCCTATAAAAGGCTAGGAGGAATTCATTGTAACTAGGCCAAGGAGAAGATCAGTGAAGGCTCACATGGCCAGGTTGGCCAGGGTTTTGGCCAAGGATAATGAAATTTCATTAGGGTGGGTTTTCCCCAGAGTTGGGGTTTTTCCCGGTTAAAGATTGTGTGTTCATGTTTATGTGATTTTTTTTTGTGTTTATTACTTATTCTCTCAGTAAATAATTTAATATCTCTGATAATTTTTATTCATTTGGTATTATAGTTGGGGTTTTTCCTGGTTAAATATTGTGTGTTCATGTTTATGTGCTTCGTTGTTGCAATTATTACTCATTCTCTTAGTAAATAAGTTAATATATCTATTAATTTTTCTTCATTTGGTATCATAGCCAAATGTTGGCGCTTCAGAGGGATGCTTATGTTGCCAAGGGTTTTATTGGAAAGTGAATGGAGATATGATTTGTTGCATTGAAGCAAATCTGGATCTAGAATGTAAGGGTTTCAATGCTATGTCCATATAAAATTGATGAAGCAATAAAATCACCGTTGGATGCCATAAGAGGCTCTACTATTGGGAAAATAGAATTACGACCTCGAAAAGAGAATTCTGACCTTGAAAGAATCACAACATCAAGAGAAATGGGCCGTGAAGCTAAGAAATGGTTCTCTCCAACAAAATCAGGTGGCGGATAACTTTTAGTTTGGTGCGGATAAAATCGGTTTTGTCAAGAGAGTGGCATGGTGTTCGTGGGAAAGTGACAACATGAATTTTTTTTATACCTCAATTAAGAAATCTCAGACTCGCCCAGGCTGAGGTTGTGGTAGAGAAATGGAAAGAAGTCGAATTCATTTTCATGAGAGAGCTTGACAAGTTCCAGAGCGCCTATGCCCAGTTCTCTGCTAGAAGAAAATGTATTGTCGAGGAGACTGGTGTGTTTGACACCATGATGAGATTCGAATATTCAAATAATGGAGTGACTCCTCTCATGGTGAGAGCCGAAGCAAGAATAAATTCCAAATACCGATCACCTACAACAGCAAAGACCACGGTTTCAGGGACGAGTTAAGAGTAGCTTCAATCACAAAAGGGACGCCGAAGGTGGAATCTCGTTCAGTGGGACATCTGGTGAGCAACAGTAGCAATGCCTTCTTCATAGAGGAATAACAAGAATCCAAGGAGTGGATTGTGCAAGTGAAATTGAAGATATTGAGTATAATGGCTCAATGGTGTCGGCGGTCATAGTATAAAATACACTAGATTGCAGTTGGTTTGATGCCACAAAGGAGAGGCATATCAAAATATGAGAGTATGAGCTGGAAAATAAATTCATCGTAATCATAGTTAGTGGCAATGATTGAAGGTGTTATAGAAGCCGATTACTCCTACCATGATTTGGGATTTATTAATATATGCACAGGTTGATGTTTGTATGCGGAAGTGACTGTGTTGGTTCAACCACTTCGATTAGGTGTTCCATAGTGCAATATTCATAGCAAGGAATGCGCATGGTTAGGTTTGTGTGTTTTTCACAAATTTCTTTCCAAAAAACCCAAGGACTAGAAGAGAATGAGGCTTAGAAGAATAGAGGATGTGATAGAAAAGCAGCAATCAAACAAAAAAAAAATATTATATTGGAGTCAAATTTTATTGCATGTAATTGGGCATACTACAGTAAGACCTGGTATGGCATGCATACCCCTAGGTAATCATTGGTAAATTCTGGGTTAGACCTAGGTGATAGGGAGGATGTCAAGTTAACAACTACCCTACGTAAAAATTTGAGGGGAGAAAGGGCTAGAGTGAGCAGGGTTGTCTCACTTAGCATTTTTTGCTGGATATAGTCAAGAAACCCCAAGTCAACTTTAAGGGGGGAATTTTAGGTAAATTTGACTCAGGGATAGAGTCAAATTTGACCAGATTAAATAGTGATGGTTTTGGGGCACATGGTATTATGTGCCCATGGTTTTATGTCAGTGGTATTACATGTAATGGAGCCTATAAAAGGCTAAGAGGACTTCATTGTAAGTAGGCTAGGGAGGTGAGAAGTGAAGGCTCACATGGATAGGTTGGCCAAGGTTTTGGCCAAGGATAATGAAATTTCATTAGGGTGGGTTTTCCCTGGAGTTGGGGTTTTTCCCAGTTAAATATTGTGTTCTCATGTTTATGTGCTTTGTTGTTGCGTTTATTACTTATTATCTTAGTAAATAAGTTAATATATCTGATAAATTTTCTTCATTTGGTATCAAAGCCAAATTTTGGCTTCAGAGGGATGCTTATGTTGCCAAGGGTAACAACTGGTATCAGAGCCAAAGGTTTGTTTGGTTTATAAACTCATAGGAAAGAAGGGTTCCTGGTTCGAGTGGGAGCAATGGAAGAAGATGGTAAGTTTAAGGTCGAGAAATTTAACAACCAAAACTTCACGCTGTGGAAGATGTAGATGGAAGATTATATGTATCAGAAATATGTGTACCTACCATTAAGTGGAAAAAAAAAGAAGCCGACGACTATGATAGACACAAAATGGGAGATTCTCGATAGCAAGGCACTTGGAACAGTACGACTGTGCCTCCTGACATTGGTATCCTTCAATATTTCGAAGAAAACAACAACAAATGGTTTAATTAAGGAACTGGAGAAACTATATGAAAAACCATCGACCTCAAACAAGGGATTTGTTATGAAACATTTATCTAATTTGAAGATGTCAGAAGGTGGATCTGTTGTAGATGATTTAAATTATTTTAATATGGTTACCAGTCAGTTAAGTTCTATAGGGGTAAAATTTGATGATGAAGTTAGGGCTCTATTATTCATGTGCTCATTTCCATAAAATTGGAATGGTTTAGTTATGGACATTAGTAACTCTATCTCTGGATATAGTACTTTAAAATTTGATGATGTTGTCGGTGCTATCCTTAGCGAGGAAATGCAACGAAAAATATCTGGTGAGATATTGGGTAATGCTTTGAGTGCATTGTCCAGGGGAAGAAAAATGGAAAGAGGAAAGAGCTTTAGATATCGCAATAAATCAAGGAAAGGAAGATCCAAGTCCAAATCAGGGATAGTGTGTTGGAAATGTAGAAAGAAAGGACACCTGAAGAAAGACTATAGATCTCGGAAGGGAAAAGAAGGATACGCACAAGAAGAAAAAAATCATGAAGCAAATGTGAGAGGTGATGTGTTACAAGATGCTTTGATTCTTTCTTTCAAAAATGTTACTGATTAATGGGTGGTATATTCAGGGGCCTCATTCCATGCCACATCTGATAAGATATATTTTCATGACTGTGTTCAAGGATATTTTGGACAAGTCCGTTTGGGTGATGATAAACTCTGTAAAATTGTTGGAATGGGTAAGGTTCTTGTAAAACAGCAGAACTGAAACCAATGGCTATTAAAGGAGGTAAGGCATGTTCCAGATCTGAAGAAAAATCCAATTTGAACAAGTCATTTAGGCAGTGAAGGTTGTGTGACAACTTTCAAAGATAAAACTTGGAAGGTCACCAAAGGAGCTCTAGTAATAGCAAAAGGTGAAAAGGTTGGTACATTGTATTTATGCAATGGTATTTCTAAATCTGTTAATGCTTTAACTTCCAAAGGAGAAAATGCAACCTTATGACATCATAGGCTGGGACACATGAGTGAGAAGGGGATGAAGATTCTTCACTCAAGAAATTTGTTGTCAATTTTGAAGAATATTGATTTGGATTTCTTTGAGAATTACATTTATGGAAAACAAAAGAGAGTCATATTTCTCAGGGTTGGGAAAGTAAAGAAGAGAGAAAAATTAGAGCTTGTGCATACATATGTATGGGGACCTTCTCAAGGATCATCTCTCATTGGCTCTCGTTATTATGTTACTTTTATTGATGATGCAACTAGAACAAATTGGATTTGTTGTATTCAGAATAAATCTAATGTATTTGATACTTTCAAGAAATGGAAATATTTGGTTGAGACTGAGACAAGAAATAATTTGAAGTGTCTCAGATCAGACAATGGAGGTGAATATTGCAGCAAAGTGTTTGATAGTACTGTTCAGAGCATGGAATTCGCGGAGAGAGGATAGTTCCAAGACCACCACAATAAAATGGTGTGTCAGAAAGGATGAACAAAACAATCATGGAGTGTGTAAGGTACATGAGATTGCATGCGGGATTTCCTTTATAATTTTGGGTAGATGCTGCTGTTTATCTAATAAACAGAGGGCCTGCAAGTTCCTTGGATGGTGGTATTCCAGATGCGGAAAATACAAACAAAAAAAACACATAAAACCAGAGAGACACAGATATACGTGGTTCACCCAGTTTGGGATACATCCACCCTGAACAACCAATCCTTCCTTTCTATTATCTAACAAAATGAAGAGAAACAACCTGTAGTAGATCCGCTATAATATCCTCTGTTCTCTCTCACAGTCTCCCTATCTGTTTCTTGCTTTGATAATACACATACAATACACAACCACAATACAATACCCTCACAGAAAACGAGGGGTTTCCTTCTAGGGAAAAAAAACATAAATTAAACATAACTTCTACCATCAGATCATCCACCTAATGAATGGCCTAGATTAACTGTGTTGGTTCAAACACTTCGATGTTTGTATGCAGAAGTGACTGCGTTGGTTCAACCACTTCGATTAGGCGTTTCATAGTGCAATATTCATAGCAAGGAATGTGCATGGTTAATTTTGTGTGTTTTGCACAAATGTCTTTCCAAAAACCCCAAGGACGAGAAGAGAATGAGGCTTAGAAGAATAGAGGATGTGATAGAAAAGCAACAATGAAACAAAAAAAAATATTGTAATGGAGTCAATTTTTATTGCATGTAAATGGGCATACTACTGTAAGACCTAGTATGGCATGCGTACCCCTGGGTAATCACTGGTAAAGTCTGGGTTAGACCTAGGTGATAGGGGGGATGTCAAGTTAACAACTACCCTGGGTAAAATCTTTGAGGGGAGAAAGGGCTAGAGTGAGCAGGGTTGTTTCACTTAGCAGTTTTGGCTGGATTTAGTCAAGAAACCAAAAGTCAAGTTTAAGGGGGTAATGTTAGGTAAATTTGACTCGGGGATAGAGTCAAAGTTGACGAGGTTAAATAGTGATGGTTTTGGGGCACATGGTATTATGTGCCCATGGTTTTATGTCGGGTATTACATGTAATGGAACCTATAAAAGGCTAGGAGGACTTCATTGTAAGTAGGCCAGTGAGGTGAGCATTGAAGGCTCACATGGCCAGGTTGTCCAGGGTTTTTTCCAAGGATAATGACATTTCATTAGGGAGGGTTTTCCTCGAAGTTGGGATTTTTCTCGATTAAATATTGCGTGTTCATGTTTATGTGCTTTGTTGTTGCATTTATTACTTATTATCTCAGTAAATAAGTTAATATCTCTGATAATTTTTCTTCATTTTGTGTCAGAGCCAAATGTTGGCTTCAAAGGGACGCTTATGTTGCCAAGGGTAAAAAATAGCCTCAAAGCCAAAGGTATGTTTGGTTGATAAACTCGTAGAAAATAAGGGTTCCTGTTTTGAGTGGGAGCAATGGTGGAAGATGGTAAGTTTAGGGTCGAGAAATTTAATGGCCAAAAATTTCCGCTGTTGAAGATGTAGATGGAAGATTATTTGTATCAGAAAGATCTGTACCTACCATTGAGCAGAAAAAATAAGCTGATGACTATGATAGACACAGAATGGGAGATTCTCGATAGAAAGGCACTTGTAATAGTATGACTGTGCCTCGCGACATTGATAGCCTTCAATATTTCGAAGGAAACAACAACATAGGGTTTGATTAAGGCATTGGCGAAACTATATGACAAACCCTCGACCTCAAACAAGGTATTTATTATGAAACATTTATTTAATTTGAAGATGTCAGAAGGTGGATCTGTTGCAGACAATTTAAATGATTTTAATATGGTTACTAGCCAGTTAAGTTCTGTAGGGGTAAATTTTGATGATGAAGTTAGGGCTCTGTTATACTTGTGCTCATTTCCAGAATGTTGGAATGGTTTAGTTATTGCCATTAGTAACTCTGTCTCTGGATATATTACTTTAAAGTTTGATGATGTTTTCGGTGCTATCCTTAGCGAGGAAATGCGATGGAAAAGCTTTGATCAGACATCGGGTAATGCTTTGAGTGCATAGTACAGGGGAAGAAAAATGGAAAGAGGAAAGAGCTCAGGATATCACAGTAAATCAAGGAAAGGCATATCCAAGTCCAGATCGGGGATAGTGTGCTGGAAATGTGGAAATAAAGGGCACCTGAAAAAAGACTGTGGATCTTAGAAGGGAAAAGAAGGAGACACACAACAAGAAAATAATCATGAAGAAAATGTGAGAGGTGATGTGTTACAATATGCTTTGATTCTTTCTTTCGAAAATGTTATTGATTACTGGGTGGTAGATTCAGGGGCCTCATTCCATGTCACACCTGATAAGAAATATTTTCATGACTATGTTCAAGGAGATTTTGGACAAGTCCATTTGGGTGATGATAAACCCTGTAAAATTGTTGGAATGGGTAAGGTTCTTGTAAAACAACAGAATGGAAACCAATGGATATTAAAGGAGGTAAGGCATGTTCCATATGTAAAGAAAAATATGATTTCAATAGGGCAGTTAGGCAGTGAAGGTTGTGTGACAACTCTCATATATAAAACTTGGAAGGTCACTAAAGGAGCCCTACTAATAGCAAAAGGCAAAAAGGTTGGTACATTTTATTTATGCAATGGTATTTCTAAATCTGTTAATGCTTTAACTTCCAAAGGAGCAGATGCAACATTATGGCATCATAGGTTCAGAAACATGAGTGAGAAGGGGATGAAGATTCTTCACTTAAGAAATTTGTTGCTGAGTTTTAGAATATTGATTTGGATTTTTGTGAGAATTTCATTTATGGAAAACAAAAGAGAGTCAGATTTCTCAGAGTTGGGAAAGAAAAGAAGAGTGAAAAATTAGATCTTGTGCATATAGATGTATGGGGACCTGCTCAGGCATCATCTCTCAGTGGCTCTCATTATTATTTACTTTTATTGATGATGCAACTAGAAAAAAATGGATTTATTGTATTCAGAATACATCTGATGTATTTGATACTTTCAAGAAATGGAAAGCTTTGGTTGAGACTGAGACAACAAAGAAGTTTAAGTGTCCCATATCAGAAAATGGAGGTGAATATTGCAGCAAAGGGTTTGATAGGTACTTTTCAGAGCATGGAATTCACAGAGAGAAGACAGTTCCAAGAACCAAAAGAAAATGGTGTGTCAGAAAGGATGACCAGAACAATCATGGAGTGTGCAAGGTGCATGAGATTGCATGCAGGATTTCCTTTACAATTTTGGGTAGATGTTTTAGATACTGTTGTTTATCTAATAAAAAGAGGGCCTTCAAGTTCCTTGGATGGTGGTATTCTAGATGTGGAAAACAAAAACACACAAAAACACATAAAACCAGAGAGACATAGATATACATGGTTCACCCAATTTGGGCCATGTCCGTCTCGAACAACCAATCCTTCCTTTCTATTATCCAACAAAATGAAGAGACACAACCTGCAGTGGATACACTATAATATTCCCTGTTCTCTCTCACAGTCTCCCTATCCGTTTCTCGCTCTGAGAATACACATACAATACATAGCCACAATACAATACCCTCATAGAAAACGAGGGGTTTCCTTCTAGGGAAATAGAAGTCGAATATTTTAGTTCAATCCATCTGTCAAGTTCAATTACTCGAATAATGTAATTGAGTTTTGTTAGAAGATAAATGGTCCTCACCGAGGAACCGAAGAGACACCTTGTAATGCATATAAATTGTATCCCCCGGATGTATTAAGGGGAGGAGATTTCTGCAGTGAACTTGTGTGTTAAGCAATTGCTTCCGGTTAATAAATTTCAGGGCTCGTTGATTATCAAATTGTATTGAGCTGATATTTGTGAGGAGTTTGTTTAGTCGTGAGGCGATTGAACACTGGTTTGTGTATGATTTTTGAATTGAGTTGTTGTATAATCTCTGCATATCTCTGTCCATTTTTTCTCTTGAATTGTCTGTACAATTGAAAATCCCACTCGTAGAATAGGTCTATACATAAGCGTGGTCATCGAACTTTGTTCCGAGGTAGTGAAGACTCCGCTTATAAGAGAAATAGACTGTTTCATTGTTAATTGAAATCCTGAGCCGAGGTTGGACCCTGAGTTAGTGAACCGGAGTGAATAAAAAGGATAGTGTAACCCTGACTTAAACCCTAGTCAATCACTATTCAAAGGTTGGAAGCAGTTTTGATCGCACCGCCTTTGTGGGACAAGTGGTATTCAAGAATTTGGAGCAATCCCATAGACTGGAGGACACGTGGTGTAAGGCAAGTTTCCAAAACCGCCCTCATCGTGCGTTAATGTTTGACTAAGGAGGTAGAGCGATATCTGCGTACGCTGTCCGATCTAGCGGCTGGCTATCGAATGGTGATCGCACGCAAAGGAGCATGGGAGATAACTTAAGGTATGGATGTTCATTTTGTTGAATCCACACCGTGCAGGTGTGGGCCCAGGGACTAAAGTACATTAAGTGTTCCGTTGGTGGGGTAGTCGGGTTATTCACATAAGCCCCGAAGTATTTAACCCTTTTCATAAGGTTTCAATGGGGGTACTTGTTTGGTTGTCAACCTTGATATAATTAAACCCCGAAGTTGGTGCCAATTCTATATTGGAGGTATCGCGGAGTTATAAGGTTTGATATATTAAAATTTTTCCAAAGTTGCTGAATGTGTTGTTTGTCAATTTCTTCGAAATTGATAAATAAAATTACAAGAGAGTTGTGGAAGACCATGTGGAGATGAACTGAGTTAATCAAAGGAAAATGATGATAGAGCTACTATAGAGGCCAGCTCTCCTTAGGGGGCCAAATTTAGTTTTGTTGCTGTCAATTGTGGTATCAGAGCCTGTTTTTGAGTTGTTTTTTCATAGAATTAACATGGAAATTTGAGTTGGTAGAGGTGCTGGTAGAAGGAGAGGCGGACCCATTGCCAATGCAGAAGTGTTGGGGATCTTGCAGAGGTTCGAAGACAGAATGGATGCCATGGAGTGAAGGCAGCCCAGAGATCCTGAAGACATCAGTGAACTTGAAATAGAAAAAGCTGGAGAAATTGCTGAGATTCCTCCTAACATGAGGCTCCTCAGAACTGTATTGGGGTCTACAGTTAAGCCCAAGATTGAAGTGTCAAGTTTTGTAGGAGGGCTGAATCCAGAGGAGCTGGTGGATTGGATTAATAAAATGAACAAGTTCTTTGAGTATGAAGAAATGAGCGAAGATAAGAAGGTCAAGTTTGCAGTAACAAAGCTGAAGGGACATGCTGCACTTTGTTGGGATGGAGTGCAAGCAGAAAGGAGGAGAGTTGGCAAGTAGCCTATCAAAAGCTGGACCAGAATGATGGCTAAGTTAAAAGGTAAATTCTTGCCTAGTGATTATCAGCTAACATTTTTTAGGCAAATGCAGAACCTGAGATAGAGGTTGCTGACAGTAAAGGAATACACAAAAGAATTCTATATAGTAAGCATAAGAGCTGGGCAATTTCAAGATACACTAGAGAAGACTGCCAGATATTTGAATGGTCTCAAGCTAGAGATCGAAGATGAGATTGGTCTTCTGTCTCCTAAGACAGTTGAAGAGGCCTATCAGATGGCCTTGAAATAAGAGGAGAAACTCCTAAGAAAGCAATCTGCCAAAGGGAGAGGTACTTTCCGTGGAAAGGGAAGTCAGGGTGGTAGAGGAAAGCCTACTACACCTAGAGATGGAGCTAACAGTAGCTCACCTCAAAATGCATCTACAGAGGGTGATGCAAGAGGCAGAAGGGGTTCTTACAGAGGAAGAGGAGGCAGAGGCAGAGGTAGAGAATTGAGGTGCTATAGATGTCAGCAAGTGGGACACAAGCACTATGAGTGCCCAGAGAATGTGGGTGCTGGTCCAAGAAATGTTGTTGTTGCCCAGGCTGGAGAAGAGGTAGCAATTGAAGAAGAAATTATACCAGAGATGGGAGAGTCCTTGGTGGTTAATAAGGTCTTGTTGAAGCAAACCAAAGAGGTCACTGAGCCTGCAGAAAGGAAGAGTTTGTGTAGGAGCGTATGCAAGGTCCAAGGGAAATGCTTCCAGCTAGTCATTGATAGTGGCAGCACAGAAAATCTGGTTTCCACTGAGGTGATAGAGAAGTTGAAGCTGAAGACAAGGGAGCATCCAACTCCCTACAGGGTGTCCTGGCTGCATAAAGGGCACCAGCTGATTGTAAAAGAACAATGTGAGATAGAGCTGCAAATGGGAAAATACAAAGATAAGGTCCTGTGTGATGTAATGCCCATGGATGTGTGTCACATACTGCTGGGTAGACCTTGGCAGTTTGACAGAGCAGCGGTGCATGATGGAAAGAAGAACACTTACAAGTTCTTCAAGGATGGGGTACATCATACATTGATACCCATGGAAGAAGGAGAGCCATCAAGCAGAGTGGTTGATCCAAAGACCTTGTTGCTGAGCGGGAAGGAATATCTACAGCAGATTGAAGAAGAAGAGGTAAGCTTTACTTTAGTTTGCAAGCCTAAGGTAGTTCTTACTTCTACAAAGATTTCTGATTTGCCAATAGAAATCCAAGAGATGTTAGACAATTATTGTGACATTGTTGTGGATGATTTACCTGATGAGCTGCCACCTGTGAGAAAGATCAGCCATCAGATAGATTTTATCCCCGGTTCAAATCTGCCAAATAAGGCAGCCTACAGGATGACTCCCACAGAAAATGGGGAAATCAGGAGACAAGTACGGGAATTGGTGGACAAGGGACTGATCAGAGAAAGTTTGAGTCCATGTGCAGTACCAGCAGTATTGAGCCCAAAGAAAGATGTAGGCTCGAGGATGTGTACTGATTCCAGAGCAATCAATAAGATAACAATCAGGTACAGATTCCCTTTGCCCAGAGTTGAGGATTTAATGGACTGTTTGAGTGGTGCTAAATATTTTTCAAAGAGAGATTTAAAAAGTGGATATCATCAGATTAGAATAAGAGAGGGTGATGAGTGGAAAACTGCCTTTAAAACGAATGAAGGACTATATGAATGGATGGTAATGCCTTTTGGGTTGTCAAATGCACCTAGCACTTTCATGAGACTTATGAATGAAGTATTGAAAGAATTCATTGGTAAATTTGTGATAGTGTATCTGGATGATATATTAGTTTTCAGCAAAACCAAAGAAGAACATTTAAGGCATCTTAATTATGTCTTGAAGAAGCTGCACCAAGAGAAACTATTGATTAACTTGAAAAAATGCTCATTCATGAAGGAAGAATTGGTGTATTTTGGATTTTTTGTTTCTGCAGAAGGATTGAAGATGGACCCGAAAAAGGTTAAGCCAATTGTGGAATGGCCTTCACCCAGAAATGTTTTTGAGGTAAGGAGTTTCCATGGACTTGCCAGTTTTTACAGGAAATTTATAAGAAACTTTAGTAATATTAATGCACCCATAATTGAGACAATAAAAAAGAGCAAACAACCATTTAAATGGACTGCTGGAGCAGAAAGAAGCTTTAAAATTTTGAAGCAAAAGATAACTGAAAAGCCTGTGTTGATTCTGCCTGATTTTACTAAACCATTTCAAGTGAAGTGTGATGCCAGTGGAGAAGCCATTGGAGCTATGCTGAGTCAGGATGATAGGCCTGTAGCCTATTTCAGTGAAAATCTGAATGACACCAGAAGGAAGTATTCCTCTTATGAGAAGGAATTCTATGCAGTTGTTCAGGCCCTGAAAAAGTGGAGGCATTATTTGATGTCCAAAGAATTTGTACTATACTCTGACAATCATGATTTGTAGTACATTGTACAACAGCCCAAGTTGAATCATAAGCATGCCAAATGGGTTGAGTATCTCCAAGGTTTTAAATTTTTTTTGAAACATATAAGTGGCCAAGCAAATAAAGTAGATGATGCTTTGAGTAGGATGTGCATGCTTGTTCAAGAAACCAATTTTGAAGTTGTAGGATTTGACTTTTTCAAAGAATTGTATAAAACAGATTCAGATTTTAAGGAAGCATTTGAGGCATGTTGTAACCCTATTCTAACAGATAGAAGCCAGTGGCTAGATTATTTCCTGCAGGAGGACTTACTATTCAGAAGAAACCAACTTTGTGTACCAAAATGTTCCATGAGAGAAAATTTGATCAAGGAGAAGCATAATGGTGGAATTGCTAGACACTTTGGTACTGATAAGACTTATGAGCAGCTGAGTCACTTCTATTATTGGCCCAAGATGAGAGAAGAAGTGGAAAATTTTGTGAAAAATTTCAAAATCTGTCAATATTCCAAAGGAAGGAGCCAGAATGTAGGATTGTACACTCCCTTGCCTATTCCAGACAGGCCTTGGGACATGGTGAGTGTGGATTTTGTTCTAGGATTGCCCAAGACTCAGAGAGGGAATTATGTAGTCATTGTTGTAGTGGATAGATTTTCCAAAATGGCACATTTTATTCCATGTTATAAAACTAGTGATGCCACCCATGTTTCTAACTTGTTTTTCAAAGAAGTTGTTAGGTTGCATGGGTTGCCCAAGAGTATTGTTTCAGACAAAGACACTAGATTTGTGGGCCATTTTTGGAGGACACTGTGGAAGAAAATTAGTACCAAACTGAGTTTCAGCTCAGCTTATCATCCTTAGACTGATGGACAAACTGAGGTAGTGAATAGAAGTCTTGGAAATCTGTTGAGAAGTCTTGTAGGAGAGCATTCCAAGCAGCGGGAACATATTTTTCCCTAGGAAGAATATGCATATAATGACTCACCAAATAGAAGCACAGGGCAGAGTCCGTTCTATATTTTTTATGGAATGCACCCCAGAGGAATATCAGAGTTAAGAAATCTAGGAAAGGTAGAGATAAGGAGTGCTGATGGTGAGGAATTTGCTTCAGAGATCCAAGCCATACACGAACAAGTGAAACAAAAGCTACAAGGCAACAACATCAAATATAAAGGCAGAGAAGAATTGAGCAGAAAAGAAGTCCATTTTGAAGTTGGAGATCTGGTTTTGGTGCACTTGAGAAAGGAGAGATTCCCAAAGAAGCATTACAACAAACTGAAGTTCAAAAAGATTGGGGCATGCAAGATACTTAGAAAGTTTTCTGCTAATGATTTTGAGATTGAATTGCCTCCTGATGTTGGAATATCTCTCATTTTTAATGTTGCAGATTTGTACAAGTATGAAGAGTAAGGTGCAGAAGAGGGACTAGCAGACAAGGAACAGATTGAGTGGGAAAAGCAACTACCTCCAGCACAACCATTGCAACTAGAGAAGATATTGGATAAAAGAGTGTTCAGAAAGACCAGAGGACAAGAGTATTTTCAATACTTGATCAAATGGAAGGACCAGCCAGAGGAAGATGCCACTTGGATGATTGAAGGAATGTTGCAGAAGATAGGCAAATCAGCGGAAGAGCTCATGGATAGGAGTCCATGAAGAAAATTTCCCTCGGGAGTCTAATGCAGGGGCATTAGACACTAGCCAGAAATGTAGGAGGTTTTTTCCACATGTTGTGGCTAGGAGGGTTCAAAATCATTTGAATTTGTAGTAGCAAGGTGTCAGTACCTTAGCTTCCTGTCGCATTTAGATTAGTTAGAGTCAATAGAAGTCAAATAGTTTAGTTCAGTCCATCTGTCAAGTTCAGTTACTTGAATAATGTAACTGAGTTTTGTTAGAAGATAAACGGTCCTCACCGAGGAACCGAAGAGACACCTTGTAATGCATATAAATTGTATCCCCCGGATGTATTGAGGGGAGGAGATTTCTACAGTAAAATTGTGTGTTAAGCAATTGCTTCCAGTTGAATAAATTTCAGGGCTCGTTGATTATCAAATTGTATTGAGCTGATATTTGTGAGGAATTTGTTTAGTCGTGAGGTGATTGAAAACTGGTCTGTGTATGATTGTTGAATTGAGTTGTTGTATAATCTTCGCATCTCTCTGTCCATTTTTTCACTTGAATTGTCTATAAAATTGAAAATCCCACTCGTAGAAGAGGTCTGTACATAATTGTGGTCGTCGAACTCTGTTCTGAGGTAGTGAAGACTTCGCTTATAAGAGAAATAGACTGTTTCATTTTTAATTGAAATCCTGAGCCGAGGTCAGAACTTGAGTTAGTGAACCAGAGTGAATAGAAAGGATAGTGTAACCCTGACTTAAACCCTGGTCAATCACTGTTCAAAGGCTAGAAGCAGTTTTGATCGCACCGCCTTTGTGGGACGAGCGGTATTCAATAATTTGGAGCGATTCCATAGACTGGAGGACATGTGGCGTAAGGCGGGTTTCCAAAACCGCCCTCATTGCGTGTTAACGTTCGAATGAGGAGGCAGAGCGATATCTGCATATGCCATCCGATCTGGCGGTTGGCTATCGAACGGTGATCGCACGCAAAGGAGCACAGGAGATAACTTAAGGTATGGATGTTAATTTTGTTGAATCCATGCCGTGCAGGTATGGGCCCAGGGACCAAAGTACATTAAGTGTTCCGTTGGTGGGCTAGTCAGGTTATTCACACAAGCCTCGAAGTATTTAACCTTTGTCATAAGGTTTCGTCGGGGTTACTTGTTTTGTTTTCAACCTTGATATAATTAAACCCCGAAGTTGGTGCCAATTCTATATTGGAGGTATCACGGAGTTATAAGGTTTGATATATTTAAATTTTTCCAGAGTTGCTGAATGCGTTGTTTGTCAATTTCTTTGAAATTGATAAATAAAATTACAAGAGAGTTGTGGAAGACCACGTGGAGATGAACTGAGTTAATCCAAGGAAAATGCTGATAGAGCTACTATAGAGGCCAGCTCTCCTTAGGGGGCTGAATTTAGTTTTTTTGCTGTCACAATCCTTTCAGATTAGGGATGGCACAACATCCCATACATCATTCTTCATAATCGATTCATATTATTCAGCCATGTCATCCTTCCAAACCTATTCTTTAACAACTTCTTCAAAAGCATAAGGATAAGCGTGGATCATAGTGCTCATAGCTGAAACATATCCTTGATATTAGCTTGGCTTCTTACTTTCTATAAAGGTCCTTTTGGTAGGCACATATCTCTCAACATCTTGTAAAATATCACAAATCCATAGAGGTCTCCTTCGGGTAGCAAGATCACTTGGAGGAGGATCGAAGGGGTCCATAGGCTCCATGGAATCATCAACTATGTCCTTCTCAAATTCAGGTACAAATGGACCTTATAGAATGTCATAATCATCTTTCTTCTCAGTAGGGGAAATTTCCCTTGCTTTTCCAAGAGAGACATCTTCATTGAGAGATACATCCCTTCTAAACTTGATCTTCCTTTGACTCGATATGTATATTCTAAATGCTTCAATTTTATCAAAATAACTAACAAACATACTTTTCTTTTTGGTTCCTTTTGTCCTTCGGAATATAAAAGTATATGGGGAAACCAAATACCCTATGATTTCCAATGTTGGCCTTCAAACCTATAAATAATTCTTCGGGGGTCTTGTTGTCCAATGCTTAATGAGGAACCTTATTTTGAACATAGATTGTTGTATTTGTAGCATCTTTCCACAGGAATTCTGGAAACTTTTGATCATGAAGCATAGATCGAGAAGCTTCTACAATTGACATGTTCTTTCTTTCGACCACACCATTTTTATTAGCATTGTAAGGTATGATAGTTTATTTCTTAATTCCATCCTACTTGAAAAATTTGATGAACTTATTTGAAATGTAATCTCCACCATTTTCAAATTGGAAGACTTTGACCTTATTCATTTTTTATTTTCTATTAGTGCCTTGAAGTCCTTGAACATATGAAAAACCTTATTCTTGTGCTTTAAGTAGTCTATCCATGTCTTTTTGGAGAAGTCATCAATAAATATTATGTAGTAGAGATGTCCACCAATAGAGTGCACATGCATGGGTTTGCATATGATCAGGAGTTCATAATTTTTTCTCAAAATTCAACGTTACAGGATTGGGTTGAAACCAAGATGGTTGCGTAGATCTCGTCTTCTTGATTCCAGTGCAGTGAAAAATTCAAAATACCGATGTCATATGAAGAAGATATTGCGTTCTGATTGAAATGCCAAACAACTAAAATTGTGACAATTTGACCAGGTTTGACTGGGATGCACAGTCAGCAAATTGGATGTACAGTCAGCAAAAGAGAATATTCCTCAAAATATTCCTTTATTAGGACTAATCGATTGTTTACAAGTGTCAATGTATGATTTGAGGAATGGGTTGAAGAGCCAATTATAGGGTGCCACGTGTCCCTGAAATGGCATGTTCAAATTTTGTGAGGGTCTACAGGGCTTGACCCCCAGACCTCCCACTAGGCACGCATAACCGTTTACCATCCAAACTACACAAGTTCTTAACCATATTAGTCGACATATTTTATTTATGGTTTATTGCAATTATGGTTGGGGGGTGGGAACCGCCGGCAGTCCCAACCCACTAGTGGTCCCCGACATTTAAGTCACATGGCACTTTATCGTTAACAAAACCACACAATAAATGTAACCCGCTAGTAGTTCCACATTACATATCACATGAAAAAAATTAAATGTTAGCTCCCCGCGTGGTTAGGCTAACCTGATGGGAATTCAACCAAGGTTGAAACCATAAACCTCAGGTTGCGACTTGAGTTCTACCTAACCAACGACATCAAACGATTTTGGGGTGCGCATGTGGCCACCGTCCAATCGTCACACTTTTAATGCAGTAAGTTTTAGTGGAGAATTTAGGGGCACTCCTAAATTGGAGCCAAGCTATAATTATCTTCAGTTAACTAGAGTTTTCAACTTTTAGTGGAGCTTTCCTAGGAGATACTGGGAAAAAGTGGAAGAGGCCCAATTTTCGACCATTCTGAGTGAATGAAGAGTCATTTTTGACTAATTGGAGAATTATGGAGCCATTGGTGTAGAGAAAAAATATATTAGAGCACTGTAACTACATGTAATAGTAAATTTTGAGCATAATGAAAGTTGGACAAGCCATTGGGAGCTGTACCAACAGATGTAGCCCAGGAGGGGTGAATTGCTTCATCATGCCTGCTGTATAGAAATCATGTGGTGACTTATTTGTCTGTATTACACTACTTTTCAGTGTTATTTATTCTTATTTAATGCTTCTAATTCACTAAAAATCATCTACAAATCATGGAAAAACTCCTTAATCCTTATGCAAACTAATGAACCAATTATGGACTTGTTTTTAAAACTGAAAGACACTTAGCACAAAAAAACTAATATTGTCATTTTTTATCATATTGGTACCATAAGTAGAGTTTTTCTGTAGATTTATTTAGTGCAAAGAATTGTTTAAGTGTTTGCAAGTTTTAGATGCTTACAAGGCTCAAGCTCAAAAGAGGAGAAGGAAAATTGGTTGAAGTAAGGGGGTCTCAAAAGGAGCCAAAGCAAAGGAGAGCAAGATTGCCACAATCTCCACCACCTAGTTCACCTCCTAAAGAAGCAGAAGCTCCATTAAGCATGCCTCATGAGGAAGGAGAAATCCATGAAGAATTTGATCCTAAGGAGGAAGAAAGAGTGTTTGGGAAAGCATTCCTTGACATGACTGAGATGGTTAGAATTATTTTTCAAAAAAGGAATGAGAGACTGGAAGGAGAAGGATGTAAACTCCAAAAGGAAGGAAAAGGATCTTCAGGAGGTCAACATGATGAAGAAAAGTAAAAGAAGGGAAATGGAGGAAATGGAGGAAATGAAGAGCCATCATCTTCACCCTCATCATCATCATCATCTTCTACTTCTTCTTCGGTACATCAGCCACACAAGTCCAAGAACACATATAAATATCCTTTATTAAAACTTGATGTTAAGTTCGAATTGCCAATTTTTAATGGTGAAGTAAATTAAAACAAGCTAGATAATTGGATTATACAATTGGAGGTCTATTTGAGAATACAGAACCTTCAAGATGATGATACAAAAATTCAATTATCTTGTTTGAGAATGGAAGATGCAACACTTTTTTGGTGGGAAGCCAAGACAAAGGAGAAAATCAAGAAACATGATAAGATTATTCTATCATGGTCAGATTTTATTGCTGTATTAAACACTAATTTTATCCATTAGCTCATATGCAGAAAGCCATCATGAACTGGTATAACTTTAGGCAATTAAAGGGACAAAATGTGCAAAAATACACCCAAGAATTTAGGAGAAGAGCTCTTTTATTAGGGGTGGATTTGCAGAGCCAAGATACTTTGCTAAAGTACATAGGAGGCTTACATAGCTACCTAAATCATACTATTCTCATGTTTAACCCCACCAATCTAGATGAAGTTTGTGTTCAGGCCACACATCTAGAAGCTAGAGGGAAGAAAATTTCCGAAGAGGGTAGGAATAAACCTTTTAAGGGTAAAGCCAAGGAAAAGACCTCAAAAGGTAGAAACAAAAACAATGCATCTATTAAGAAAGAGGGAGAAAAATTGAATTGTAAACATTGTTCAAAATAAGGCCATGATGAAACTCATTGTTGGAAATTACATCCTGAATTGAGGCCAAAGAAACCCAATAACAAAGGGAAACATAAAAATGCTGCTACAAATCAACATGATTTAGGATCTGATTCAAGTGATGAAACTAAAATTACAGCCATGAGATTGAAGAACATGAAGGGAAAATAAATTGAAACTAAACCCAGTACTAATGCCTCAAACTGTCACATAAACACTCCAAATGAAGAAGAAAGAATAGAACTGTTTCATGTGAGGGTCATATCCAATCATACCGGGATTGACACACTATTTGATAGTGGGTCACAAGAAAAATTAATCTTTGAATATTTGTTCAAGAAACTTAACCTTGATACCATACCACATCCAAAATCATATCCATTGGGTTGGATTTATAAGGATGCAAATCTACAAGGATGCAAATCTACAGGTTTTAAAGAAATGTATATTGAGGTTTGCAATCACTGTGGATTTGTTGACAAAGTTGAATTAGATGTGGTTTCGCTTGACATAATTGGTATTGTATTAGGGAGTCCTTACTTGTTTGACAGGAAATCAATCTTCTATCACCATGAGAAAAAGTATCATTTATTTAAAGATGGAAAGGAATTCATTTTCAGAGAACATCACAAGAAGACAAACATTGCTTTGGTAAATGATGGATAGATAAAGAGGTTGGTAAATTCAAGTAAGAATTTTGTTCTTCTTATGATTAAGCCTAAAGCTAATATTAATCATGAATCTTTTGAAGGATGTGATCCTAAGTTGAAATCAGATTTATATGATGTGGTTAATGGACATCATGAGATGTTTCAGGAGCCAATAGGATTGCCTCCAAAAAGGGAAATTCAACATGAGATTTAGTTGCAGTAGTATTTTCCTCTTCCAAACATCACTATGTATCGCATGTCGATAATGGAGAATTCTAAAATAAAGAGGAAAATCAAAGAGATGTTGGACAAAGGAATCATAAGGCCAAGCACCTCTCCATGCGGTTCACCCATAATCTTGATACCAAAGAAAATGGGACTTGGCGCATGTGTGTAGATTTTCGATCTTTGAACAAGATTATGGTAAAAAATCGTTATCCACTCCCAAGAATAGATGATTTTCTTGATCAGCTGAAAGAAGAAAAGTTTTTCACTAAGTTAGATTTACAAAGTGGATATCATCAAGTAAGAATTGCAGAAAGTGATATATGGAAAACTACATTCAAAACCAAATAAGGACCCTTTGAGTGACTAGTTATGCCTTTTGGTTTATGTAATGCACTGAAAAATTTCATGCAAGTTATGGATAATGTTTTGCGACCATTCCTTGATGAATTTTTTATTGTGTACTTAGATGAAATTTTTATTTTCAGAAAAACAAGAGAAGATCATGTCTTGCATGTGAATATAGTGCTTGATATTTTGAAGAAAGAGAAATTGTTTCTTAAGATGTCAAAATGTGAGTTTGGAAAGACTTATTTGGTCTATTTGGGGCATATTGTAGGAGGAGGAGAATTGAGGATTGATCCTTCTAAAGTGGAGGCCATTATGAATTGGCCCACACCCATAACAGTTACCGAGGTAAGAAGTTTCTTAGGTGCAGCTCAATATTGGAGGAAGTTTATTGCTAACTTTTCTTCCATCGCAGCTCCTATGCATGTAGTGACAAGTGTGAAGAAAGGCTTCTAATGGGGAGGCAAACAACAACAAGATTTTGAAGCTTTAAAAGACAAGATTAGTTCAGCTCCAGTCCTTGCATTAGCAAATTTGAGACAACCATTCGAGATACAAACTGATGCTAGTGATTATGCCATGGGCGCAGTTCTTTTGCAACATGGTAAGCCTATCTCCTTTCATTCAAAAAATTTTAATGGTGCTATGACTAATTATCCTACATATGACAAAGAACTATATGCGTTGGTAGAAAGTGTCAAGAAGTGGAAACACTACTTGACGGGTAAAGAGACTATTGTACATACCGATCACCAACCATTACAGTACTTGCAGTCACAAACAAAATTGCAGCAATCAAGACATTTTAGGTGGATGGGATTTCTTCAACAATTTCACTTGGTTATAAGGTACAAAAAAGGTATATTCAATAAAATTGCAGATATTCTTTCAAGACCTATCATTAGTGCTTCTACTTTACTCAAAAATGATTTTGTTGTACATGTGAGTTACATAGAACAATATGCACATGACATTGATTTCCAAGATGTGTATGCTAGTTTGAGTGAAGGGAATCAAGTTGAAGAAAAATATTATCACATGCATAGAAATTTGTTGTTTCTTTTGGGAAAAATATGTATTCCACGGGGAGAGAGGCAAAGTGTCATGAGAGAAGCTCATTCTTCTCTTATTGCTGGACACTTTGGGGTAAGCAAAATAGTGGCACATCTACAGAGGTATTGTTATTGGCCTCACATGATAGATAGTGTGTCACGTTTTATGAGATGTTGTTCTATGTGTGCAACAAGTAAGCCTAGTAATAGGAAGCTTGGGTTGTACACGCCACTATCGATACCATCAAGGCCATGGGAGAGTGTCTCCATGGACTTTGTTGGAGGTATACCTATGTCAAGAAAGCAAAATGATTATATTTTTGTAGATGTGGATAGATTCAGTAAAATGTGTATACTTATGCCAAGTAAGAAAACCATTATTGATGAACAAACTGCTGAACTTTATTGTCAAAATGTTTGGGCTCATTTTGGATTGCCCACTTCTATTGTTAGTGACTGGGATTCTAGGTTCATTGGGAATTTTTGGTCAAATATATGGATAATGATGGACACAAAGTTGAAAAAGTGTACCACTTTTCATCCACAAATCGATGTAAAAACCAAAGTGGTGAATAGAACAGTTGTGCATATATTGAGAGGATATTGCATCAAACATCCCAAGTTGTGGGATGAACAACTGAATTATATTCAACATGCTTACAACTGGGCAAAGCACTCTTCAATACAAACCTCACATTTTGAAGTATGCTTTGGGTATTTTCCAAAATCACCATTAGAATTAATCTTTGGGAAGGATGTTGCAATTGATGGCCATAGTGATATTGATAAGGCTCAAAATTTCATTGAGAAAATTCAGATCATACATCATCAAGTTCTAGAACAAATTGAGAAAATTCAAAGAAAAAAGAAAGAGAGGCATGACAAACATCAGGTTGATCACAAGTTTCAAGAGGGAGATGAGGTATGGTTGCACATTAGCAAAGAAAGGATGCAAGGGGAAGGTAAAAAGCTCAAACCCATTCGCTTGGTCCTTTCAAGATCATAAAAAAAGTTGGTAATAAGCATTCCAAATTGAATTGCCTTCTTACATACAAATTTATTCAGTTGTTAATGTTGAAAACTTACACTTGTATGAGCCTCCTTTGATCGATGATCAAGGAAGTGATGTTTAGCTAACTTCTATTGAATATTTCTCACTAGAATTTCTAGATGAGCTCAAAGAAGATAAAATTCTTGATAGGAGGACAAGAGCATCAAAGAGGGGAAGTGTTGACTACCTTTGAGTTGGGATAAAAGGCACTAAACCAAGCAAGGCAATATGGATGGATATTGGAAAGCTGAGGGAGATATACACTCATCTACTGAATAGGTAATCAAGCCTTTTCGGGTCCAAAAGCTTCCTAATGGGGAGGAATGATCAGGAGTTCATAAATTTTGCTCAAAATTCAAAATTAATGGATTTGGTGGAAACCAATATTATTGCGTATATCTCGTCTTCTTGATTCCGGTGCCGTGAACGGTTCAAAAAACCGGTGTCGTATGAAGAAGATATTGCGTTCTGATCGAAATGCCAAACAGGTAAAATTGCGATAGTTTGAATAGGTTTGACTGGGATGCATAGTCAACAAAGTGGATGTACAATCAGAAAAAGAGAAGATTCCTTTCTAAGGACCAATCGATGGTTGATAAGTGTCAATGTACTATTTTAGGAATGGGTTAAAGAGACAATTATAGGGTGCCACATGGCTAGCCCTGAGGCTGCCACGTGTCCTTGAAATGGCATGTTAAAATTTTGTGAGGGTCCGTAGGGCTCAACCCCTAGACTTCCTATCGGGCATGCATAACTATTTACCATCCGTGTTACACAAGTTCCTAACCATATTAGTCGATGGATTTTATTTATGGTTTATTGCAATTATGGTTGGGGGTTGGGAATCGCCGGCGGTCCCAACCTGCCAGCAATCCCTGACGTTCACATGGAACGTTATTGTTAACACAACCGTGCATTAAATATAACCCTCCAATAGTTCCACATTACATATCACATGTAACAATTAAATGTCAGCTCCTTGTGCGGTTAGGCTAACCCGACGGGAATTCAACCAAGGTTCAAACCATAAACCGCAGGTTGTGGCTTGAGTTCTACCTAACCGCCGATATAAAATGGTTTAGGGGTGCACATGTGGCCACCGCCCAACTGTCACACTTTTAATGCAGTCAATTCTGGAAGAGAGTTTAGGGGCACTCCTAGATTGGCGGCCAAGCCAAAATTTACTCTAGTTAACTGGAGTTCTCCACTTTTAGTGGAGCCTTCCTAGGAGATACTGGGAAAAAGTGTAGGAGGCCTAATTTTCGACCACTCTGAGTGAATGAAACGTCATTTTTGACTAACTGGAGCATAATTCTGGAGCCATTGGTGTAGAGAAAAAAACTAGTAGAGCACTATAACTACATGTAATAACAAAATTTTGAGCATAATGAAAGATGGACAAGCCATTGGGAGCTAGACCAACAGATGTAGCCTAGGAGGGGTGAATTGCTTCATCATTCTTGTTGTGTACAAATCATGTGGTGACTTATTTCTCTATTTTACACTATTGTCACTGTCATTTATGCTTATTTAATGCTTATAATTCACTAAAAATCATCTACAAATCATGTACAAATTCCTTAATCCTTATGCAAACTAATGAGCCAATTATGCACATGTTTTTAAAACTGAAAGACAATTAGCACAACAAAACTAATACATTCATTTTATATAAGCATAAGTGAGAATTAATGAGTTGAAGAATATCATCGGTCTTATTCTTTCTATAGGGGAACTATCCCCTTGTCTTCTTTCCACTAACACACCCCAGACAAACTCCATCATGACTGGATTGAACATCAGGCATCCTAGAGACCAACTTATTCAATTTCGGTAGGGATTCATAACATAGATGTGCTAACCTTCGGTTACGTAGCTCACTTTGATGATTTATTTCATGGACCATTGATATAAGAGGTCACCCATTGAATCTATAGAGTCCTTCAACTCTAGCCCCCAAGGTGAAAGAATATCTCATGTGGGTTTCGATAGGCCAAGTGAGGAATTTTCCTTTAATGAATGCTACTCTTATACCCTTGTCTTTCAAAGCATAAATAGATACCAAATTCTTATTTAAACCCATTCTGCACATCACATCACGAAGAAAAATGGATTCACCAGAGTTCAAATGAAATTGAGAGAACCAAAATGCTTCACTGGATAAGTATAGTTATCTCCAATAATGATTGTCAAACTTGTCTCCCTCTCAACCAGGTTAGAGAGGACTTCCTTGTACAGAAAGAAATATCCAAAATCCCTAATATATGCTAAAAAAATATCATATGAATCTAGAGGGGAGGAAATAGAATTAGAAAAAATAAGAATATATTCATATTGACTAGCAACTACATTATTTTCATACCTAAAATTTCTTATTCTCTTTTGAGGATGATGACCTTCTTCATAGTCATCCAGACTATATTTTATCCTTCTATAACCCCTTATTCGTCTATCATCTCCTCTTCTTTGATCATCATTCCTTCTCCTATGATTGTACCTATTTTTGTTGAAGACACAATGGGATATTGAAGCATCTCTCTTCCTCATATAGTCTTGGACATAGTGACCATACTTGTGGTAATTTAAGCATTCAATTTGAGGCTTATATTTTCTAAACATTCTATTGGAGTATTTCGATTTAGGATAGAAATTTATTGAATTCGATGGTCTCCCTTTACCTTTATTCCTCTTGTCTTTAATAAAAAAATGTAATTGGTTCTCCTTCTTTTTTCTTTTGAATCCTTCCTTGGGCAATCATCCCGGTTTCTTCTTTAGTGGGTTGTGTAACGAGCTCATCAAATGTTGGAAGTATATTGTTGTTTCTTATAATAGTAATGAAGGTTTACCAAATAGGAGGAGGACCTTGAAAAGTGATCATCACCAAATGTCTATCAGGTATAGTCTCACTAGCTATCTGCAATTGATCCCTTAGTTGCGATACCCTCATGATATAGGATTGCACAAATTACTGCTTATTCATTATCAATTCATTGAGATTATTATTCAAGGAGAGGATATGATTAAAATTTTGACTTGATACATCCCAATCAACTTATCATAAATGTCTTTATAACTCTTCATATTACCAAAATAAACAAGTAAATGATGTTGTAAACCATCAATGAGAATTTTATTAGCTTTTACGACACCTTTATTGTACATAGAATTGATAGTAGCAGAAGCATTCACCGGAGGCACATGTACCTTTCCTTGCACATATTCCAAAACATAATTTTCATATAAGATAGCTTCCAACCTAGTCTTCCAAGCATCAAAGTTGGATGAGTCATCAAGCTTCTCATTATCATTAAAGTAAGAGGTATACATATTGACCAAATCAAATATGCTCCTTTAACTTATTTCAAAGACAATTTCTCTTGTATCTTGTCTCCTTGGGCTTGAATTCACCTTAGCTCTGATACCATGTTAATTTTCAATTATTCTATGTTGTTACCATCACTTTAGCCAAATTCTTATCTTTTCTTAACAATCTTTAAATACAATTAATCTTCCAATGATCAAAATAAATTGTAGATAGAACCATAATGCAATGAAAAATAAGAGACAACATGTTTGGTCAAATACTAGGGAAAAATCCAACAAGGGAGAAAACCCTTTCAAATTCTTATTCTTATTAGATTTCCATAAAATTATCAGCAAAGAGAGAGTACAATGTTCTAGTTCACCATACACAATACTATCCAACAAAACCAACCAAACAATATCTAAGAGATGATCCCAATAGACATATTTTTCTTCAAATAAAATTTTCTAAGCCTACAATAAACAATCAAAATTTGTGATCAACTGTGAACAATGCTCTAGGACATAGCTACATAGAGCTAGTGATCATGTGTGTGACTAAAGTTCTCCAACCACGAGGAGCACCTTGTATGCATGCGGCTACAACCAAGATTTCCCTATTCCAACACTACAGGTACAGTTCAAAAACCCTTCTTGACAAATGCGAGCTTGTACCCTACAATTTCGAACATGCATTAACCAAATTTGTGAACCAACCTAAGACCTATGCGTGCCAAAAAAAAGAAGAAATAGAAGAAGATGTTTATTGATGATGTCCAAATAAGGGTCATTTGACTTGTATTTATATGCTTCCAAGTGTGCCTGATTTCTCTTGAAAGTTGGTCTATACTTATGTGCACATGTGGGTTTCCATATTAAAAATACACTTTTCCTTGATAAAATTAAAATTTTCCGAGGGATACAAGGGGTATTTATTGATGAGAAATATTTTCCAAAGGAGGGAATTTAACCCTAAGCTACTAGATTAGCACAAATGAAATTAAAATATTTCACTATTAAGTGCCAACCAAGGAAAAAGGCTAATTAGTTCCTATTATCACACTCAAAATTTGTTTTGATAAGGTCACCATAGGTTTCATGTTATGTCATGTTGGGTCAAATCTTTGATGAAGAATTTACCAAATCCTCTTTATCCTATGTAAAACAAAAACCACCATGAGTCATGTCATGTTAGTCAACTACACTCCATGTCTTTTTGTTTTCACACCCATGCCTTCAAATTAAAAAAGTGAGGCACTAGCTAGTTTTACACAGTTTCATAGCGAATTTAGTGCAAAATAGGCAGATTTCGCTACGAAACTACCTAATAATTTCGTAGCACATATGAGAATTTCTCTATTTTTTTACTTTTGAGAAGTCAACTTAAAGGGAAGTTTCTGGGAAAACAAAGAAGTATTTTACAAAACTGAGAGAGGTTGTTGTCAATAACATATCAAATACAATATTTCACTTTTCTCAAAGGTTCTACGAATTGGGAGATACATTAATGTCTTTTGGCCCTATTTTCAGAAAACATAATTTTCCTGTTTGATACATGTTTTTCAAATGCAAATTTTGGACAATTGGAGATGGTATTTAAAAAGCCAAGAGAGGTTTTTATTAAAAACATTTTTATCTACAAAAAAAACCTCCATTTTTGAAAAATCTATCAAGGATTCGAAAATATGAATTCATTTCTAAACTGCAAATTCTGCCTTTTTTAGGCAGTTTCATAGCCTGCTTCAGGCTTGAAGCTAGAAAAATGCTACGAAAATTCCTGTAGGTGCATTTTTTTCTTTGGAATCCAGTTTTATAAAGACTTAAGGAGGGAAATTGATAGTATTTATCTCTTTTAACCCAACAAACATGTCCATATCAGCAAAGAGAGCTAATAGGTGGCAGAGGTTGGTGAAATGAAATATGCTACTAAACTACGTTACGAAACTGCCTAATGACACTTTGTTTTTGAAGCAAGGAGCTTTGGGTTTTATTTTGTTATCTTGAAAGTTTTTTGAAGGTCAGCTAGCCACATGTAAAGGTGAAATATAGTCAGAGGAATGTTTTTTATGCAGGTTTGGTCTTCGACAAAGTTATCCAGCTCATCAGTTCATCATGGAGGCATTATCATGTGTGATGGAAACAACTCCTTAAAAGTAGGAATACATGTTTCATGAAGCCCTACTAACATTTTTTAAAGTCTCATGGTAGCATAAATTCAAATTGACTGGAATTTTTTTTTAAAACATAGGCGCTACGAAAAGTTATTACGAAATGAGCGCTAAGAAATTTTTGTAAATGATTTTTTTAGCAGTCAATTTCAAGTTTGATTTATTACCAAATGAAAAAGGATTTTTGAAATATGAAAGAGGTTTTTCTTTAGCACAAGACTATATACAACAACCTCTCTCAGGTTCTGCAAAGGCATCAGGTTTTGGATATTATACACTCATCTTTGGAGCCTATTTTTCAGAATTTTCACTAACCAGATTTGTGGAAAATTTGTAAAAAATTGACTTGGAGGAGGTCCAAATTAGTATCCACATGGAATAATGACACATTAGCACTCTAGTACACTCATAAAAGAAGTTGGTTTCAGTTGATAAGGGTTATTAAATTTATTTGTTGAACTATTAATGAAATAAGGGTCCTTTTTGTATTCAAACTCTGAAATATCCCTAGGAAGTCTCCAAGTGATGGAATCATGTTTGAAATAGGTCTCTGAGGTGTGAATTCGAGGTGAGTAGGGTGGAAAATCATTTGTATGAGTTCTCATTCTATAAATGAGAGTATTTTTAGAGTTAGAAGGGGTTGGGAGATTCTATGAAGAGACTAATCTTGTAATCTTTGTCTATCAGTAATATACAGTTGCAACAGGCTATTTCAGACCTGAGATTCTTCTATGTGTTCTTATATATGTTTCTTATATCAATATTTTACTTTCTCTCTAGTTTCTAGTTGTATAATCACTTGGAATTCATGACTACATGCTACAAATTCCTTTATGCACCTAGTCTACTGTTTTGTCATGTTTTATTAGTTTGCTTATGTATAATCACTTGGAATTCATGGTGACATGCTCCAACTTCCTGTATGCATATAGCTTGTTGTTCTTCCCTTCATGTGTGGTTTTATAATAATACAATTGCCTTAGGTTCCATGAGATAGATTGAGTTGTGACTTAGTTTTCATATTGACTCCATAAGCCCAATGGTAGTAAACCCTCTACATCTTTCACCTACACAACAATACATTCAATCCAATTCAGAGTTAGAAATCTGATTGTGAACAGATTAAACTTCATTGAAAATCATTTATTCTTCTTTTGAGAGAGCCTTCTCAAACTAGAAAGGCTAATTTCCAGTTGCAAGTGGTTTGAATTAGTTACTCCAAGTTGACCATTGAAGAAACCCAACAGGACTCAAATTGGTGATAACATTTTGGCACCATTGCTGGGGTCGAAGGTGTAAATTTTCCCTGGGAAGAACGACAAAGTTTCAGTTCTAAGGTCTGATAGCAATAGACATTTAGACACAGATTGGCTGTATTTATGCTTTGGCGACTCCACACATCAATTAATAAATTGGAAGGTGACTCCACTACTTGAATATCAGCAGCCTGATGAAGTTCCAAGATGAGTTCCATTGCAATAATAAATGCCAAGTATGCCCCTATGAATTGGTCTCACATCCTTGGTTTTCCAAATCCTATGCCAAAGATCGTTTGGTTAACCAATATTCACATATTTAAAAATGAAAAGAAAGACAATGTTGCTCTTCAGTTGCTTAGATTCCATATGCATGTACACAGACTTAAGGTTCAGTTCATTGAGGAATGTCTCTTGAATATGTTTATGGTCACTTTAGAAGGAAAAGCATGGTCTTGGTACGAAACCCTGCCAAATGGTTCCTTATATTCTCTTGCTGATTTCTATGTTTCATTTTATGAGATGTATAAAGAATGTAATTCTTCCTTATTTCTAGTCAAATACTATTGTAAACATTGTGTGAGTTTTATTGAATATTTGGAGAATTGTTATGAAGATGATGAGTTCATGGATGAGGAAATTTTAGAAATCCTTCATGACAATCCCTTTCATCACAAAGAATAAAGGATAGTCTCTCTCTTGGATGAAAATGAAACCCATCAGGAGTTTATTTATGAAAATCATGTTACGTCCTCTGATTTTAATGAAAACTTGTAGCAGAATTGTTAATCTTTTGATCATCACGAATATGAGAATCATTTCAAACAACAAGAGGAAATACTAGAAGATAATTGCTATAATCCTTAGGTAAAGGAAGAAGTTTATTCTTCATGTCATTCCTTGCATCAACCTACATCAAATGAAGAAAAATTTGGACAATAAGATGAGTATGCTTGTTGAATCATATGAAGAGTTACCTTTAGAAATTTCTATGGTACATGCTGAGGCAGTTCCTTGTGAAAGTGTCCAAGAGTACTCCAAGTATTTCTTCCTCTCATATGAAAATACTGATCAACATATTTTTTATTTTTTATTTGAGAAAGGTCACAAGGGTTATAATTAAGAATTTGAACAATGAACACCATCAAAGTATCATATTTACTCACACTTTCTTGTTGATCAACAAGAATTATTCGTGCATACTCTCAAAGATCCTTTTGCATCTCTGCTGGAATCTTCTATAGGAATGAATTACAATATGATTTTCAGTTATGTATACAAATTCAGATGGTGGAACAAGTTTTCAACTCTCAGGAGTGGTTTTATGATCAGAGACGTGGAATTTCCATTCCAATCCAATACTCAACTGCTTGATTGGCTTCATTGGAAGTGTGAGATCACTTGATTCAGTTTTTATGCTGTGCAATTAGAGTAGGATCATCTGTATATAAATAAGCTTGAAGATCAAGAATTTTGTCAGTTTCAGTTTTAAATTCAACATGTGTACTTTCAGTTCTTTAGTAGCTACTGGTTTTTTCAGTTCCAAGGTTACAAGCCAGAACAACTTGCAATTTTTCATTTTGAAGATGGGAGCAACCCAATAGAGGTGGCACTGGAACTACTAGTTCTTTGTTGTACCACAGGGGCACACCATCCCAAGTGGAGCCACTTTTATCACACTCAAAATTTTCACCTTTTTTTTATAAGGTTACCATAGGTTTCATATTATGTCATGCTAGGTCAAATCTTTGATGAAGAATTTACCAAATCATGTTTACCTTATGTAAAAAAAAACCACCATGAGTCATGTCATGTTAGTCAACTACACTCAATGTTTTTTTTTTCTTTCACACCCATGCCTTCAAATTAAAAAAGTCAGCCACTAGCTAGTATTACACAGTTTTGTAGTGGATTCAGTGCAAAATAGGCAGATTTCACTACAAAACTGCCTAATAATTTCGTAGCGAATATGAGGATTTCTCTATTTTTTGACTTTTGAGAAGTCAACTTCAAGGGCAGTTTCTGGGCAAACAGAGCAGTATTTTAAGAAACCGAGAGAGGTTATTGTCAATAAAATACCAAATAAAGATAAATTATTTCAATTTTCTCAAAGGTGCTACAAATTGGGAGATATAGGGATTTATTTCGGCCCTATTTTCAGAAAACAGAATTTTCCTATTTTATACATGTTTTTAAAATGCAGAATATGGATAGCTAGAGATGGTATTTAAAAAACCAAGAGAGGTTTTTCTTCAAAACATATTTATATACAAAAAGCTCCTCAATTTTTGTAAAATATATCAAGGATTAGGAAATATGAGTTCATTTCTAAACTGAAAATTCTGCCTTTTTTAGGCAGTTTCTTATTGTGCTTCAGGCTTGAAGCCAGAAAAATGCTACGAAAATTCTTGTAGGTGCATTTTTTCTTTGGAATCCAATTTTATGAAGAGTTAAGGAGGGAAATTGATATTATTTATTTCTTTTAACCCAACAACCATTTCCACATCAGCGAAGAGAGCTAATGGGTGGCAGAGGTTGGTGAAATGAAATATGCTACTAAACTACGCTATGAAACTGCCTAATGACACTCTGTTTTTGCAGCAAGGAGCTTTGGGTTGTATTTTTTTTATCTTGAAAGTGTTTTTAAGGTTATATAGTGACATGTAAAGGTCAAATATAGTCAGAGGAATGTTTTTTATATAGGTTTGGTCTTCGACAAAGTTATCGAGCTCATCAGTTCATCATGGAGGCATTATCATGTGTGATGGCAACAACTCCTTAAAAGTAAGAAGACATGTTTCATGAAGCCCTCCTAACATGTTTTAAAGGTTCATAGTAGCATAAAGTCAAATTTAATGGCAAAAGTGTTTAAAACAGAGGCGCTATGAAAAGTTTCTACAAAATGAGCGCTACGAAATTTATGTACATGACTGTTTTAGTAGTCAAGTTCAAGTTTTATTTATGACCAAATGAACAAGTTCAAGTTTTATTTATGACCAAATGAAAATGGATTTTGGAAATATGAAAGAGGCTTTTCTTAAAAATAGGTCTATATACACAAACCTCTCTCATTTTCTTCAAATCCATCAGGGTTTGAAAATTATACACTCATATTTGAAGCCTATTTTTCAGAAATCAGATTTGTGAAAAAATTGTAAAAATTAGACTTGGAGGAGGTCTAGCTCAGCATCCACGTGTCATAATGACACATCAACACTCTATTACACTCATAAAATTAGTTGGTTGCAGTTGATAAGGGTTATAAAATTTATTTGTTGAACTATTGATGAAAGAAGAGTCCTTTTTGTATTCAAACTCTTGAAAATAGAAATATCCCTAGGAAGTCTCCAAGTGATGCAATCATGTTTGAAATAGGTCTCTAAGGTGGGAATTTGAGGTGAGTAAGGTGAAAAATAATTTGTATGAGTTCTCATTCTATAAATGAGAGGATTTTTAGAGTTAGAAGGGGTTGGGAGATGTTATTAAGAGACTACTCTTGTAATATTTTTCCATCAGTAATATACAGTGGCAGCAGCCTATTTCAGACTTGAGATTCTTCTATGTGTTCTTATGTATATTTCTTATATCAATATTTTAATTTCTCTCTAGTTTCTAGTTGTATAATCACTTGGAATTCATGACTACATGCTCTAACTTCCTTTATGCACCTACTCTGTTGTTTTGTCATGTTTTATTAGTTTGCTTATGTATAATCACTTGGAATTTATGGTGACATTCTCCAACTTCCTGTATGCATATAGCTTGTTGTTTTGTCCTTCATGTGTGGTTTTATAAGAATATAATTGCCTCAGCTTCCATGAGATAGACTGACTTGTGAATTAGTTTTCAGATTGACTCCATAAGCCCAATGGTAGTAAACCCTCTACATCTTTCACCTACACAACAATACATTCAATCCAATTCAGAGTTAGCCATCTGATGGTGAACAAATTAAACTTCATTGAAAATAATTTATCCTTATTTTAACAGATCCCTCTCAAACTGGAAAGGCTAATTTCCAGTTGCAAGTGGTTTGAAGTAGTTATGCCAAGTTGACCATTGAAGCAGGCCAACAGGACTCAATTTGGTGATAACAGTTCCAATACGAAATATGTTCAATTTTTAGTAAGAGAAAATTTGATCTAGACTATATCATTATATTATTTTTCATTTATCTGAATGCTTTCATAATGAAAAATTCAAGGAGTTAACTTTTACGGTCGTGTTTACCCATGAGTCCCAGTTTGGAGAATTTGGGCCTTAAACCTTCAAGAGCTATTTTGAGGTATTAAACAACATAATGTTTTTGGGATGAACTTTATTGTTAAAGCATAGGACCACAAGAAATTATTCTACACTCAAATACTTTTCCAACAATGTAAGAATTATGTCAATAGAAGTTCATAGTAAAAGTTAGGCCTCCTGCTATTAATGTGTGTACCTCGCACTAGTACTTCCACATTGACCCAATTGTATAGAGATGTAGAAATCTCCTAATTAAACCTTCACCTTAGATTTTTTGTTTGTTTGATAGTTTGGCTGGTGAGACATGTCTAGGGGGATTGACATTTAGACCACTTTGATACACAATGACTTACCAACATGATTTTTTCCAATTGTGCTACCACCTGTGGACACCTTCACCTTATAAATTACTTTAATTATTAAAGTTATTAAATTATATAAGATAAAGCAAGTTAATATAATGAAATAAAAATGTTATTTACATTAGTGAATTATAAGAATATCAACCACTAATATCAAGTGATGTTGAGATCTAATCTAAACCATAAATCACTTTGGAGATTAGGGTTGTGGATTCAGTCAATAACTAAAACTTATAAAAGAAAGGTTAGAATAAGGGAGAAGACACATCTTGAGAATAAGACATACCGAGAGTGAGATCTCAAGGATTGGGTGGAGAAGGAATTCCATTCAAGTGTGTAGGGTTTAAGGAAGAGTATGAGGGGATTCAAGGGAAGGATCTAGATCAATCAAAAATTCAAAGGTTTGATCCGTTAGATTAGTTCTAGGATTATAATTGTATGTATGTTTCATCAGTGGATCATTATCCCAAGAGGGAATCCGTTGTAAGTTTTAAATTTATTTAATTTAATAACTGATTTGAAGGGTGGAAAATATTTGTTTGCATGTGATTGAGATTGATATTTAATTTTTCTTCCACTATTATATTTTTTAAATTCCTAATTGCATATTTTATTTAGTATATATACAAAAAAAAAAAATTTAGCGAAGAATCTGCTAGGTAGTAGTTGGAAAAGTTGGTTGGGTTAGAAAATTAGCATGTAACGCCAAATCCATATAGGCGTTACATGGGCCAATTTCATCCAAACATGGACCAATGAGCATATGAGGCAGTAATAAAAACAAAGTTAGGTGGTATGGTTCATATGGATTTGTCCATACATAGAGTGGGGATGAGTTGAAGGATGAAAAGAAAAATAAGAAGTTAAAATAGTTGTGGGGACCATATGAAAAGTGCACAAAATGAAAATTGGTGACACGAAAGTGAAAAAAATGATAAATAATAAAACCGTGTTGGAGGACAAAGATAACACATTTGTAAGTCACATACATGAGCCAACCAAGTGCGAGAGAAAAGAGGCAGATTTTCCATTAGAGTTAGATAAAATGTTAGGTTTTTCAAATCAAACAACCATATAAATGATAAAAAACCAAAAATTAGGATGAAGGAGATATAATACATGACCGTAGTAGTAGTAGAGGGCCATGACAAGACCTATATGGGAGTGTCATCACATGAAATTATCAAGGGATATATCCACCATGGGGGACACAAATATATGGGCGTGCAGGGGATAGAATAAGGAGTCGTAAGAGGTATCATATGGTCGCACATGCACACATTCCCATATTGTGTCGCAGTAATTTTATTTTCAAACTATATGAGTATGTACAACTTGCAGGTAGGTTGTATGTTATAACATGAGTAGTGAGCCAACTATTGAATTATATAGTATATATGGTCATATGTAACAAGGTGACTTACATAGGGAGAGTGATTCCTATAGATACATATAGAAAATACAATTGGTATAATTCACAGTAGGAA
The DNA here is from genome assembly GCA_034641835.2 of Pinus albicaulis. Lineage (NCBI taxonomy): Eukaryota > Viridiplantae > Streptophyta > Pinopsida > Pinales > Pinaceae > Pinus > Pinus albicaulis. The sequence continues at coordinate 927,268,961 of CM076569.1, forward strand.
AATGCAAACAGGGTTTCTAGATTTGTCAATACGGATTGAAGTCACTCTTCCAGAGATGGAGAGGGAGATCATATTTGTCAAATATTTGGCAAGAATTTTTTTATGGGTGTTTTAAAGGACCAAGACATATATCCATAAACAGTTCTTAGTAAATCTATAAACCAGTGGAATATTTTTTCTTGTGGATGCTAGATGGACTTAGCATAAGGAAAAATAAATTGTCATATCTAAATATCGAAACAGTTAATTTTAGATTCAACAAACAGTTGGATGGAGAATCTAACTTATTTTCATGGAAGGCAAGGGTCACCTTGTTTTTGACAAAACAAGGCCTTTAGGAGTTTGTAGAAAAGGTTTTCCTTAAATGGATAGATCCAATAGATAAGGTGAATCATGTGAAGAAGGATACTAAATCCCAAAGGATGCATTCCATGAAGGATCATTTGATCCCACACTTAGCAGAAAAGAAGTTGGCTAGGGATGTGTTTAAGGCTCTAGTGGAACTGTTCCAAAGTGACAACATGAATAGGAAGAGGAACTTGAGAAGAAATCTCAAATCCATTTCACTATCTAGGTATGATAAAATTACTGGTCATTTCATGAGGATAAATCAAGCACAAGATCAAATTATATCAATTAGAGAGTAAGTGGAGTACAAGAGATCATAAATGTGGCACTAAATGGTTTTCCAAAGTCATGGGAACCTTTTTTCTAGGGGATCTATGCTTAGGAGCACCTTCCTAATTAGGAAATTATTTGGGATGACTACATTTGAGAAGAAACTCGGGAGAAGTATAAAGCCAAAAAGTAGGGAGATGGGAGGAGAACTCGACCTTAGTAACAATGAGGGGAAAACCTATCCACTAAGGAAGAATAAGGACTTGAACAATCTCAATTGATTCATTTGCGGGCACTGCCATCATAATGTCAAGAGAAGAAGGGGAAGGGGAAGTCACAAAAGGAAACAAAATTAGTAAAGGTTTAGCCTAATGATTTTTCGATGAAGTTCAAGAAGGGATTATCATTTGTATTTTGTATATCTACCAACACTATCACAAGGAGTGCTTGGTAATTTAATAATGGTGCATCATGTCATATGATAGAGGCATCATAGATATATATTAGTTTAACAAAAAGAGACTTAGATTTATTTGTGGTGCTGGTAATTCTCCCATGTATCAATAAAGGGGGTGATGATTCATGGATGATGAACAAGCCAAAAATAGGAAAAATTGCCTAATTAAGTTCCCAAATTAGACCTATTAAAATATGGGATGAAAATTATCACCGGTATGTGGGCTTGATTTCCACAAATGTATTTTCCTCCTTTATCAGAGAATTATAAATGGTTTCCTATTATTTAAACTAAAACTATTCTAATTACAAAAATTAACACTAATTTAACAATTCTAAGATAAACTAGTCTATCTCCAAAGAAATTTAGAAGTGCATGAAAGTATGAAAATGATTGTTTAAAAGAGATATAGTTAGTCTATATAAATAGTATTTATGTAAAGCAATTGTAAATCACACATTATTGACATAAACAATTATATGAATGAGATGAAAATCACAACAAATACAATAATTATTCATATATTATAAAAAGAATACGAAAAAAAGTCGTTGATTAACAATAGTGCAATAATAGTCTCATTCATATATAAAAATGCTAAATTGGTAAATAAATCTACAATAATGGAAAACATATGCAAATAAAAATACAACCGCATGCATACCCATAGAAGAAAAAAATCACAAGTGGATCTTTGATTCTTCAAAAAAAGAGTATGAACACTAGCGCCAAACATTTTTAAGAATAATGAGAACCCTTCTACTCTCTACGGTCCTTCATTAAATATATTACAAAATAAATTAGCATCATAAGTTGCTATATTTTATTGTAAAGTAATAAATTAAAATATAAAGTGAATATCTAATAATGAAAAATATTAATGTTTTTGTGGGGCATCTTCAAATCATGGAGATTTGATTCCTTCCATATTTTCCACATAAACCTTCCATTATTCATGAATATACATGAATTTTATAATCAACAATGGAGGATTGATTTCCATGTTAATTTCGTAGTTTTATACTTTTCCTTCAATGTTAGGAATCTCAACTTGTAATCTTGAAGAAGCATTCCTTAGGAATTTTATGCAACTTTGTGGATGTTCTAGTAATTGAATGAAATATTCAACATTGACTTTATCCATCTCATTGGTCATATCTTCAATATCATTTCTTTGCTTACTTACACTAAAATGCATGCATCTCCTTTAATTGGTTCACCGAAGAATTGAGAATTGGGCATAATGAAGCCAATGATCAAGTCCATAACCCCATTAATTATCATACAACAATTATTTTGGGCATTATTGAGACTGATTGGGATTCCTTTCCCAACTATCTAAGACTATTCTAGTTTTTAGTTGGTCACCCTATGTGATATTATCAGGATATTGTGCAATTAGCTTATGCTTGGATTACCATGAGGATAACTTTCTAGAGATATTATGCACATGTGTATGCTCATTTAACTTCTATGAAATGGATTGAGAAAGGTTATTTAATAAACTTTGTTTAACTTGAATTAAATTTAGGCTTTGATAAAAATATTCTTGAGGTAACTTAATTTGTTCAATAGCCTTCAAGGTTGCTCCTTTGGATTTCTTTGACTTGTAGATTTAATTTATTAATCTAAAAATATTTTCATGTAATGATAACATTGGAAACTTGTTAAATATTTTCCGTTTTAGAATTTATTTATTTTTCTAAATATTTGATTTTCTTTTGATGTTGCTATTGTAATTCAATAATTGTTTAATGCAACTATTCTTCAAAAGGTGATTTTTGTTGGCCTAAAAAAGTTTCAAGTTAAACAATATTGTTTTCCTTTGGTCTTAATTTGTGTCTCAACTCATTCATAGAAAAAATATTAGCTGAAGCAACACCACCCATAGAGTCAGTGACCTCTTATGAAAAATTCTCATTAACATGTTTTAATGCACCCGAAATAATCATTTGTTGAATAAGGGATTGTTCTCTTTGATTAATCCTTTATCTTTTAGTCATGCATTTAGTAATTGGTCTCTTTTTACTACTGAAGTAGTATTCATGAAAAGGTATATCCTCTTATTTTGTGGGTTTCGAAGAATCAACATGAATTACATTTGGGGATGAAACCTCGGGAAAGGAGGAATTTAGGAAATAAGAGTCTTCGAAATAACTCACGGAATAACAATAATTGTTTTTTTTTCCAGGATTTTCAATCAAAGCATCCTTTGAAGGAGTGTTAAGTTCTAAACTAAGGTCTGATTCAGTTGGTGAAATTTTATCATTCAAGAATTTTTTTTCTTTAGGTTGCTCTAAATATTTTTCCTCACTCTATTTTTTTTGAATGGGCACAAAATTAATGCGTGCCTTAGTTTGGGCCTGGACAACCTAAACATCTTCCAATTTATTTTTTTCATATGATGCGCATCCAACCTATAACCCTGAATCATGAATAATTTTTTCATTTTGTAGTTCCATCTTTACCATTAGAATATTTTCTATAAGAATTCCTTCCATTAATGTTTAATCAATTAGAGGTTTATCCATTTGGACTCTCTTTGCTTCAACATTTTGACTTTGCTCTTCAATGACATCATATTGATGGACTCATGCTATTTCAGTTGGAGCTAAATATTTGTCTACTAGTTCTACCTATGTAGAAACCAAAAATGAAGTTGAATCAGTAGCTACTTCGTGAAGTTGTACTTTGATGTCTTAATGGGATTATGGTCCAAGGGACATTTTTATTCTCCTTTTAAAATCATTAAAATCCCACAATAAAATATTTAAGGAGTTATTGAATTCTTATCAAGAACTCTTCATTTGAAAACATCATCAAAAGGCATATTATCATTAACATGTTTTTTAAAACCTTTTAAAGAGTCACAATGGTTTGCATCAATATTCATAGGATCATGTTTTTTCAAAACAATACATGAAAAATTGATCCCTTCCAACAATGCAACTTCTATTCTAGCATGGTTAACATTTTTCAAGGAATAAATCCAAACATGAATAGGAAATATGGGCCAAATACTCTTTGATCTTGTTTGTAAATATTTGGTAATCCCAATACTTGTAGTTTGATATGCTATTTCCCTAAAGACTAACCTATTAGGTGCATATCTTGGTAGGACATGAGGTGATTCTTGAAAACCATAAATTTGATATAAGAGAAGGTTTAATCAACATATTAGTCTCCAATATCATCAATTCCGTACATTTCCTCATTTGTGAACCTGGGAGGCGGATGGACAAAGAATTTATGATGTAAAGGAATTTTAACATTGTGACCAAATTAAGAAGTTAAAACAATAAATGGATGGAGCTTTGCAAACCCTTGTGATGTCCAGGGTTTTTCCCTAGCCATCCATTTTATGATTTTATTGCATGAATATTTTGTAGATCTCTTATGTAATGGAGAATTCCATTTATTCAACGAAAAAGATAGTTTCTTTTGCAGCTATGGTTTCTAGTCTAGCAAAATATTCTTCGGTTTCATATAGTTCCATATTGAAATTTGGTGCTAGTATTTCGACAGATCAAGAAATTCCTTCCCTCAATGTTCTTGTGGTTGAGGAAGCTATCAATTGTGAAAAAAAATTCTTAGAGCAAGGTCTGGTTTGTATGTTTAATGGGTTTTTGTTGTGACTGGATAATCTGCACAAATGGATCTTTGAAACTTGGAATCCCCTTTTGATGGATGAATTAAATATTTACCCTGTGGCTCGAGGTTTTTTCGTTATGGCTTTTGATAACATATAGAACAAGAAGGTCATTTTTTAGTATGAAATTTATTGGAAGGTGTACAAAAAACACTTCAGTTAAGTCACTGGTGACAAGTGACCCTAACAACAATATGTGGTTGCTTGTGCTTCATATCTGCAATAGTAAAAAAAGAAAAAAAATAAAGTAAAAAGATATATGCGACCCAAAAAAATAAACAACAATATATATCCAATGTAATAAGCAAATTATGGAAATAATTTTAAATGAATAATAATATTTATTGATAACACATGGTAAAGGATATCTGCAAAAGGGTCCTAAAATCTCCCTCCATGGGATGAGTTCTTTGATGTCCTTGATGCTTCAGTGATCAATCCTCTCTCTCAATATGTGAAAAAACCAAAACAATGGATAGAACACCAGTGGGAGCTCGAATGCAAGAAAATGTGAATGGTGACAATGATAATGATTATGGTGAAAAATGAATGAAAAAACCTCTTATTTATAAAAAAAAGTATTGGGTTGATTTTGAAAATGAGAAATAATAAAATATTATTGACCAAAATGAAGATCTAACCATTAGGAATACTATATTATATTTTTTGGAGAGGGAAAATATATTCAAAATGGTCAAATATCTTTATTTAGAAATAATTAAAAAATAAAATGATTTATTAATTATTTCACAAGGATTAAGAAATGTGTGAAAACGAAATAATTGTTAAATATTGATTCAACAATTATTCCAAAAATAAAATTAAGGAATAATAAATAAATAGTGATTTATTTGATTAGTCCGAGGCGATCTAGTCAAACATGACAAGGAAAAATTATTAAATAATGATTTAATAATTATTCCTAGAAAAAATTATATAAATAATGATTTATTCAATTATTGTCATGGGGTTTTTAAATTTTAATAAGAAATAATTTAATAAAAATGGTTTACTAAATTATTTTCCATGGTAAAAGTGATTTTACTATGGTAAAATAAATCCTACATGGTGTATTTTGATCCACCTAGTTAGAAATGACTAGGTGGTCATTTTTTGGTGATAACATATTCAATGTATGAGTGTTAGGGGAAAATCGTATAAAAAAAATGTTGAAAATGCAGCAAGATGATGGAGCTTAGTGAAATGAAGTCGCCTTCACTAAGTGGGCCCGAAGGCTATTTTTGGCGCAAAGTCTATTTTTAGACTATGTCTATTTTTAGACATATGGAGCATGGTCCAGGGGTTGCAGTATGTTATTCTTGGAGTATTGGTCATGTTGGTAAAAATAGATGGACCTCTATTTTTGGACTTATAGGTCGAAGTCTATTTTTCGACTGCCTATCCTAAAAATAGGGAAGTCAAATATTAGTTACCCTTAATAATATTTGGACTCTAAACTTCAATTTACTCTCTTGGAGCACTTCAGTTCGAGCTACAGAAGTGGCTCATGCATCTGACAGAGAAATTACGCTATTCCTAGGGTTTTGGTGAGCTCATGCATAGTTGACTTCAGTTAGGACTTCAGTGGCAGAAGTTTGGTGGAGTTGATGAGACAGTTGGTGGAGTTGTATTCGGTTTAACTTAGTTGAACTAGTTGAGATTAGTTTAACTAGCTAATCAACTAGTAATGAGTGGAGTGAATTAAATATTATTTAATTCATTAATTAGTAACTCATTATTCAACTCAAGAACACATCAGTTCACTACAGTGCATGGACATTTCAGTGGAAACCAGTGGAAGAGGTAGATGAAAGGGTGAGTACAGCTATCAGTTGTGACATTAGTTGTGCATGAGATTTGCACCACACTTGGAGGCATTTGCCCATGATGATTGCGCTGTAAAGCCAAGGAGATTCGAACCTTGGATCTCTATTTAGACAGGCCATGATTGCGCAATAGAGGCAAGAAATTAGTGGATGTGTTTTGAACCCGTGACTTGTTCAAAACCAAGCTAGTTTGTGTGTAACTTCATGAGATAGTACTGAGTACTTGTGAGGAGTATTGTACTGAGTTGTTACATGTTTTCTCCATTATAATATACACAATAGCTGTGGGGTTTTCAGCTATAAGCTTTCCCCATACATACTGTGTTAATGTGTATGATGATTTGATGTGCTATCGCTTGTTTTATTTCCACATGTGTGATGATCTGAGTGGAAGAGATTATGTGTTGCATATGAATTCAAATTGATATATGATCAGGATAGTCTCGGTGGATAATTAATCATTATTCAGCAAATTTCTACATGGTATCGGAGCTATTGAAGCAGAGATTGATCATCACAGTGATTACAAACTTATTTCGGTAGACAGAGTCTGCATGCGGGCCAGGTAGCCTCCAGATTCATCTTTCTTTGGAAAGTGAAAGGTCTGGTAAACACCCCTTGCAGTCGATCTCTGTGCTAGAAATAATTTTTTCTCACGATCTAGAGCGGTTGAGCTTTGAGGTGGAATTCGAAATTTTGCAGCAGTTTTGTTTTCTTGGTGCCGGTGTTGAAAATGTCTTTCAACGGTTTGCGACTCGAATATGCTCTTGAAGGCAGTTCGAATTATGTTGCATGGAAGGATCGCATGGAGGTAGTATTAGAAGATAATGGACTGAAGGAGTTCGTGGATATGGATGTCCAAAGGCCCACTGATCCTGCTGAAGTCGAAGCATGGCAAAAGAAGATGGCGAAATGTCGAAGGATCCTGTTGGAGGGCGTCAAGGATCATATTGTATCCAACCTGCATGGAAAGGATTCTCCATATTTAATGTGGAAAGCTTTGACGGATCTATTCCAGAGTAAGAGCGACCAAAGGAAGCTGGCGCTCAAAGATAAGCTCAGGAACATCAAGATGGAGAAAGGCGACAATATCGCCAAATACCTCACGAAGTTCACTCAGTGCAGAGATGAGCTGGGAAGTGTGGGGGTGACTGTCGATGAAGAGGACATGGTCGATCTGGCTCTCCTTGGTCTTCCGAAGGCTTGGCACTCATATCAAGATAGTGTCAATGGTCGGGAGAAGCTGCCGGGATGGGAGCACCTTTGGGCGGATCTCATGCAGGAGGAGATAAGGAGGACTACTCGGGATGGATCTTCATCAAAGGGAGCTGATGAAGAAAATTGCGATTTGGTTGCCAAAGAAAAGAAGGGGAAGAGTAAGAATACTTCTCATTCCGGTGCAAAGGGAAATAAGGAGGATATGGCGAAAGTGAAGTGTTTTCACTACCATGATCACGGACATTATGCTACCAATTGTCCAAAGAAGAAGAAAAACACGCAAGCGGGAAGATCTGCAGATGGAGAGGCTTTGGCTTCATAGTTTGAGCTTGAGTTTTCACTGATCGCATGCTTGGTTTAAAGTGTGATGGGATCGGTGTGGTTCTTGGACAGCGGTGCGTCATTTCATATGACGGGAGATCGGGATTTGTTCTCAGATCTGGAGGACAAAGATCTGGGTGTGCACATCGAGATGGGCGATGATGGTAGATACAGTGCGACTGGTATCGGTACCATATCCTTTCAGAGGGAGTCTGGTAAGCCCTTTGTATTGAAGGATGTCATGCATGTACTTGGATTGAAGAAGAACTTGATCTCTGTGGCGATGTTGGAGGATAAGGGGTATGATGTGGTCTTCAGCGAAGGAAAAGCCTTCCTGCGCAGTAAGACTACTGGAGAGACCCGGAAGATAGGGGTTCGAACTCAGAACCTTTATCAGTTGCAGGTAGATGGCTGCGCAGCTATGGCATGCAAGGTGGGAGAAGTGGTGAGCCGGGATGATGAGGGCGAACTGTGGCACCAGAGATTGAGCCACCTTCACCATGGAGCTTTGAAGATTCTGCAGCAGATTTCTACTGGGCTTCCTAAGGGCACTCTTGCGCAGTCAGATCAGTGCAAGGGGTGTACTTTAGGGAAGTATGTGAAAGCCACCTTTCACGAGAAGGATAGTCGCGCCACGACGATCCTTGAGAGAGTTCACACAGACGTGTGTGGTCCTTTCTCGGTTGCTTCGACAGCAAAGCACAAGTATTATGTGATATTTGTTGATGATTTCTCTCGAAAGTGCTGGATCTTCTTCATGCAGAAGAAGAGTGATACATTCGCGAAGTTCTGTGAGTTTAAAGCACTGGTCGAGAACGAGTCGGGGAAGAAGGTGATTTCTCTAAGGAGTGATAACGGTGGTGAATTCATCTCGGCTGAATTCAAGGAGTTCTGCAGCGCAGAAGGGATTCGGAGAGAGCTCATCGCACCCCATAACCCACAGCAGAACGGGGTGGCTGAGCGGAAGAACAGAACGATCGTGGGTGCTGCACGGGCGATGTTGCATGATGAGGGCCTACCCCTTCACTTGTGGGCTGAGGCATGCAATACAGCAGTGTATGTGCAGGACCGTTGTCCTCACAAGGTTCTTGGCATGAGTACACCAGAGGAGGCTTATTCTGGCAAGAGGCCTGATATTTCCCATTTGCGGATTTTCGGATCTCCTGTCTACATGCATGTGACAAAGGATGCGAGAAGGAAGCTGGATCCAACTGCTGAAGTTGGAATATTTGTGGGGTACACTGATACACCTCACAACTATCGGGTGTATGTGCCAGACAGTCGCAAGACTGTTGTGCGACGGGATATAAAATTTCAGGAGGAGAAAGCCATGCGGTGTTCGCTTGAGAGGGAGCTACACTTGCATGCAGATGAGGAGCTGTTAGTTCCTAAGGAGGAGCTTCCGGATGTGGATCAGCCACAAGAGGAGGTTCAGGAGGTGGAAGAAACCACCTATGCAGCGCCAACCATCAGAGGGCGCATGCGCACTACAGAAGCTGAGCGACTGGCTCGAGATGTAGAGAAGGTTGTAGGACCACCTACAACACAGTGCAGACAGAGGCAGTCACCGGATCGGTACACTAGATACATGGCTCTTGTGAGTCAATGTGTCGTGACGGAGCCATCCTCTTTTGAGGAAGCTGTGGAGGAACCCGCATGGGTAGATGCCATGATCAAAGAATATGGTTCGATCGTCAGAAACAGTGCATGGGAGATTGTCCCAAGACCGGAGGAGAAATCAGTGGTGGGTTCGTGATGGATCTACAAAGTGAAGCAGGCGGCTGACGGGAGTGTGGAGAAGTACAAGGCGAGATTTTTCGCCCGTGGCTTCTCACAGATTGAGGGGATCGATTATGAGGAGACCTTTGCACCTGTCGCAAGGTACTCTTCCATACGGACGATCCTTGCTCTCTCAGTGCAGATGGGATGGCACATCCATCAGATGGATGTGAAGACTGCGTTCCTCAACGGAGTCATTGAGGAGGAGGTGTACATAGAGCAGCCTGAAGGTTTCGAGATCTTCAGCAGTGAGTCGCATGTGTGCCGACTCAAGAGAGCACTGTACGGGCTGAAGCAAGCACCTCGTGTTTGGTACACTCGGATAGACAGCTACTTCACCGGGCTTGGATTCTCCAAGAGTGAGGCGGATCCTAACCTGTACCAGATTGTGGTGGAGGGGAAGCTATTGATCATCGTACTGTATGTAGATGATCTGATTTTGACTGGCGATGAGAAGTTGATACTTTCATGCAAGGAGGATCTTGCACGAGAGTTTGAGATGAAGGACCTGGGCATCCTTCATTATTTCCTGGGATTGGAGATTTGGCGGCGCAGTGGAGGACTGTTTGTTTCTCAGGGCAAGTATGCCCGGGAGATTCTGGAGAGGTTCAACATGCAAGGCTGCAAGCCTGTTGACACTCCTCTTCTTGGTGGTTGGAGGAAGGAGGATGCTACTTCAGCGGAGGTAGTGGATGCCACTGTCTATCGACAGTTGGTGGGGTCGCTTATGTATATGGTCAATACACGACCCGATATATGCTATGCTGTTAACCAGCTTTCGCAAGCTATGGTTAAGCCTACCAAGCTCTTTTGGAAGGCAGGCAAGCATGTATTGCGTTATATTAGAGGCACATCGGGATATGGTCTATGGTATAGACAGGAGGATGGAGCGAAGCTTTCTGGCTTCACTGATGCAGATTGGGCAGGGAGCCCAACGGACCGGAAGAGCACATCTGGAGGAGTTTTCAGCATTGGGTCGACAAAAGTTTCCTGGTACAGTAGGAAGAAGAGATCCGTGGCACTCAGTTCAGCAGAGGCCGAGTACATGGCAGCTAGCTTGGCTGCATGTGAGGCTATTTGGATGAGGAAGATCCTCGTTGGATTGTTCGGGTTGCATTTGGAGCCTACAGTGATTTACTGTGATAACCAGAGTTGCATTAAACTCTCGGATAATCTAGTATTTCATGATAGATCCAAACACATCAACATCAGGTACCATCATATCAGAGATTGTGTTCAGCGGAGAATCATGATGCTTTCATATGTTCCCACGGAGGATCAGGATGCCGACATCCTGACAAAGGCGCTCACCAGGAGCAAGTTCGAATTCCACAGAGGCATGATAGGGGTTGTAGATAATCCATATATTGCTGAGAGCGAGTGTTGAAAATGCAACAAGATGATGGAGCTTAGTGAAATAAAGTCGCCTTCACTAAGTGGGCCCGCAGGCAAATTCTGGCGCAAAGTTTATTTTTAGACTATGTCTATTTTTAGACATATGGAGCATGGTCCAGGGGTTGCAGTATGTTATTCTTGGAGTATTGGTCATGTTGGTAAAAATATATGGACCTCTATTTTTGGACCTATAGGTCGAAGTCTATTTTTAGACTGCCTATCCTAAAAATAGGGAAGTCAAATATTATTTACCCTTAATAATATTTGGACTCTAAACTTCAGTTTTCTCTCTTGGAGCACTTCAGTTCGAGCCTTGGAAGTGGCTCATGCATCTGACAGAGGAATTATGCTATTCCTAGGGGTTTGGTGAGCTCATGCATGGTTTACTTCAGTTAGGACTTCAGTGGCAGAAGTTTGGTGGAGTTGATGAGACAGTTGGTGGAGTTGTGTTCGGTTTAACTTAGTTGAACTAGTTGAGATTAGTTTAGCTAGCTAATCAACTAGTAATGAGTGGAGTGAATTAAATATTATTTAATTCATTAATTAGTAACTCATTATTCAACTCAAGAACACATCAGTTCACTACGGTGCATGGACAGTTCAGTGGAGACCAGTGAAAGAGGTAGATGAAAGGGTGGAGTTAGCTATCAGTGGCGACATCAGTTGTGCATGAGATTTGCACCACACTTGGAGGAATTTCCCATGATGATTGCGCTGTCAAGCCAAGGAGATTCAAACCTTGGATCTCTATTTAGACAGACCATGATTGCGCAATAGAGGCAAGGCAATTGGTGGTGAGTTTTGAACCAGTGACTTGTTCAAAACCAAGCTAGTTTGTGTGTAACTTCATGAGATAGTACTGAGTACTTGTGAGGAGTATTTTACTGATTTTGTTACATGATTTATCCATTATAATATACACAATAGCTGTGGGGTTTTCAGCTATAAGCTTTCCCCATACATACTGTGTTAATGTGTATGATGATTTGATGTGCTATCGCTTGTTTTATTTCCGCATGTGTGATGATTTGAGTGGAAGAGATTATGTGTTGCATATGAATTCGAATTGATATGTGATCAGGATAGTCTCAGTGGATAATTAATCATTATTCAACAAATTTCTACACAAAATGTGTTGTAGGTTACACTTTCATGAAACATCAAAGCGCAGAGAGAGAGAGAGAGAGAGAGAGAGAGAGATAGTTGAAGCAATGCAAGGAAGGACAAAAATGGAGGGGGCGAGACATACTGATATGATATAAGTCTTCTTTAATTTTGGAGTACGTGATCTCAGATGACATGGGGGAGGCATACCCATACCCTCTGAGATAACTAAGTACAAATAATAATGGTGAGCCCAAAAATGTGGGACTGAGATACAAAGTACATGATACATTATATGTTGGCATTGATGGGAAAAAAAATAATACAATGAATCCCATATACATAGTGTGCATGGAAAAAACAGAGGCCAAGATTGACTACAATAACATGTGAGTACATGAGACATAATGCCCCTTAAGCTGACATGGTGAGGAGGAATCAAAACCAAAGAATCTATGTTTAACAAGAAATGGCTCTGTAGATCTGGATGGATCATCTGAAGGAAACATGCTTGTAGTGGCGCTGCAAGAGGCTAAAAATAAACACATCGAATCTGTGGAACTACATATGAGGTTTGATCATAATTTTCGGACATCCGGGCATGTGGGCGGCTACCTGAAGGGCCACCCCCTCATGATGTTTGGAACATATCACACACACAAGAGAATCACTGGTACAATTTGCTGGATCAATGGACCATCAAGTGTACGATTCTTAATCGTGTGACAATGAGCTAGAGTCGAGCACGTGAGAAACAACCAAGTAAAAGGGAAATAATGATTCCCTTTTCTTGATCTAAGGCACCAAACAATGAAGAAATATGGAACCAAGGTACACCACCCTCTAAACCAAACTTCTAAAATAAATGTGCTAAAGTCGACAGAAGAGGGCTTGCCAGAGTTGAGGCAATGAGGAATCCTCAATAAAGGCATGAGGGATCATAGTAGCATGATAGATGGACTGAAACCAGGGATGATGATGGAGGGAAACAAGATGAGTGGTGGGATGACAACTTTCCTTGTCAAAGCATAATATACATGGTTGACTTGGAAAAGACTAACTCGATTCCAGAGGGGATGGTCAATTACTCAGATGAAGGATTTTCATAGATGAAACAATATAACTATAGGAAAAAATGAGAAAATAGGATGAATGTGACATAAAGATGAATGGGAAACTATAACATGGACTAAATGGGACTTAGAGTAGACTCCATGAATGAATGGGTGACTCATCTCATATGCTATGAACAAGGGTGACTCGATGATGCTGCCACATGGGAGAGACCCAGAGGGGACCATGAAAACATGAGTAAATAATGGTTACTCATGACGAAAATTGACACATGAGTCGACAAGTTCGTAGCCAAAGTGGTACCAAAGTACATGTGAATTATATGAAGAAATTCAGTTTTAATCGACGACAAAGTGAAACCTCATGGAAAATATGGCTTTCAAGGGAAGTGTCAAATTACCAAAAAAAAAGGGAGAACCATTATAAAACTTGGTGAGATATTTCCAATGGTTCTGATGATTCATCAAACCAAGCTATGGTTTGGTCCCAATGGGTGACAGAAAAAATAAGGTTTTCCTATAAAAGGGTTTCTTGCCCCCAAATCCAATTCGTTTGCATAGTGAGATGTTGTATAATTTGGATTGGAGGAGAAGGCCCTAAATCTTGTGCAAATCATAATGGACAAACCAACCATCAGAATCCAAATCGATGACCTTTAGGTAGGTGACCTTACTTTTCTAAAATGTACTTAATGCTTCTTGGAAGGAGGGTTCCTGGTGAAGAATTAAGGAAATAAAGGAATACAAGAATGAGGGTTCCTCCAAGTGCAACACTAAAGGTAAAATTTGTGACGACACTTATGCAAAAACGCGCAAAACTTTGGGAATGAGTATATTACATGTATATATGATAAATAGAACTCATTAACACCAAATTTACCCCTTGAAACAAACCATAACTCTGCGTATGTGATGCATGATAGTTTTCCTACCCAAAAGAAGACACTTGCGATAGTAAGAGGAAAGTGCAAATGACACTTACAAAATGTGAACGACATTGAAAGAGACACATGCCAAAACAAAGATAGCATGAAAATGACATTTATTAAAGTGAAAATAAGAAAAAGTGATAGTCATAACATGAAAGTGACACTTGCGAAAGAAAAGGTGTGCAAATGTGACAGTTGGAAAACTCACCGAAAAGAAGAAAATCTCAACCAAAAGTGAGAGTTGAACATTATGCAGGAACCACCTTGATGGAATTGTGCTATGCCTCTTCAAGATTTCATAAAAGGGTGCTCACATGAACGTGTTGCGAACTAAGCATGTGTGAACGGGTGACTTTGACACTTACAAACTAAGAAGAAGAATAGAATACTTAACAAAACATCGATCGAGCATAAAGTGACTATGGAACTAGTGACTGCGAGATCAAAATTAGGCTCCAAAATTAAAGTGTAAACCAAATTTTGGAGGGTGTTTGTCACAATGACAATAGAAGGTGATTGAATTATACTTGTACAACTTCCAAAAACTGAAATATGCCCAATTTTTTATGAGGAAGGAAAGGTCGCATGCCTATTTTTTCTTTGTACTGGAAGGAGTATGTTGAAAATGGACTTATTTAAAATATCTCAAGCTTGTAACAAGAGATAAAGTCATTAGATGGTTCTTGAGGGAAATTTTAAGTATCCAGTAAAGTAGTAATTGAACAAGTGAGGAATTATTTCAATGGGATAAAGTAATTGCCAAGGTATGGTTATTTATGATACCATTTGATCCAATTTTTGTTGGTTTTGCTGTGACATATTGTTTTAATCTGAATGATATACAATATTAAGTAACATAAGAGTTATACAAGGAAAAGGTTTCCAAGGATTCTTTTAAACTAGGGGAAATGAATGTCATTTTCACCAGTATTGAAATGTTACTTAGTTGAGATTTGATGTGTTAAGTATTCCATAAAAACCACCAATCAACATTGGGAGAAGACATTGTATTGCATCATGTTTCCAATAAATGATACACATTGTATGACAAGTAAAACTATAGGAATATAAAGTTTTGTTGCTATTATTTATAGGATTTTTTTCTAGCAACGAGAAAAATTGAAAAAAAAAAAGTTTAAGGAAACTCAATTAAAGTTTGACAGGATCAAAGGCGTGAAAGAAAGATTTCCAAGGCTTGAATAGATAATTATTCATGAATCCATTTCTAGGAAAAAATTCAAGATGATTACAAGATATTAACAAAATTTACCTCTTCCATTATATATTTGATGAAAAAATATTAGAGAAATTACTTATGCTATTTGAAAAGTGCACTTGGAATTAGCTTTGGTAAATAAATCCCATATTTTGAGCATTCGGTCCAAAAATTGAGTATTTTTAGGAATAATATCATTAAAGGATTCAAATTCAATATTTTCATGTACATATTTTCAGTCATTAAGCATAGGTGGAGGAGGTTTTCAAGTAGAGAATCCAACAATCAAAGGTGAGGAGATATGTGGAAATTAAACCCAAAATTTGAAGGCAAAGAATTATTAGTCAGAAGATGAGATAACAGTCTAAAGGTTCCATCGAATTAGCAAAGGAGTAAAACTGTTTCATTTTTCTTCTATCAAGTCCAAATATTTTGAAATTGTTTAAATATTTAGACTATATTGATTTCAAGATAGAATTTTATTGTAGAAAGTTAGTAAAAATTTGAGATAGTATTTTTATATTTAAGTTGTTGTTTGTAATGAAGAATGGTTCGCTTTTAGGCCTAGAAAAAGACTCTGATTTTTTCTAAATCTTTGAGATTTCAGAGTTTAATCAAAGGTTTATGGCTTAAGTGTAATATCCCTGGCATAAGCCACTGTAAAAACTCTCATAAAATGAGGGTTGTTGAATAATTAAATATTATTAATTCTTATATTTATATTACATGAAGAATATATTTGTAATTCTTAATTATAAGAATATTACAAGAATTAATTCTTAATTATTTTATTTAGAAGAATTTATATTTTTCTATCTAAATAAATCATATTTCCAAATTGGTATATTTTATGAGTTTTAGAAATAATGAGTAATAGTTTTACAAAAACTATGGATAAGTGATATTTTGCTCATAAGGCAAAAGAAAATATACTTTGAAAATAAAAGCATGATAGATTTATGGGGTGATTTTGTGACTTAGGAAAAATCATATTTGTGGAGTGATTTATGGAATTCTTTTAAGATTTAGAAAAACTATTCCATTTTATTAATTCTATTCATTGTAAGCCTATGAGAAAAATAAAGGAAATAAGGACATAATACATGGGGAATAGAGCCAAGCAAGAGGAAGATGGGATTCCAAGCATGCATCAAAATATAAGTAACTATGTTCTTTGAAAATTATTGGTGAGCCCTGGTATTGCACCAAGTGCTGCAACTCCCAAAGGCTACTCTAATTTACTGTATCAACCCAGGGTTCATTCAAAATTGGAGATGATAGTGCTATATACACAACAGATGCATTCTACTCATGCCATCCTTCTGAGTCCTACAAAAGGGTGCTATTGCTAGGATTTATCAGTGAAATCTGTCACACTTCTGAATTAGACCTAGAACTACGGATGGCTCAAAAATATTACTCTATCAACAATCAAAGGACTATTCTAAAGCAAGAATATACATCTAGATATTTTGCAAGGAAGGAAAACTACAATTTAGGCTATTGCAAGAAATAGGAGTAAAATAGGCAACATTCATGAAGCAAATTGCTGAATTGAAATTGCAGAAAGGAATACTAATCTACTCACTCATTGCTGGGCCAAATGGCTAAGTAAACTCTAACTGTTTTATGCTTAACTACTATGCTTTAATAATGCATCTAGTCATGGGATAGCTATGCTTATAAATACTTTGTTGTGCAACAAAAGTAGGAGGCGCTAAGGTGGTTTAAGAAGGTCCTGGACTCATGGATTCAGAGCTGAATATGTCTTGGATGTTGTGGTAGGGTTAGGTGAGGTGGAAGATGTTTTTTGGGCAGATGGAGAGGCTAACTAGCGCTGTTATAGGATCTACTACAGGTTTCTTGTAGTGCTACAAGATGTCCTATAAATGCTACAGGAAACAGGCCAAGGGTGTTTTGAGGCCAAAATGATGAGGATAGGGGTAGGGAAGGTGACATGAAGGTATAGTTAGGTGTATGGAAGGTGGCAAACCCCTTAAGCTCAGAACTTCTCTCAAAGCTCATCTTGTACTTCTAGGGTTGCTCTTGTTATGGTGGTGAAAATCTCAAAAACAAGGCTGAGGGAAATTTTGTTGAAAGGAGATTGGTGAAAGGTGAGAAATGGAGCTTAGGATGATGGTGGAGTCCTCCTATGCTACTCTACTAAACCTGCAAGCACAATACCTACTCATGCAATAAAAATTGACAAATCTATGATGAAGAATATGGAAAAGATGAGTTGGATTTGATAAGAAACCCTACTTATGCATTCAAATAGAAATCTAACTCAATATTCTCAACATGTTCATGATAACTAAAAAAAATTATCTATTCTTTCCAAGAAATCATAAACTGAAGAGAAATTTTGGGCCTGTGGTGAAGATCTTCCCTCCTCAAGCTCCAATGAAAGAGGTGAGAGAGGGAGGCTTTCACACATAGCTTTTGGAATTTATAGGTTACGGTACCATGATCTAAAAAATTCTAACTACAACAAATTTGAAATGGAAGAAAACCAAAAATAGTAAAATGAAATGTAAGCAAGCTAACTAAAACTCATAAAGTAACCTAACTATAATGGCATAAAAATAAACATAAATATAAGAGAGAGAGAAAATGAGGCCAATGGATTGGACCCTAACCCATTAGCTCAACTATCTAAAGATAAATTAGTTAAGGACAAACTGAATACTCATTTTATTGCTTAAATAGTCTCATTACATAACAATGAAAGTCTAAAAATTCTATCACAAGATCTAAGAGTCTACTAGCCTCCTCCAAAATTCGAATACTAATGAGCTCTTGCTTTGCCCTATTTAACCTAAAGGGTAGCAACAAACAACTCCCTAAAGAGTATGTGACGTGTCCCCTTTGACTACAAGAGATGTGGAGCTTTGGTGTACCTTGCACTTGCTTGGATTCCTTTGATTTTGAGTTGTTGGAGGGAATCTTGAGGATCCCTTGGCTGCCTTTAGAAGTTAAGGAGGTGGAAAACCCTCCTATAATCTCCCCTTGATGTCTTCTCTGAGCTTTGATTGAAAAATCTTCAATAAAAATGGTACATCTTCGTGATTATCCTGCATTTAACCCATATTAGCCATTCGAAGTATGAAAAACCTTAATCACCATCTACACTAAGCAACATATGACCATAATGTAATTAAATGTGATAAAGAGAGACTAATAAGGCTAAAAGGGTGACAATTAACCCCTCCAACTATACCTAGTGATGGGGCTCATCATCATCCCCCAACTAAATGGTTTCTCATCCTATGAGAAACTTAGTCCTCCTTCTTCATTTATTTCAGTGCTTTAGTGGCCCCTCTGACCTCCCAAGGAAGAAGTGAAGGAGTTCCTTCAAGAGGGTAGAATCCAATATTATTTTCTTCCTCCTCCCATTCTCTATTTTCCTCATCTCGATCTTTCCCTTCACCCAGTCCCAACAACAAAGGTGGACTGAGTTTCAAGCCAAGCCATTGTATTTTCATTGCATGCATAGCCCTATTTTATAATGGTGCCCTTTCTAGGGCACTCCTCAATCTCTCTGGGGTATGATATTCCATGTTTCAGAGACTAATAGGGAGGTTTTTCCACCTTCTTTGACTTTCTAGTACACATTCATCTCCCAACAACCTAGAAATATCATCAAGATGTGAAATGGATTATGCTTGTGTGATTAGGTACTTGTTTACAAGGCTGGCATCATTCTCTATCATGAGGTGATTGTTGATGACTCCCCTGAGGCTCTATGTTTTCTCTTCTCATCACCTTCTTTACTTCATATGCTCTTGCTTCCTCATTCACCATACAAGAGGCTAATTCCATTAACTGCATATCTCCCAACCTAGGGTTAGGGTAAAAAATGTTTAAGTCTATCAAAATAAGATTGTGCATGTAGAAAACTGCCAACGTTGTCTCCCATGCTGGACTTATTGCAAAAGCCAATGAATTTCTTAAATTTTTGAAAAGGTAAGGACCCATGAGAGGCTAATGTCTTAATCTAAAATTGGAGCCACAATTCTTTGAGGTAGATGGCATATGAGTTTGATGGATATCTTTGTTGAATGGCCTCCATGCAAAATTCTTCCATGGTGGAAATGTGTTTGTATTTTTGCTGAAGTTGACTATGAAATCTTGCATTCTCTACATGTGTTTCCTGAAGATATTCTTTCAACATAGATTCTCTGAGTCTAACATCAAAAAAATTCCTTCCCAACTCAGTGACCTTCTCCTCCATGATCCCTATGTCATGCACACCTTTTGTTGTAGCAATTTTCATCCACTGATGAGTGTGTGCTCTTTCTTGTTCCAACAGATAAAATAAGGGGACTGCAAGCTTTTGAGGAATAATTATACCCCCTTTAATAAATGTGTATTAATAACTGAGATTTGGTTGAGGGTTAGGGTGTGAAACTATTGATATCTTTAGGGAAAAACTTTGGGGAGGAAGACTCCTCCTTTTTATCCTTCTCTTTCTCCCCTTTGGCATCTTTCCCTTAAACTTGTGCTTCTTTCTAAACTTCTTGGGCCTCTTTCCCACCCATGGGTGCCTTATCTCCACCCCACAAGGTGGCATGCTTTTTTTTTGTTACTATTGGAGTTTTTTGTAGCACAGACAACATTTCTTGTAGAAAACTATGTTTTTCCTATATGTAGAAAACTATGTTTTTCCTATAGCAAACCCTCCCTTACTTGATTTTCCTTATTTTTTTATTTTGAGGGTTTGTGAGGGTTGGTATATTTGTAGGGGATTCCAACCTAGATGAATGTCTCCTCCTATAGGTCACATGTGTCCTCTCAGGTTAGGTGACTTATTGATCTTTCCCTTCTTCCAACCTTATCTCATCATTGGTTTTGGGTGACTCGTAAATTGTTATAGGTCTTTTGATTGGAGTATGTGGCTTCCCCTAGCTGAACCTGGCACTCTTTCTAGTCCTAAAGTACATGGGTATTTGTCTTTCTCTCTTGGACTTCACTTGTGTGCTCAAATTGGCTAAGGTAGCAGCCACTTATTTCTTTGTTATCTTAGGTGATATGTTGGTCTGCTGAGGAGAGGTATAAATTCTTGGAACATGGTCTAATATTTCCTATTCACCTGCCTTATCTTCCCTCTTCTGCTATGTTTCATCTCCAATTTTTCCTTCTTCTTTTTCTAGGGTTTCTGTGTTTTCTATTTCAACTTCCATCTCTTCAACCTCCCATTCTTTTTCTTCTTCCATTCCCCTCTCTCCAAGACTAGAGGCAAAGGTTTGTCCAATTTGGGTGGCTATGAAAGCTTCCCTATCCATATCTATGAATGAGTACCAGTGCATAGGGAGGTTCAATATATTTAGAGCATCATTCACTATCATCTTGATGAGGCCATGGTGGGCTAAGTGATGGTACTTCCTTTCCCTCACCTTTTGGTTCATGTATCTAATTTAATGCAGGAGGAAATAGGCAATTCATATTATTTTTTCTAGAGGGAGTTGTCCTTGAAATATAAGTTCATTTGACAACCTAACGTGGTAGTATCCATAAACCACACTATGTTTTCCCTCATAGGAAATGAATTTCATAATGTGGAATGATACTTCATCCCAAGGGTATGGAAGGCTTTCTCTCCTCACTCCATTTTTGTATTCGATGAATTCTTCACCTGGTAGAAACAAGCTCTTTTTATCTAAAGTGCTGGACACCCTATCTTCCCTATTCCACTTGACTCCTAGGGGAAAAGTGGTGGTTTTTCTAATTAACCCAAGTTTAATTGTGATAGCTAAGCCTCTAACCACACTGGTGTCCCTCTCATATGTTTGTTATTGTAGGGCCACTACAAATTCTCAATATATCTCCTCATCAAATCCTTTGAGGAGCTCAAAGAAGCCTAACCACTCCTGGTTCCTAAAAATCTCCACTGCTTGATGGTGCAATATTATTCTTTTGATATCTATGGGCTCCCATCTGTTAAATCCTCTTCCCATTTTATGGTTGTGTTAGGAAGGTGCCTGAATGATGTTTTATGAGAGTTATTGGTGAAGTGTGGCCATAGAGATTATATATTTCAAATAAACTCAGACCAACCTATTAATTCCTGAATTATTGGTGACTGTGTATAAATTTCATGGAAAATTCATAACTTTGAGGAGTGGAAACCACTTAGCTCTGAACTGTGGTGTTTTTTTGCTTGGGATATGGTGGTATTAGGAGTTAATACCACATATGAATGGCTCTTCTTTGCACTTTTTCTCACTGCTGAAACTTCTGTGGAGTTTCCTGTAGCACGAGGTCTGCATGCATTTTCGGTCTTGGTGCCGCATTCTCCAATGGCTCCTTTGACTTTCCTTCCTCCTGCTTCTCTTGAAATTCTAAATAAAATGAGAAGAATGACTCAACATTTCCCTTTATGGTAACTTAACCGAATTTGGAGTGGAGTGATGACTTGGACTGTGGTACGCATTTTCCGCTCCTGGACTATTCGTCCCACTCCACTTAATCATTGCCTCTGCCTGGGAATCACCTCCGTGTCCTTGTGAACTCCCCCTTACTTGATTTTAATTTCCCAAGTGGTATGCACACTCAAATTCTCATTCACTTTAACTTCACGAGGGTGTCCAAGTTAACTGACCACCTTTTCGCCTTTTTAATCTCTAATTCTCGACATTAGTTAATTTTGGTCAACATGACTGCATAGTGAGAGGGTGAAGGGCCATACCTAAGCCTACATGTCATTAAGGAGTTGCATACATCATTTTATGCAAGGAGCTGGAGTTTGGTGATAGCCATGACTATTTTTCCTTTTGCTGTGTTTTTTTTATACATTTTTCTATGTGAAAAGCTTATTTCTGAGTGAGTTTCTTAACCTTTTTATTTGATTATTCTTTTTGCAGGTGTTGCATGGAGGTCCTCAAGTCATATTGATGGTGTGATGATCCTCCTCAAGTCTGCTGGTGGTTCTTTGAATCCATTTCCATTGATTTATTCTCACTTTTTTACCTTGACATTGTGCCAAGTACGAGATTGCTACAAGAAGCAATCAAATTCTCGTACCAGACCCTTTTGTACTTCTTTGGAGCTCCAGATTGTAGATAAATGAAGGGAAATGGTGTATGTAGGTTAGGGATGGAGCTATGGAGTGAGTGGAGTGATGGAGAGTTTAGGGTAGAGGTCCCATGTCCAAGTATAGGTAACCTAGCTGTTAGTGGCGAAAAATAGGGTTTAAAGAGTGATTACTTATGCATGGAGTGGAGTGAGGGTTAAGAGTGGTAGGTATAGGAAAAATAAAATTTTCATTCTTTTCTTGAAGTTTAGATTCCCTTGAGAGAGATTCCTTTCTCATAGATGAGTTTCCTGTAGCAATTACAGGCATGAGTAAAAAATGGGTTTCCAGCTTACTTGAAGGGATAAATGGGTGGATGGATGCATTCTGAAGTTTCTTATGTAGTTAGTAGGCAGAGGAGAGAGGGAATATAGGAAGAAAACTACTCCTTTGTGTCTAAAATCACCTTTTTTTAGCAACCTAAAAAACAAAAATAAGTGAGTGAATAGGTGTGATATTTTTTTTTTACGACAGGTGGGCTGCCTCCATAGAGGTTTTCAACCCACAAGCCTACCTTGGGTGCCTTAAGGAGTCTTTCACCCAAGGATATTTTATTTCTTTGTTTTTTCTTTTTATTCTCCAAGACTGCTTCATGGAGTTTTTCAACCTTGGAGTTGGCCTTGGGCGCCTCAAAGAGGTTTTCACCCATGCATTTTTATTCTTTATTTATTTATTTTTTTCTAGGAGGGGGAGGTGATGGAAACTATGGAGCTTTCAATGATATAAAAACCCCTGTTTTTGGAATTTATAAAATTAGCCCTAGACAGGGGCTTCTTGTATACTTTGATCCTGTAACCATTAACAAGTAGGGGGATTCCCTCCTCATCTATGGTTCTAATCTAAATTGCGCCATTATCATATAATTTTTCCACTTTTTAAGGTCCCGACCAACTTGTCATTAATTTTCCTTTGAAGTCCTTGAACCTTCAATCATAAAGAAGTGCCCAATATTCTTCTTTAAAGGTATTTTTCCTTAATGTGCTTATCATTCCAAACCTGCCTTTGCAGCTAAATCACTTATGTGTGAAGGAGTGCCTGCATCCTAAACTCATACAAACCATTTAACTGCAACAAACTTTCTTGTTGGGAATTTGTGGTATCTAGGTATAACTCAGCTCCCATCCTCAAGGTGTTGTATTCAAACTCAATGGAAAGAAGAGCTTTCTTCCCATAGATAAATCATAAGAGTGAACCATGTGGTTTTCTTGCAAGTGGTATTGTAGGCCCAAGTGGCTTCCACCAATCTGTCTTCCCAATATTTCCTGCTACTACTCACAACATTGGTGAGGATATTCTCCAAGGCTATGTTTGTCACTTCCACCTAGCCATTTTCTTGCAGATGGTAGGCAATGGAAGTATTATGCTTGATCTTGTGCCACCTCATAATATTTTCAATGAGATGAGATGTAAATTGAGACACTGATTAGTGACTACCACTATGGGGTATCCAAACTTGTATAACACATTCTCTCTAAGAAACTTTGCTACTTTCTCCTCTATTTCCACTTTTACATCCCTTGTTTCAACCCACTTGGTTAGGTAGTCAGTGAAAACTATGATATACCTCTTCTGCCCAGATGGTGGATCGATGGGTCCAATGAAGTCTATGCCCCATTTTTCAAATTTTTGTAGAGCCACCTGAGGGTGCAGAGGAATTCCATCCCTCTGTGTAGGTTTCCCCATACTTTGGCACTGGTCACACCTGCTAGTGTATCTCCTGACATCTTTGTGGATGGTATACCAATAGTAACCTACTTTCAAAGCTTTGAAGGTTGTTCTTTTTTCAGCAAAGTGGCCTCCACAAGGACTATCATGACATGCTGAGAGGATGTCAAAAAATTCTTCCTCCCTCACACATCTTCTAATAATTTGGTCAGGGCCCAACTTGAAGAGATCTCCAATGATCTAGGTGAAAGGGGCATTTTTCTGATGATCTTACACTTCTCCCTGGATGAGAGGTTTGGAGGGAATTTTTGGGCAGCCAAGTAGTTAGCTATGTCATAAAACCACAGAGAGAGTGCTGAGATAGAAAATAGGTGTCCATCCGGAAGCTGGTCATCCACCATTCGTTCCTCTTCTGTAGGTATATTTAGTCTAGATAAAAAATCTACAACAAGATTCTCCTTGCTTGGTTTATCAAAAATTGTCAGGTCAAAATGTTGTAATAACAATAACCATCTAATTATTATAACATTAACATCAGTTTTATTCATTAATTATTTGATGGCTACATTGGTTAGTGTGTACAAAGGTTTGATAACTAGTGATATAATGTCTAAATTTTTTTAAAGCATGGACAATGGCTAACAGTTCCTTTTCTGTGACATTATAATTGAGTTCAACCTTGGAAATTTTTTGCTAAGGAAATGGATGGCATAGGGTAATTTGTCTTCCAACTGCCCCAAAGCTGTCCCCACATATTTTTCTGATGCATCTGTGTGGATGTGGAAAGGCAGAGCCCAGTTTTGACCTCGAAGAATGCAAGCAGTAGTTAAATTTTCCTTCATGAGCTCAAAATATTCTTAACGAAGAATGGACTAGATAAATTCAGAATCTTTGGAAAAAAAACCAAATAATGCGAAGCCAATTTACTGAAGTCTTTGATGAACCTTCTATAGTAGCCATCTAGACCTAGTAAAATTCTAACATGTCTTTGATATTAAGGAGTAGGAACCCTTTTTATGATGGTACTTTTTCTTGGGTCCACCTGTATTCCTGCTTGTGATATTGAGTGGCCTAATACTACTCCTGCTCTTTTTAAGAATTCACACTTTTCTGGACTCAGGGAGAGATGCATATCAATGCACCTTCTGAGTACCTTTCCTAAATTGGAGAGATCTTATTGGAAGTCATCCCCATAAGGTGTGAAGTCGTCCATGTATATTTCTACCGAGTCATGGAATAGCTCTGATAAAATACTCAACATCTCTTTGGAAAGTACCCAGGGCATTGCACAACCTAAAGAGGAGGACTCTGTAAGCGAAGGTGCCCTGAGGACATATAAAGGTAGTCTTTTCCTAGTATTCAGGGCTAATTTGGATCTGGTTATACCCACTGAACCCATCTAGGAAAGAAAATAATTTCTTTCCTGCAAGGCCATCCAAAACTTGATCTATAAATGGAAAGGGGAAATGGTCCTTCTTGGTGGCTTTGTTGAGTTCCCCTTAATCAACATAGATTCACCATTTTCCATTCTTATTTGAGACTAGGACATGAGGAGATACCCACTCATTGTCTGATATAGGATAGATGAAACCTGTATCCAATAATTTATGCAGTTCTTCCTTTACTATGTCTTTTAGAGCTGGGTTCATCCTTCTTTGGGGTTGGCACATAGGCCTGCACCCCTCTTTAATGTAGATATGATGTGTGCATACTGATGGATCCACCTATTTCATGTATTTTTAGTTTCAAGAAAATGCATCAAGATTTCCTTTCAAGAGCTGGTATAGCTGCTCTTCTTCTTTAGCTGATAGGGATGAGTTAATTTTCAGAGATTTTGATGGGCCAAATTCCACAGCCTTGGTGGTTTCAGAAGTTGAATCCACTGAGTGCAGTTCCATCCAAGGGTGTCTCTTAGACACTTTGACTAGGTCATCAAGTGGACTGTTGGTGGGGGCATTGTTCTGAATGATTTGATCAACGAGGTCATCCTCATATGGTTTCCCCCCTCTAAGAATAGTATCTATGGTACAAATGGGGTAGGGCATAGTGTTTTATACTTGATATTCTTCTTCTTCATCCTCCAACCATAAAGGTAGGTCATGGAAAATGGAAGGCTCGATAGGAGGATATAATACTAGTTGTTTAGACAAGGGCCCATTCTTTATAGTCAAGTTTCTGGCCCGACAACTGATATAAGCATTGATAGTGGCTAACCAAGGTCTCCCTAAAATGAGAGGATATCCATTAAACTTGGTTTTTGGCTGGAGAACTAGGAAATCTGTAAGGTACTCCCAAGGGTCGATTGAAACCATAACATCCTCAATAATTCCTTCTGGCGATACTGTGCACCGATCTGCATGTTGCAGAACCATCATGGTTTGCCTCAAAGTCCCTTAGAGGTTGAGTTTAAGCATAATGTCCCATGTAATTACATTGATGGCAACCCCAAGATAAATCAAAGTATTGGGGACTATGACAACATCTATGTTTACATCTAAAACTAGATTACCAAGGTCCAGGTACTTTTGGAAAATCACCCTTCCCAACGTTAAGTTGGACAACT
This sequence comes from Pinus albicaulis, assembly GCA_034641835.2. NCBI lineage: Eukaryota > Viridiplantae > Streptophyta > Pinopsida > Pinales > Pinaceae > Pinus > Pinus albicaulis. Next base: position 927,295,846 of record CM076569.1, read on the forward strand.
GTTCTACTACATTAATGATGGGGGTACCTTTCTTATTTATCCTAGGTTTCTTAAAGCTCTTTTCCTTGATTAGCCTATTGTAAATAGGTACATTCTTAATGGCCCAAAGAAGGGGTGTTTTTAGACAAAAATGTTTCATTTATCCCATAAGTTCAGTCTGCTCTAGGTTGTGCTGACTAGAGTGGATCAAGCACTTAGGAAAAGGAGGTTATTGGATTTGAGTGTTAATTTATTCCTTTTCCTCCCCAACATTTTTAGGTGGAGATGGAGGATGATTGTCTTGGATTACTCTTTCCGACCTGAGATTGGTCTCATGTATCTCCACAACACAAGCTAAATAGGATGTCTCTCCACTGTAAACCTGCTGTGTCTACTTATTGTTCAGGTTCAGATTGGACTATGCAAGCATTTGAGGAAGCTTGGGTGGAGATGGATGAGTGAGTTGAGGTTGAGGTTAGGGCGGAGGAAGTATAGAAGGTGGTTGATTATGTTGATGCCTCCACCCTTGTGATGGGTTACTCTACTAAGTTTGTTAAAGAACATACTGCTAAAATGGTTGGTTCATAGGCTAAGGGTGATATGGAGGGTTGTAGGGCCAAGTAGGAGGTGAAGGCCATGTTGGAGGAGTGGAAGTGTACTAGGAATTGATTGGTGCATTCTGATTGTTATGGTAATAGGAGTAAGGTGCACCTTGCATACCCTATTGATATGACCTAGGCCCTTGAGGCCTTCTCTAATTTATGAAACAAAGTTTCTCTAGTCCTACTTCCCCACCTTGATATACAAATTTGAGCCTAGGTTAGGAGGGACACTTATCTGTGGCATGATTCTCTTCACAGACTAAGCAAACCTCTATAGCATTTAATGGACATCCATTCCGAGGGTGTTTTCTAGTACATCTAGGGAAGAAGATAGCCAAGGCTCCTTTTGCTTCTCTTGCTTCCTCTTGAGCCTATGCTCTGTCCATTTTCAAAGAGGTGTGCAACATCTCACTCTTGAAGTCCTCCAACATATTTCCAATCTCATGCTTGATGGAGGTGGAAGAGGAAGGGGTGTTGGTAATTCTTTGGCTAGCTCTACCTTTCTTCCTAACTACCCTAGAATGGTTCTCGAAGATAGCTTTGGTGTCCTCATAAGGTAATTGGTAGATATCTCCTCCTGATATCATATTAAGGGTTTCTATCACCTCCTCCCCGATCCCTTTGAGAAAACTAGTTTAAGTGATATGGGATCAAGGGTGCAGTTGGCTCTTTTATAATTTAATTGGAATATTTCTTCATAAACTTCTAGGGATTCATCAATCCCTATAGTCATCCTAAATATTTCCTTTTTAGTCTCCTTGGACCTACAATAGTCTTTGTACTTGTTGTTAAAGGAATCTTGCATCTGTGCCCAGGTAGTGATGTTGTTCCTAGGCAGACCCATGAACCAGTGCAAGGCTGCATCCTTGAGGTTGGATGGGAATAAATTCATCTTTTGATCATCTGAGGCATAGTCATAGGTTCGAAAAAAAAAAACAAATTAAAAAATGAAGGTGTCAGGATCTTTAGAGGTAAGTCCATGGAAATGTGGAAGGGGTGAGGGACTGATGTTATTCATCCTAGTTTCCCCATCTATTTCTCTAATGTGAAAGACTCCTTGGGTCCTAGTCCCAGCCATGGCTTGGTTTGGTGAATCAAGTTCCTCAGGAGAAGAAAGTTCTTATTATTCTCCAATAGGGTTTTCAAAGTGTTCAAGAGACTCACCTATGGTGTGTTCAACCTCAAATTCACTGAAGAAGAGTGAAGGGTGATTGTGTGGGGATGTGGGGGTTTTCGATAAAAAAAATTCCTTAGTTATTCCTACTCCTACAAGGCATGAAAGTCAAACTATTTTTGTATTTTTCAATATTTTGGAAATTTCATGTAAAATAAAAGAAGAAAAGAATGCTAAAACATAATCAAAGCATCTACTTAGACACCTCCTTAACAACATCGCCAAAAAGTGTTGAGCCCTGGTATTGCACCAAGAATGTTGCAACTCCTAGATGCTACTCTACTTTACTTTATCAACTCGGGGTTTGTACAAACTTGGAGGTGAAAGTTCTATATACATAACATATGCATTCTACTCATGCTTGTTATGCAGAATTATGATCTATGGATAAATCAAATTCCCTAAATGTGGTGCTATGAATTTAGAACAACAGATTAAAGACTTTGCTATCACTTTCTCTAAGAGTAAATAGACACACAAAAAGATAGGAGGACCTACTTGTGATCCAAGCGCTTCTTATTCTCCTTTTGTCGCTTTTTCTATAGCTTCCAATCCCACTTAAATTGCTAGATTGATTCCTATAAGTATAACCAAAGAACAACAAAGAGATTGCAATATACATATGCCTATTTATCTTAATCAGTTAAATCGATTAAAAATGAAACATATATATCATTTAGGAGTCCACTACATGAGAAATAGAAACATAAACAGATACATATATGGGAAAATGAACAACAATCTATATTAATGAGTAGAAGGGGGAGGTTACAACCAATGATCTATTTGATGCCACTAGCTCTAGCTTCATCCTAGCCTCATCAAAATCAACATCTCACCAACAACACATCACTTCTATCACTCTCTCAATTGAGAATCCAACAACATTTATTACCAAAATTCTTCCTTTCCTAGAACTAGGATATGTGCTTGATTTATAGGGTAACTAATGGTAGTTTCTCAATAAATTACTTTCTAATAATAGGCAAGACATGTTCCCAAGCACAGAGGTGTTATATGGACACATGGATTTGAAGTTTGACACATATGGACTATTCTATAAGGCATTGACCATGTGGATATTTCGGAACAATGAGAATTTCACTCTCATTTGACCAACACACTCTTGAATGTCTCGAAGTGCATTGCAGTGCACCCTTGAATGGAGGGAGCTGCATATGCAATGCAGTTAGTCCCTTGAGAGGAAGCGTTGTTGAGCTCATAAGTGATATAAAATATACTTCAAACCTTGGAAATATCACGATAGAAGTCATGAATGATTTTTTCTTCTTTAAGGGCATGTAGAAACTTAAATGATAGGGGATGATAAACCCTATTTCATTGGTCCTAGGGATGATGTCCAGTTTGACCAAGTCATGGGGGATGATGCCCAAATTGACCTATAACATTTGCCCCCTAAATCATGAAGTAAGAATAATTACAATATTTTTTGAATGAGATGCTTTACGACGTGATGGGATGGAATTGAAGTGGAGTGGTGACTTGCATCAATATTACAATACATTACATCATGATGTTTTCATCTTGATCACGAATTTTTGAGGGAGGCATTCCCATGCTCAACACATAAACTATCTAATAACATGTACATAGCTAAAAAAGTCATCTACATTGGAATGTTTCCCAATACAGACATGCCTATAGATATAGGCCCATGTTCGGATGACAATCTGTATGTAAGTTCACCGTACAAATGATGTGTACAAAAATCCTAAAATTGCAGCTTGGATGGCTAAAACTAGATCCAAGGTCTTCTTACCTCGTTTACTTGATCGTTCGGGTACAATTCTAGCCATGCGAATATATGATTTGTAGTTGAACATGGTAAGACATCGTTTGATTACCAGCCAATGATGCGAGTTGTTAAAAAACACGAGAGAACCACCATTGATGTTAATGGATCTCAAGGTACTGCAGTATATTTCGTAAGGCATGAATAGATGATTTGATGTCGAACACCAAACAAAATCTTTCAGTCAAAGGTCTGAAAGCAAGGATCTTGTCAATGCTGTAGCAAGCCTCATGGTACTGGAAGATGATGTTTCTAAGTAAACTTCCTGGATGATTATTTGATGTCGACAGGAAGCCACTTTATCGTGAAACAGGAGTTACTAATTTCAGACACAAAATGTGACTTGATATAGAAATATTCAGGGATGACTGTCACGAGAATGAAGTTTTATGAGTATTGCAGAAGGATGAGTATTCACTGGATGACTTCTCTTGAACATATCAACGACACTAAGATGAGTTGGAAGCATTGACCCAAAACTGAAGTGAAGGTATGATGAAACATAGGTATGAATGAACCGTCAAGGAGATTACCCAACCCAAACAATCATGATGATGGAGTGAAGTGTCATGTTCAAGAGCTACCCGATATCGTAAAAGTTATGTTCACTTTCCCAAATTTTCCCCGGTCATTTTTCGACTAGTACCTCTTTACTTTTTAACAATCTTGAGGAGGGTAACATATGCTTGATCTATAATTTAAACCTTCGAGTGAATATTGTATCGCTATTTAATAATTTAATGAGTCTAGCAATGAATGAAACTTGATTCCTGCCATGATCGACAAACCTGTCGCTATTTTATGTTTTAACAAGCCTAACGACAGTGACAACTCGGTCCTTTTTCATATTTAGAGAGTTTGAAAAAGAGGACAAAAGAAAACTCCATAAGTACTTTTTCATAATTTTTTCGCTCAGATCCGAAAAAGTGTAAAATGATATCTAAGAGAACCTCCTAGCCATGTTTGACTAAGGTTTTCTTTTTTTGTAAATAATCTATCTTAGTCTAGAAAAGGGTTAAACTTATACTGAGTAGATATCAATTCATTTACTTTTATGAGCTCGAAAAGACAAGTGCTTAACAATATTTTCATGTTATCAGAGTTTTAAAAGATCTAAAAGAAGACTCGAGGGGTTCCTTTATTGTTGTTATCGAAGCTTGAAAAATAGATAAAAGTGCACTTCAAGTCCTTTTTCATTTTTATAAAATCTCGAAAAATAAGGATAAAAGTATGCTTTGTGGTCAAATCATTCTTGGAATAAATTTGCATGACTAATCTACTATATTAGTTGCAAACCTATTTAGAACAACATCAAATGGATTAAAGATACCTGTTTCATGATAAAAATTGAATAAAACCATAGTCACAACAACAAATATGATTTCCAAATAATCAAATGACTAATTAAAAGAGTTTTATTATTTATTTTTACCATTTGAAAGATATCGTTTGCATTTTGGAGTGCTGAACCTGTTTTTTCCCCTGAACTTCAGTTGTTGATTGCGATTGATCCCATGGACGGTTTTCCTCGTCATTTGATCCAAGTTGGTGCCATAAACCTCCTCTTTCTTTCAATAGTATTTTTATTCCATTTCATTGCAAATTTTTAGGAATTTTGGCCCCTTAGGGTAAATCCATTTTCAAAAGAGGGAAACCCACCCTTGGGCATTGAAAAATACCTTGGAATGCACTTGAAATGAATCGCAGGTGCATATGCAATGCACTGGCGATTGACTAAGACCGCGCTGGACGTAATTCACTTTTTTTTATTCTTGCATTGTACCCAAATTTTTCCTAATTTTTTACGTGAAAAGGGTCCTAATGAGTCTTATGGTTATGTTTCAGGGATTCATTTGACTAAAATGACAATTACTTGGAGAGAAAGAGAGCATGAAGAACAAAACATGATTTCCCTTAATGATACGGGTACTATAAGAGCCCTCAGGGATTGTGGGTTATTGAATTACTTCCGTCTATCAGGTATGAGGCAGCAAATGGAACTATTGGAGTTCCTTGTTCATGCATGGGATCCAGCAATTGAGTAATTTAACATTGGGAACAAAGTGGTCCCAATTTCAGTAGAGGATATCTATTTTTTGACAGGATTGTCGAGGAGAGGGCTACCCATTTCTCTCTCAGGGTTTGCTCTCGGAGGAGAGACAGTGAGAGACTATATTTTGTAGAATTTCTATCTAGGGGCAGATCCTAGCAAGGATGGGAAAATAAACATCCATGATGTTCATGATTTTCCATTGAGAACCATATTATTCACGATTTCAAATCTTGTTGGTATTGCTACACTACATGTAGTGAACATATCTTATATGGAGTATGCACTAGAGTGCATGGAACCAACAATTTTCAACTGGGCTGAAGTTGTACTTTCTCAAATTAAAGAAAAACTGAGCAAGGCAAAGGGAGGAAGGAAGAAAAATTTCAACTATGGTTCGATACTTGTTTCTTTTGTCTTAGAGCAGCTTCCACTGATGCAGCCTCAGCATGTGACGTTGGGTGTATCTAGCCTTAGAGATCTAAGGATGCAGAGATGGGTAGAATTGATGGATAAACATGCATTCCAATCGTCCATCGTGTTCTTGACTGTATTCTTCGCCTGGTTCAGGCGACAAATTATCGCCATTAATGGCTATGCATATGCAAGCATCGATTTTCGAGGAGTCCAGACTTAGATTTATGAGAAGGTGCTCAGTGGGGTGTAGACGATAAGAATGTTTTGACCATGTTTTTTGATTTTTATAAGGTTTCTACATATTTTGTATTTTTATTTTTTCCCATGACTAAACTAAATTTTTAATGTAATGCAGATATGGGTCGAGTTCAACCAGTGGGAGAGCCAAAGCATGGAGTGGATGAGCCAGCAGAGAGGGCTGTCGGGAGAGCAGTCCTTTAGGATTTAGATATGGATGAGACTCTTACTAAGCTTCAACAACACATAGAGGGGTTGACCTTTCGGATTCTAGATTGCTAGATCGAAGATTTACTCATGCAACTGCAGTGCCACACTATTAGTGTTCCTAACCATTGGATGTAGTTATTGCGTAGGATAGCTAGATAAGTGGTATGTTACCATGAGCATCACTAGTTTAATTTTGAAATGTTGCATACATTTTGAGGTCAGATGACCAATGTGTCTTGGGAATTTTTTTTTGTAAGAACCTATAACCATCTATCTATTTGATTTTAGTGTTTTCCTATGTTTATTGCACATTCCTATTCAATTATGTGAATGCATCTTTACATGTGTTGCAAATGTCTGTTTATAACATAATTCGATAGGGAATAAGTTAATGTGTTCAAGTTTCTGGAAATGTGTAGATATTGAATAAAATCAAAATGTCTTTCAAAAAGTCAAACTCTTAGGAACATACAATGCAATGTTGGATTTCTAACAATATAAACACTAGTAAGTTGTTATACCACAAGTTGTGAGTCTAACCTTACGATGATGCAATTAATACCAAATGAAATGGCATCAGAGAGAAGTTCTATCAACGTGCTATACTCAGCGATATTTTTTGTCGATCGACCGATACAAATCCCTTGAATACTCACTAACTCACCATTAGTGAGTACTACGACTAGCACCATCAGCATACCCAACAAATGGTTCCAAAGATTTAGACATCTACGATGAAATGTAAAGTGGATTACTAACGTCAAGATAACTCTACAAAAAAAACTAAGATAGTAATGAAAATCAATAACATATATATATAATATAATGAAAAAAATTACTATGCTCATGATTAAGCATAGTAATGTTTCAGATACAACCCATTTCGGGGCTACACCAACAGAATTCCATCATAATCTACCAACTCATAGGCAGCCTTAGCAAGAAATATTTTGACATTATAGGGTCCATGCCATAATGGCTCAAATTTTCTTGTACCTATTACATCAAATTTATGATCATAAATAAGGACCAAGTCGCCCTCTGAGAAAATGTGAGGCTGGACATGCTTGTCGTATTGCACCTTTATACGTCTCTTATGTGCTTCATTGGCCAATTTCACTTCATGACACATTTTACCAAGATGGATGAGGTTAAAAAGACGCGCTTATTCAGCAGAGGTGTCAAATAACAAGTTGATTGCGAGTTTTCATGTCAGTATTTCACATTGGATTGGCAAGATAGCTTCCAGACCATAAACCAATTGAAAGGGGGTAAGTACGATTGTGTTTCTCACCGAGGTTCAATATGCCCACAAGGCTGAGTATAGGATTAAATGCCAATTTCATTTATGAAATCCTATCATTTGTTGAAGAATTCATTTAAGAATCTTGTTATAGCCTCAACTTGTCCATTTGATTGTGGATAATAAGGAGTAGAACTATCATGTGACAGTCCTAATTTGGCTGTCAACTCATTCATCATATGGTTGTGAAAATATGAACCATGATCTGTGACTATAGCCTATGGGAAAAAAAATGTAGTCTACTGCAACAATAATATAACCATGCCCCTCGGATGAAGGGAGGTTACAAGTCATGAAGTCAATGCCCCATTTTGAAAATGGTCCCATAGAGACAATAGGATGTATTGGCGCTAGCATTTTTTCAGATTGTACGATCAAATATTTGGCACACATGACAACTTATGACTGTGAGGATGTAGTTGCGAAATATGGTAGGCCAAAAGTAACTGACACGGAGTATCCTTTGCGCGGTAGCGTATCCAGACAAATGTTCACCACAAGCCCCAACATGACAATCATTCAAAACATTTTCGGCCTCCTCATTAGTGAGGCACCTTCTTAAAATTGTATCGACACCACGACAATAAAGTGTATCGCTGGTGATGAGATAATATTTGGCTTGGTATTGAATACGTTGTTGGTAAGAGCGAGAGGTATCAGGGTGAAAAGTCTGGGTCTAGAGATAAATGATAAAATCTCCATACCAAGGATCATATGATCCAATTAGAAATAGAGACTCGTCAGGAATATATGGTTCCAACATAGTAGCAGTACTATCAAAGGGAAGGTCATAGAGAAGCTTAGCCAAAACTAAAGACTTCTTTGACTTGGATTTGATGAATTCAAAATCAAATTCCTGCAAAATGAAAATCCATTTTGAATACTTCCCCCCAGAAATTGACGTGATAAGATGTAAGTCATGGGGTTGCAATCCGAAATGACAATGGTTTTCCAGAACAGGATAAAGTGGCGAAATATTTGGACAACTTGAATAGCTGCTAAGGTAAGCTTTTCTACGTACAAATACTTCACTTTCGTATCATTCAGATTATGACTCAAATAATAGATAAAATGTTCTATCCCATTTTCTACTTGGACCAATACCATACCAATGGTCATATTAGCCGCACCGATGTATAAGAAAAAAATCACTCTAATAATTGGGGGGATACATTAATGACGTCCAGACAATGGTATCCTTGACAACATCAAAAGAAGCTTGCACAACTTGATCCCAATTGAAGGGAATCCCCTTTTTCAAGAGTCGAGTAAATCCTTTAGCCATTTCGGCGTAGTTGGGTATGAACCTCCTTAGGAAGTTAGCCTTTTATTGGACGGATAAATTGTTCTCGCTGACAAGACAGATCTTCAAAGTGTCCTACGGACAGCTAGCAACAAACAGACAAACAAAACTATTTTCTCTAGATAATAGTTGATTCAAAATTAGCTACAATATAGGTTTTGAAAACCTAACTGTAGTCTAGCACTGTTCGTAATGATCTTCTTTCCAGTTGCTTGAAAGAGTCGTCTTCAAAGATTTGCAATCACAAACATGGAAAAATCAATAGCACCAAGCTAATTCACGAATTATATATCTATCAAGATGATCAAGGAATTCAAGAAAAAAGCTAATTAATTAAATAACTCATTAATAAAACATGATAAACAAGCTACTTAATTAAAGAACTAATTGAGAAAACATGATCCATTCGTATTATCTTTGATGAAGAAAGAGCCTTACAACCGTGTCCGCCTTGATGTCGTACAGGTCTTTCTGGGGTCCAGAACAGGCGTTTCCTCTACTCTGAAAAGCTTTGCACTCTCTCAGCTAACATGCACATGGGTGTGTAATCATTCCCACATAATGATCAGTTAAGAGAGTATGTGTTTCTACAGCATTTCTCCTCAAAAACTCTCAAAGTCTCTCCCCTTTTTTCAATCTCAGTCAATAGCCTTGAAACTGAACCAAAGCTTCAATTTATAGGAGAAGGAAAGTGGTTACAGCTCCAAAATGGAAGGGATGGAGTCCCCTTATCAAGGGATTAAGTTCCAAAATACAAGGAATAGGCTCCTTTTATGAAGGAATGAATGTTCATGATAATGGAGGGAGTGAAGCTTCGACTAGAGAACGACTTCTAGAAGCTTCCAGCTGGGAGAATATTCGACCAACTGGGCTTCTAGAACTTACTTTTCCACTCATTTTACCTTTTACGGGGGTCTGCAGTTTTAATACACAAAACGTGCAGTAGGTAGCATTTTTTTCCTTCAAAAAAGATGCGGTACCACAGGTAATAGCTAGGAAAAGTGCGAAAATAGGGTTTTTATGATTTTTACAAGCTTTTCTCCAAATCCAAGACTTGGTTTAGGAACTTTAAGGTTGTAGAATTATAAGGGAGAATTATATAGGTGTTGATGAACCCATATAGATAGTAAAATGTCATGGTGACAAAATAATGTATAACAGATTTCCCCCTAAAGCGCGAAGTTTGAGATAATTCGAAGAATGAAGTGCTTTCTCATTCCAAGGATTATCCTGTGGAATCTTGTAATCTTGTAAAAAGGACACCCTAGTCGGAATCTTGTAAAAACATTCAATGCAAAACATATATATATATATATATATATATATCATCACTAAGGTAGGCATTCCCATACTCATATCAAAAACTAATTAAACTTGTTCTGATACAGAAATGATTTTAATATTACATCAATAGTGTAGACACAACATGGACGTAGCCATCTGTAATGAATAGTCTATTGCATAATGAATAATAAAACTCCTCGAAGCCTGGATGGTGGAAACTAGATCCAGGGTCTTGATTTCTGCTTCCCAAACTAGTACGATTCTATCCATGCGATTAAATGTGTCGAAGTCGAACATGTTAGAACCCACTTGATTAGCAGTCAATGATGTGAATTGTTAACAAGTGTGAGAGAAACCAAAAATAATGACAATGGCTCTCAAAGTACTCAGTACAATCCATGAAATGTGAATAAGTGATCTGAAGTCAAACATTTCACGGAATCATTCGATCGAAGGTCAATGATGCAACCTGTCGTCGAAGGCGAGAAACCTGCCTTTAAGGCATGTAGATTCCAAGGTACTGACGGATTCTAGATCAACTTCCTAGATGATGAGCTGTCATCGATAGAAAGTGATCTGTTGTAAGCAAGCTCACAACACAAAACCATAGATCAAGTTTTGAAGAAATTTTTTGCAAGGACTGACTCAGGGATGGTCAACGCAAATGGAGACAATTTTTTGCAGATGAATGGTTTTTTTGACTGTCCTCTTGAACACATAATGACACTGCAGATGGTTTGGTAAAGATTTCCCTAATCTAATACCCAGAAATCGGTTGAAGACCTTCAATGTGGTTTGATTAATTGATAGGAAAAGTATTTTCCCAACACAGGTAGAAGTGTGAAAAAAAGTGTCGTGTTGAAGAGTGGTATACTGCTTTTAAATCAAAGTGTAACAAATGGATTCGTTTTCTCTCTTTTTCCCCCACCATTTCTGGCAAGTACCTCTTTATTTTTGACAAGCTTGAGGAGGATAACATTTGCTTGTTTATAAGCTCATCCTTCGAATGAGTCCAACTTAGTTTAAAATAGAACCCTAATAAGGAGTGGTCCGTTCCTGTTTGTAATCGACAGGTCCTTTACTGTTAAATTTTAACGAGTCTAGTATAGGAGAAACTCGATGTTTTTCAATTTTAGGGAGTCAGAAGAAAAACTTAAGGAAACTCTGTGGGTGTACTTTTTGTAAATTTACTCTCTCAAGCCCAAAAAAGGATAAAATAATACGGGAGAGAACTCTATTGACCATGATTAGTCAACGTATACCTTTTTCGTAAATAATCCATTTCAGTCCGGAAAAGGGGTAAACTTATACTGAAGGGACACCTGTTCATTTCCTTTAACGAGTTCGAATATTCAAGTACTCGGCAATATTTTAATGTTTAAAGAGTCTGAAAAGGGCTTAAAAGAGAACTCAAGATTTCCCTTTTTCGTAAGTTTTAACAAGTTCAAAAAAGGAATAAAATGTACTCATAGGTTTCGATTTTCTGTAAGTTTTAACGAGTTTGAAAAAGTGATAAAAATTTTACTCATATGGCCGACTTTCAATTTAATTAACAAGCAGGAAAAGATGGAAAGAACTCAACATTTTCATGTGTTTTACGAGAATGAAAGATAGTAAAATAATCTCGAGATTTTCATGAGTTTAACGAGTCTTGAAAATAATAACCGAAATCGACTCAAGATAGGTTTAATTTTTACAAAAGCTTGAAACATAAAAAAACTATGCTTTAGATAGGTTTGTTTCATTTTTACACAAGCTTGAAACAAAGGAAAAATCATGCTTGAGATAAGTTTGAATGCCCCCCAAGCGTAAGTTGCTAGAGCACATGCCCCCCAAGCTTCATTGCATTCAACTAAGCATACTACTAGTTACTAATAGCTGGATGGAATGAAGGTGCATTTACGAGATCAAATGAAAGACTCGACTTTGACACTTATGAGTTCAAATCAAAGACTTGACATAATTAGGAGAGGATTTGTTTCCTTTTTTAATGAGCTTGACATAGGAAAAGAACTATGTTCATCAGGGACCAGTTTCATTTTTTAACGAGGTTGACACAGTAACAGGAACATTTCTCAAAAGGACCTATTTCATTTTTTAATGAGGTTGACACAGTAAAAGGAAATATCCTCATAGACATGTTTCATTTTTTAACGAGGTTGACACAGTAAAAGGAACTCTCCTCATTACGCACTGATTCATTTTTTAATGAGGTTGAGACAGTAAAAGGAACCTTCTTCTTAGTATCTGTTTCATTTTTTAACGAGGTTGACACAGGAGAAGAACCATCCTCATGGAATCTATCAATCTACTCTCTACAATCTACCTACATAACCTATTGATTTATTTTTTAATGAGGTTGACACAGAAAAAGAACTGTCCTCATGGGGCTGTTTCATTTTTTAACGAGGTTGACACAGTAAAAGAACTATCCTCAACTACATGTTTCATTTTTTAACGAGGTTGACACAGTAAAAAGAACTATCCTCAAACCTGATTCATTTTTAGCCAAGGTTGACTCAGTAACAGGAACTATCGTCTGAACAACTAATTCATTTTTTAACGAGGATGACACAGTAAAAGGAACTATCCTCATGGTATCTATTTCATTTTTTAAAGAGGTTGACACAGTAAAAGGAACTATCCTCATGACTCACTGATTCATTTTTTAGCGAGGTTGACACAGTAACAGGAATTATCCTCTTGAAAACGTGTTTCATTTTTTAACGAGGTTGACACAGTAACAGGAACTCTCCTCACAAGTGACCTTGTCATGGCTTCCAACTAGAAGAAAGACATGTCAAGGGACACTCCTTGATTATGGCTTCCAAAAGGTCTTCATCAGATGGAAGATAAATTCTTTGGAAGGAACACATGTCAAGGGACTCAAAAGGGATAGGAACATCGCGTTCAAATAATCCCATAGAGTTTTCCATGTTAATTACCAGATCTAAGTCAAAGGAAGTCGAGCAAACAGTGAAAGGCTCGCTTGCATCGGTAATTGAAAACATGGGACTGGTTGCCACATAATTAACCTATGGTGGGGTAGATACCACTTTTGTATAAAGAAATTTTAGGGGTGTGGGATTAATTGTAGTCGAATCAAGACTAGCGAATGAAATTTGGTCAACAGTCACAATGTTTCCATTGTGAAGGATAGACATCACGCGGAAGAGTGTCGATACGATAGCTTTCATTGCATAGACATAGTCTCACCCAAGGAGTAAAGTGAAATCCAAGGGGCCTCGAACTACCATAAGATCAATATAGAAAATTTTACTTTCCAAAGTAATAGAAAACTTAGGAAGGATCCCTAAAGGTTCACTAATGGTTCTGTTAAAAGCTTTTAGATTCTGCATAACAGGCACAAGCTAAGGGGAACCCAAATCTTTCCAAGCAGCTGAGGATAAAATACTAATAGAAGCACCTTCATCTACATGTGTGTGGTATATATTCTTATGACAAGCCTTCACAATGATTTGGAAAGGGATGGAAGAAGGAAGATGAGGTTCTGCCAGTCTATTCCAATCAAAGGAAAAGACCTCTGTACTTGGAGGGGGTTTTGTAGAAACAGGTGAAATGCCCCCTGGTATAGAAGAATCTAATGTAACAAGAAGAACTTGAGTGGTATGAAGTTCACTATCTACAGGGAGAATGGGATCGACCGAATGTGAAATTGAGTTGACCACTTGATCAACTAATGGATCATCAACTTGAGTGATATCAGTTTCACTCTCCAATGGAAGAGTGGGATTGACTGTACTTGGAATTAGATCAATCACTTTGTTAATTGACGGTAGGTTGGGAGAAAGTTGACGGTAACCATTTGTAAGTTTTTGCTGTGGAATAATAAGGTTTTCCAAAAATTTTGAGGCTTCATCCATGTGAGGGAAAATGTGAGTTTGATGACTCCCTTTGCATACCCTACAAGGAAACCTAACTTTACCCTTTTTCCCAGGAACCTCACAATCACTGGTTGATGGATCAACAGTAAGTTGATGAGATTTTTCTGACCATACTTTCAAGACCTTTAGAATACCAAGACAATTGATAAGGAAGTGGTCACCCTTACAAAGCTTGCAATGGATTTGGGTTTACGATGCATGTTGGAGGTCTCCTCAACACTACTAACACTTACAGCCATGGTTGAATGGTTGAATTCTTTCTTATTTTGCTTCTTCTTCTTCTTCTTAGCCACCTGGTTACTAGCGTTAAGGATTTTACCAAGCGAAGAGGAAGAAATGGAGGAAAAAATATTGGGCGAAGAAAGTAAAGGGTCAACATGAGGTTGGTGATGTTGAGATGGTGAACTCTGTTGAGGTGAAGCATTCAGTTGAGGTGGAATAATTGGAGTATTCGGGGCCAACGAAGTTGGAAATAACCATATCAGTAAACCTATTGTAAAACCAGGTAATGAAAATGTAGCCATATAAGGAGGACCAAAATTTCCAAAGCAAGGAAAAGTACTAGGATACTCGTTGAGAGGGGTTCCTTGGTTGTTAAATTCTAGAACAGTTGTCATTAGATTCAACTTTAGTGAATTTTATTAACAATTTAAAACTAAAATTTAAAATTTAAATTCACACCTAAAAAATTAAAATTCACAATTCACACCTATGGTCTCTAAAAAGTAAAAACAAAAAAATGAACATGCGCTAAAAAATCTAGGAGTCAAACCACACACAAATACTATATTTGCGCACTAAAAACACTATTTGGTGATGAAATCCAACATCATAGAATTTTAATGCAGAAATGGCGGTTGGAACAATTATCTCGACAACTTGCTTAATGAAATAGACCGGTGCAAGTTTCTCCACTTAAACCATCTCGAGTGAAGATAACCCTATGGAGAGTCCAAGTGAGTCTAGCTGACGTCTGCTCCAGGTACAGTGGGATCTTCCCTCCACCGTCACCTTGGGAAAGAATCCTATAGATTATGGCCACTAAGGTCACCAACATAAGAAAATATACCTGGGGGAATAGTCTATGATCCGATACACACGCAAGGGCAGAGTAACAAAGCCCAATCCCCTTAAAGGCTCCTTGACATAATCCAAGGTTTACCGACAAGTGACCCCAGGCTCCTCAACAATGGTCGCCAAGTTTTACCGTTGTTAGTACATGTATATCTTCTATCATTCCCAATGAGGAAGGATTGATTACCTCACTGGTTCGGTTATGATCTCGTGCTTGACTCCTTTAAGAGGAGCTTCCCAGAGCATACATGCAACAATTGGAATTTTTCCTACCGCAAGATGCTACTATTTGTTTTAGTTACTTTAGAAAGTTAACTACAACCTATTCCAAAGCACTAATCTTGAGCTAGATTGGTGGAAAGAGCCCTAAAAATGTAAAAATTACTAGATTAATTTTATTAAGAGCTATGTTATTTGGGATGTTATTACTCAAAGGGTAAATGGATATGAAACCAATGGTGTTATGACCCGACCCAAAACTGAATGCAATCGAATATGATAATGTAATATTTTCAATTCGATGAATCCTAAATAATGTAAGGAGAGAGTTTCCATTCACTTCCAATCAATGCAAAAATTGATAAATAAGACAAAATATAACAAATTCTCTAATGCACTAATTTCATCAAGAAAAACTAATGCTAATCAATTCCAATTTTTTGTTTTTTTTTGTTTTTTTTGTTTTTTTTGTTTTTTGTTTTTTTTTGTTTTTCTGTTTTTTTTATGTTTTAAAACAAGCATAAAAACATGTAAATTAAAATCAAAGAAAACTAATCTAAATCTACGATTGATTTTTTTCAGAATGTAAACTATGCAATTGTAATGTATGAACAATTCACTTTGAAAAGTATGCAAATGTATGCACATTTTTCATTCATATTCTGAAAATGAGAATTCTGATTATGCAAATGTGATCTATGCAAGAGAATTCTCAAACACAAGATGATTCTAATGTAATCTAAGAACCAATCAAGTGTAAGTAAAAAAAATTGGGTGAGAGTTCCAAAGAACAAAAAATAAAAACACTCAAAGGTGATTAACACTTAAACACAATTTTTGAAAAAAAAAAGCAAAAAGATGAAAAATTGTTAAGAGAATAAGAAAAACCTCGAAGTAATGACCAAAGGAAATCAAATTAAGAATTTCTCAAAAAGAAACTCAAAACACCCAATTAACTTAACGGAGACTAATGAGATTGTAAAATTTCTGAAAAAGAAATTCACACAAGGCTTTTGACAAAAAATACAAGTCTGGGCATACACTGAGAATCTAACAAACCGATCCAGAAAAGAGAATTTTAAGGTTTTCTAAAAATTTTCACAGGGTTCGCAGGTTTCATTGTAAACAGGTGCGGTCCCGCATTGTTTGTACAAGAAAAGAGCGGAGATGCCCAAACTGTTTCTAAAATAAAAGTGTGGATACCAGAAAAATAAAAAACTCTAAAACATTTGTCAAGGATTCTACTGAAATAATTTCCCAACCCAATGTAGACTAATCAAAATCAGAAAATCTGGTTTCAAAAGTAAAACTCAAAGAAAACTAAATTCAAGAAAGATCCCCAGCGGAGTCGCCATTTTGTTGGACGGATAAATCGTTCTTGCTGACAAGACAAATCTCCCAAGTGTCCTATGGAGAGCTAGCAACAAATAGACAAACAAAAACTATTTTCTCTAGATAATATTCGATTCAGAATTAGCTACCACAGAGGTTTTGAAAACCTACCTGTAGTCCAGCGCTGTTCGTAATGATCTTCTTTCCAGTTGCTCGAAAGAGTCATCTTCAAAGATCTGCAATCACAAACATGGAAAAAATCAATAGCACTTGCATAGTATAAACTAATTCACAAATCATATATCTATCAAGATGATCAAGGAATTCAAGAAACAAGCTAATTAATTAAATAACTCATTGATAAAACATGATAAACAAACTACTTAATTAAAGAACTCATTGAGAAAACAGGATCCATTCATATTATCTTTGATGAAGAAAGAGCCTTACAACCATGTCCGCTTTGATGTCGTACAGGTCTTTCTGGGGTTCGGAACAGGCGTTTCCTCTACTCTGACAAGCTTTTCACTCTCTCAACTAAAATGCACATGGGTGTGTAATCATTCCCACATAATGATCAGTTAAGAGAGTTTGAGTTTCTACATTATTTCTCCTAAAAAATTCTCAAGGTCTCTCCCCTTTTTCCAATCTCAGTCAGTACCCTTGAAACTGAACCAAAGCTTCAATTTATAGGAGAAGGAAAGTGGTTGCAGCTCCAAAATGGAAGGGATAGAGTCCCCTTATCAAGGGATTAAGTTCCAAAATCCAAGGAATAGGCTCCTTTTATGAAGGATTGAATGTTCATGATAATGGAGGGAGTGAAGCTTCGACCAGATAACGCCTTCTAGAAGCTTCCAGCTGGGAGAATATTTGACCAGTTGGGCTTCTAGAACATAATTTTCTATTCATTTTACCTTTTACGGGGGTCCGCAGTTTTAATACACAAAAGTGCGGTAGGTACCACAGTTTTCCTTCAAAAAAGGTACAGTACCATAGGTAATGGCTAGGAAAAGTGCAGAACTAGGGTTTTTATGATTTTTACAAGCTTTTCTCCAAATCCAAGACTTGGTTTAGGAACTTTAAGGTTGTAGAATTCTAAGGGAGCATTATATAGGCGTTGATGAACCCATATAGACAGTAAAATGTCATGGTGGCAAAATAATGTGTAACACATTTCCCTGAAGTTTTTGTAACTGAAGCAAATTTGATGGCGCAGGAAAATCAAGAATGGCTTGGACCTTCAGTGGGTCTATTTGAATTCCTTCTTTTGAGATGATGAATCCTAGAAAACGACCAGAACCAACACAAAACACGTGTTTATGTGGATTGAGGCGTATTTTGATGTGTCGACAGCATAAAAATATAGCTCTCAAATGCATCGGGTGATCAATCCGATTTCATGAATGCATGGGTAAGTCATCTATATAAGGTTGAACAATGTTCTTGATGTCATTAAAAGCATAATTCATTGCCCTCTAAAAATTTTCCCCAACGTTATTTAAACCAAACGGGAGTTTATGATAAGTGAATGTGCCCCAGGGACAAATGAATGTTGTCTTATATTGGTCCTCTGGGCAGATATTGATTTGATTGTAGCCGGAAAATCCATCCATGAACGAAAATATTTCGCATCCAGCACAATCGTCAATAATCTAGTTGATAAAGGGAGTAGGATAGTTGTATTTTGGAAAAGAAATATTGACATCTCGATAATCGACGCACACTCTGATGGTTCCCTTTTTTCCTTGACAGGGACGATGTTAGAAACCCACTCAGTTAGAGGAACAGGGTAAATGAAACTAGCAAACAAAAGTTTTTCAACTTCTGCTTTAATGGCAACAACCTTCCTCAGATGAATAAGATGAAGGCGTTGAATCACTGATTTGCCATCAGGGTACATATTAATAGTGTGTTCAATGATACTAGTATTTATGCCTGGCATTTCCTCGTAAGGCCAAGAAAATACATCACAAATTCACAAAAGAGAGTGCAATATGTTTCAAGTTATGATGGAGAACAAGACACACTGCCATGAATGTTTTCTACAATGTCGGGTTTGGTCGAAATATCGATAGAAATAGTTTCTTCAATATTTGACAAATTTCGCTCGGAAGCAATTGCATTAATAGGAAAAGAATTAAACAAGAAATTTTTGATCAATGGGTGATATAGTTCACTAAGATTATCTTCTTCATAATCTGGAAGATGGGAACGATGATGATGATCTTCCCATGGTTCTCCTTCCGACATCATGGTTTCCTGAATATTTTCATCTATCAATAAAGTTGAGGAAAAAGGATCAGATGGAGTACCATAATCTAATGAACGATCAACCCAAATGACCAGCCATGATGATTTCGGATTCATCGTGCAAGCCATATATATTTATTGCTATGCCAGCTCAATTGGGCTGGGCGACAAAAATGCATCCAATGTAACAACTTCAGAATCACTTGTACTCTTCCTTAAGCCAGATGGAGTGGAAGAGATCATGTAGCAAGTGTCTATGTTTGCAATTTCTGCCGACATTGCAAGCAACGCTAATGCAAAGCGTCCCATGAGAGTGGAACCCTTTAAGAGTCCTACACAAATGTTCTGAAGTTCGATTTGGGGTGCGTGAACTAATGGAACACTTCCAGTTACCTGGGAACTAGAGGCAAAGAAGGATAATTGATTGATGACTATGATAACACCTTTATGTGGAAAGGTGATCATTATAAAATATGTAGAGACAATCATAGTCATAGCATATACCCATGGCCTTCCGAGTAAAATATTGTAGTCAAGGGGTCCATCAATGACCTCAACTTCAACATTCACTATTTCCCCCCTAGTTCAACATGCAGGTTATTGAAAATATTGCAAGGCTTATATGTATGTTCGTCAAAAAGATTTCAACGTCATTGGTGATTGAGATAGGCGTGGCGAGCCAAGTGAATTCCAAAATTTTAGAGACATAATGCACGTAGATGATCCCTCATCAATAATATTATGATTAACAAGGTGATTAAGAACATTTACTTGGATGGAGAATTCCAATTTTGCTGGTAATTGCGGCACATAGGTCGTATGATTAAAGACTACGAGATTGGAATATGTTGGATCAATTCCACCAATTACCGACAACAAAGCCTGTTTCTGGGAGGGAAAAATTTGTAGCACCTTGAGCGCAGACATAGCTCAAGGGGATTGAGCTAAATTTTCAACTATATTATAATTTTGAGCAACTCTGGCTCGAGGGTTAAATGTCGATTTATGAATGACTCCCTTCGCTGGCTTGATTGTCAATTTAGGAATAGCAGGTGGAAGTATTGATTCCGTAGACGGATTCGTGGTCGAGGTAGTAGGTTGATCAGTAGCCTAACTACCGTAATATTTATTATGTGTTGACACCAAAACATCAGTCGATGGCTTCGTGACAGACAACATAAGCACTTGAAAACTAGAAGCTGGATCCATAACAAACAAATTTGTGTTCGGATTTAGAAATGGATCTATCAACATTGCTGACGCATGTGAGTTCTTAATAAATTTTGAGACTTCAGTGTGGTGAGGATAGTCTCGAAAAAAGTGTTCCTCGTTACAAATTATGCAAGGGTAACAAGGTTTCCGGTTTCTAGACGATTGATTAGATGATATTTCCTGTAGGGTAGAAGTTTAATTTTTCTTTATTTTCCATTTTTTCTTATTTCTTGGTTGCTTGACACTTTTTCCCTTGTTAGATGACACGACATGGATTTCGAAATAAGGCGCAGGATCAGATGCAGTAGAGTGATGTGTGCTTGCAGTACCAATCATACTATCTCTAGCATGAGAGACCTTTGATGGAGGAGGAACAGTAAAATTAAATCGCGACGCGTTAGGAATTTTCTCGTAGAGCATGCTATACTGAGTATAAATCAAGTCTAAATATTGGGCATGAGCAATGACCTACTCTTCATTGAGGACACCACCCTTAGCCACATCCTCAGTTATATATGGTAATAAGGACTTAATGAACCATTCAGAAAGGAGAAATTAGGAACAAATGTCTTAACCACATCTGCTTTGGTCTCAATCTAGTCAACTAAACTGAGCTCATTTAATTGTCAACCAGGATTTGTAAACTGCTGAAGTGAAGTGTACTGTATGTACCTAGGTACTTGTTTCCTAATGCGTTGTGTGTAGTTTTTTGTGATGTTTTTGGTCTTTTGTGACGATTTATGATGTTTTTGGTCTTTTGGTGGTTTTATGTTCACAAGGAAAATGCCTAAAAAGCTGATGGAAATGAGCTGATGATTAAAAATAGAGTGGATCCTAATTGATGGATGACAAATGACAAATGCAATTGGAATACTAAAAACAGAGTCAAATCTAAACTATGACCAATCAGAAACAAAGCTTGATAATGAATTTTAAGCAAATGATTCAAAACACAAACTAAACTTGTCAAATTCTTTCATCAAAGGCATTTGAGAGAGAACTTGAAACATGGTCAACTAAGCATGCAAATCTTCCTAACTAAACAGTTTAAACAACTAACTTATAATGATGCAACATCTTGTCCTTGATTAGAGATTTGTTGAAGTATGTTTGGAGTAAAACATTGATATCATCATAAGATTTTCTATTCTAAAGCTAATTCCTAACTCTATTCTGCAATTTAATTGAATGTCACAAAGCCTTTACTCAAGAGTTATTGATTTCTTTTTCAAAGTAGTCTTTTGAGGGAGAGCTCTGTTTATGAAATGATGAGGAAATTGCAGAGGTACTTCAGGCCTTAAAATGATGTTGTCTTCTGTTCATATGGTTATATATCAATTATGGATTTTAGAAAAAGAAGAGGTTTGTGAATAATGAAGGTTGTTTTGTTAATCCTAACAACTGAAGTAATCTAATGTGCAGTGAATAACAATTGAATGTGGAGTGCAAATGCAATGAGTTGAACTACAACCAAACCTAAGATGTCACTAGCCTAAAACAATGTTAAACTACAAGTCATTATCAAACCCAAAATAAAATAACTGAACATGAATTAAGTGCAATGAAACTCCAGAGTATCCTAACTATACTATCATGCATTATTCTATGAAATTATACAGTCTGTTTGTCCATCATTGTTGATATTTTGGAAGAGTTCCTTCTTTTGGAAGAGTTAGAACAATTCTGACTGTGTAATTGAGTGCAAATGCAAACATAAAGGACTGAAAGCAATGAAAAACTAAGATATCATATCCATATCCCACTCATCATTATGATATTTTGGACAAGTGTTTAAGAGCAAGAACAGAGATGGTACTTAGTGCAAACACACAACTAAATCATTCATTATCACGGTCATGTCTTGGACTCCTTAAGAATTTATTGGAAGAGTTTCTTCTTGTGGAAGAGTGATTAGAACAAGTGTAACTGTGATAGTGAACAACAAAAATTACAAATAAATCCTACAATACTATAGCCATTTCCCATTCATCATTATAATATTTTGGAAGAGCTTCTTCTTGTGGAAGAGTTAGAATGAGTATAACTACAGTAGCTAATTAAAAACAACTATGAATTCAACTTCTAATCCTACAATACTATAGTCATTTCCCATTCATCATTATAATCTTTTGGAAGAGCTTCTTCTTGTGGAAGAGTTAGAATGAGTACAACTACAGTAGCTAATTAAAACAACTATTAATTCAAATTCAAAACGTAAAGGCAGCTAGAAGACTTATCTAATTTACGCAAAATAAATTCGTGCAAGAGGCAGGGGCCCTCTACCACCTGACGGAATTCAACTCCAAATTAAATCACGCTTTCAAAACAACACTGTCTGCTCCATTAAAGATGAAATAACTTGAACATAGCACTCTGCGTCTTCAGAAATGTAGCACAGAATCTAAACAAAATCTAGGATAAAATCTAACATCAAAATCTAACCTAGCTCTCGGTTTCCCAAGTGTTTATATAGCAAATGCACATAACAAGACTTGCAACAATTTAGGAACACTGTCTTTCCTTATCGGAATCACATTAGGACTCCTGAAGTGGCTGCGTGAAGAGGAAAAAGACATCTGGACTGAGACAGTCCTAATAGAAGTCTGCTTTCCTAAATGTGTTCCCACGTTCCAAAACCGTACCCAGAATTCGTTTCTTCCTCCATGATGAGCAACGAACCATGTAGACATGACGTGGATTATGCCCATATGCGGTTTTCCTTGAGAGGCCACCTGGAACATACTCAAACATGAAGGCAGCTGCAGAATCGCCGGTTAGCTACGGAATGTCTGCATTCTGCAGCTAATTCCAGTCAAAATGCTTTACAATGGAAAAAATCACAAAACTTAGCAAGTCAGTCATGTAAATCATTCTAGAAGTAATTTTAACTATATTCATTGATCAATTGGGTCTAGGATGGCAATGGAAAAAGGAAAATGAGGTAAAATGGAATGAAAGAAAGCACAATTTTGAGGCTCAACACATTCTAATACTTCACGACGCCCACTCATGAATATGATTAGAAATGTGAGTAGCATTATTCTGTTTAAAATTATTCAAGAGTTCCATTCCAGTTTCATATCTTATGGGTAACTGGAAGTGGGTCATCCATACAATAGCTAGTGGTAGTACAATTACTGTAAGAAGATCTTGGTAACTCAATGTGCCATTTTCTTGGTACCGGGAAATAGGAGCGACGCCTGAAAAGACGTATTTATCGCAGTCATCATTTAGGGAGTTATATGAACACCACAAATGATAAGTCATAACATGAGTCGACGGGTCTTCCCAAGGGTTTCCATTAAACTTAGGAAATTCCGAGGGTAATTTATGAGCTATCACCGACCACCAAGGAGCATAGTTGATTGGATCATTAGTGAGCTGGTTTAAATCCGGTAATTCTAAAGTTGTAACAAATGGAAACTGTCGATTGAGTTCGGGTTGAGAATAGTCAGGGTATGATGGAATTTCTTGGGAAACAAGACTTTGAACACCAACATACAGAATCTGTTGCTGATAAACCAGATAGGGTTTTTTTATAGGCAAATGCTTGAGGATTCTGTTGACCAAAACCTGGATACATTACTTGTTGAAATGAAGGTTGTGGAATTTTCACTTGTGGCTGCCAAGGGGTCTATCCACCAATTTTATAACCCAAATTAGGATAGCTTGGATTCAGTTGAGGATAGGTATAAACTGGTTGCAGCTGCAACATCCCATAATATGGTAATCCAACTTGTGAATAAATGATTCTAGATACAGGTGTTTGTTGTAAACCAACCGAAGGAGTTGGAGTTTGAGGGTCCAATACTTGGGGTTATTGGGTGGAAGGACCTGCCTGAGATGGTTGAGGTACAACAGTTTGAGTCTGTAATAGGGGTAAAGATGTATTAACAAGTGGAGTTAATGTGAGTGCAAGAGATTGAACCAGTTGATACGAGTGTACAATCGTTTATGGTTGGATATGCAAAGTGGGCTGCCATTGACAAACATTAATTCTGACATTAGGATGACCAAATAATGATGGGGTACTATCGAAGTGGGTGACCATAGGTTGCCCCCCATCATGAGGAGTATAATAAGATGGAAAATATTTTTCTCCAAATGCAGGGAGTCCAATTGAAATTGTACTAGATGGAATATTCCAGGATGGACCAACTTGATATTTCCCTGATGATGTGTATAAAGGATCAAGCCGTTTAGTACTCACTATATATTTACTAGTTAGAATACTAGATGATGACATTGGTGAAGTCCATGGGTTTGAGAATGCACCAAAGAAGGTTCCAGATAAATATTGGTAACTAGGTGGGACAGAAGGGCCACCATATAAATGTGACTTCAGTGAAGTCGTGAACATCGACGGGGTAGCGAGAGCAGGTGCTGTCACAATTGGAATAGATGGTCCAGCCGAAGATGTTAGCTCAAACATGGTTACTCCACCAAATGTATACCCTATTAGATCTACAAAAACTCTAATAGACACAGGATCAACAAAAGCAAAGGTAGGGTATTGAGGAAAAGAATCATACAGGTAAAACTCCACCCCAAAATGAGTTGGAGTTAAAGGTGTTTCGTCTTGTGGTATTTCTTCAATTGAAATTAAACTAGGTGGAAGGATTTCAATGTCAAGACCAAAGTATATTTCAAGAGGTTAAATGTGCAATATGGGAGACTCAATGGCTACAATAGATTGCGGGGTGATCGATACAGGAATAAATTCTGGTCGTTCGACTTCGGGATGTAGAGGTTCTGGCAAAAAAATGATAGGATCTAAATCAACTTCTAGTTGAACAACGTCAGGTTCGGGAGGTATGGTTTCACTAATTGGATGGATTGTGACCACGGGTAGCTATGAGGACTCTGTCTCGACAACAGTAGATGAACCAGGATTTGTAGAAACAACTTGTGCCGACTCTGGTATATGTGAGGATGATGTCACACCAGAGGTACTGATAGTACTAGTTTCGGTAGAGCGATGTCGCCTTCATCGACCAGAAGTAACTTCTAGTGGTAAAGGTGGTTTCAGTGATATTCTATGTGAACAACAGGGAAAGGATGTTATTCTTCCATGATGACTGATTTATTTTATGAAAAAAAATAAACAAAAAAAGGATAATTCTAGGAAAAAGGTTTACCAAGAAATTGTGAGCTGGAGAATACCTCGTGGTGAACCAAGAAGTACGGGTAAGCAATCTCCCCGAATGCTGTGTTCGGTGTATCACAATTTACAAGACGGATGAATCGGTTCACTATGGATGGATATTAACCTAAAGGTGTCCTCCCAAATATACCCGAAGGTACGTGGAGGCCCAAGTCTGTATTAGCATTGGCTAATGTGAAACTGCATAGTGATAGCACCCCTTTATACTTTCCATACTAGAAAACTGCCTGATATACTCGAAGGTATGTGGATGAACTCCGATATACTTACGTAAGTGGAGTGAGGTATGACACTCGGAATGTATAGCTGAAAATTAACAACAACCGCTATGTTTTACGATGTCGGAACACGTCTCTAGCCTAGACCTTCTAAATGTTATCGTTATGGTTCCAATGCTTTTTTAGGTAAATTGATGTAAATTTTAAGTTGATATTTTTTATAAATTTTCCTTTAAAGCTTCACCACGATGATGTGATGGAAATTCCTAAAATTAAAACTAAAATGATAAGCAAACTTTTCAATTTTAGCTTTTTCAATGAAAATCCTAGCTACTAAGGGAAAGAGCAATCAGTTTTGAGAGAAAACAACAAAGAGCACAAACTAATATGCAGCTTTCCTAACTTGTTGCTATGAAAAACACACAATTCACTATATGAAAATGAAGGTTTTTCTGTTTAGTCCCCTTAATGTGAATGAAAAAAGGAAACTGTATGCATCAAATCAACAAAAAACAAATGCTTTCTTCTTTGAGAAACGATGAATTTAACAACAATTTCTCTTTTAGGAAAAATGAAGAATGGAACTACAATTTTCCCTATAGGAAATGAAGAATTTAACAAAAATTTACTTTATGAAAACAAATGGATCTAATGCATAAATAAAATACTTTAAATTTTCTTTGTCAATGATAAAGAAAAACACTTAAGAGACATTGAACAAACTTAATTTTTAGAGGAAGAATCAGGAAAATTTATTGGTCTCTATGAGGTATCAGAAAATTTAAAACATAACAAACAAATGGATGAGAATGATAGACATGAAAAATTCAAATGGAATTTGGTTGGCTAAGGCGGCAATGTAGTCTCTAAAGGGAGACAGTGCACTGTGTCTTGACCGAAAGTGCGTTGGGCGCAACAGAGATTCAAAATTCAAGCTACAAAACACACTTCTAATGTAATTATTCGATTCAAAATTCTAATAGCTAAAAGTAGATGTTACTGGGTGGATAAGCAGAGGCAAAAAAACTAGGAATGAAAGGAAACTCCCCAGTGGAGTCGCCAATTTGTTATGCAGAATTATGATCTAAGGATAAATCAAATTCCCTAAATGTGGTGCTATGCATTTAGAACAATAGATTAAAGACTTTTCTATCACTTTCTCTAAGAGTAATAGACACACAAAAAGATAGGAGGACCTACTTGTGATCCAAGTGCTTCCTATTCTCCTTCTATCGCTTTTGATATAGCTTCCAATCCAACTTAAATCGCTAGATTGATTCCTACAAGTATAAACAAAGAACAACAAAGAGATTGCAATATACAGATGCTTATTTATCTTAATTAGTTAAATTGATTAAACACAAAACATATATATCATTCAGGAGTCTATTACATGAGAAATAGAAACATAAATAGATAAATATATGGGAAAATGAACATCAATATTTATTAATGAGTAAAAGGGGGAGGTTACAACCAATGATTGATTTGATGTCACCATCTCCAGCTTCATCCCAGCCCAATCACAATCAACATCTCACCAGCAGTATATCACTTCTATCACGCTCTCAATTGAGAATCCAACAACATTTCTTTACCAAAATTCTTCATTCCCTAGCACTAGGATTTGTGCTCGATTTATAGGGCAACTGATGGTAGTTTCTCAATCAATGAATTTATAATAATAGGAAAGACATGTTCCCAATCTCAGAGGTGTTATATGGACACATGGATTCAAATTTTGACACATATGGACTCTTCTAGAAGGCATTGGCCATGTGGAGATTATGGAACAATGAGAATTTCACTCTCATTTGACCAATGCACTCTTAAATGTCAGGAAGTGCATTGCAGTGCACCCTTGAATGGAGGGAGCTACATATGCAACACAATTAGTCCCTTGAGAGGCAATGTTGGTGAGCTCATAAGTGATGTAACATATACTTCAAACCTTGGAAATATCACAATAGAAGTCATGAATGATTTATTCTTTTCTTAGGGCATGTAGAAACTGAAATGATAGGGGATGATAGACCCTATTTCGTTGGTCCTGGGGATGATGTACAGTTTGACTAGGTCATGGGGGATGATGCCCAAATTGACCTATATAAATTCCATCCTCTTCTGCATCCTACGAATGGGCGCTATTGCTAAATTTTCTAAGTGAAGTCTGTCACACATATGAATTAAACCTAGAATTATAGATGACTCAAACCATTAATCTATCAAAAATCAAAGGAATATTCTAAAGCAAGAAGATACATCTAGCTATTTTTCAAGGAAGGAATTCTACAATTAGGCTATTGCAAGAAATAGAAGTAAACTACACAACATTCATGAAGAAAATTGGAGAATTGAAATTGTAGAAAGGAAGACTAATCTAATCACTCATTGCTGGGCCAAATGGCTAAGTAAACTCTAACTATTTTATGCTTCATTTCTATGCTTTAACAATGCATCTAATCATGTGCTAACTATTCTTGTAAATACTCTATTTTGCAGCAAAATAAGGAGGCACTAAGGTGGCTTAAGGAGGTCCTAGACTCATGGATTCTAGGCTGAAGGTGTCTTGGAGGTTGTGTGTTATGTCCCTATATTATTAGTGTAGTACCTTATTGTTGTTAGTGTAGCCACATTATTGTTATTTTGTACCCTTTTAGTCTCCATATTGTCATTATCGTGTTCCATAATAGCCCAATATTGTTATTTTTGTGGCCTTACATTATTATTGTTAGGTCGGCAAGGATTATATTGTGATCCCATGAACTCCTATATATAGAAAGGAGTTTTTTTCATTTGTATCATCCAAGAATTATTTATTTATGTAATGTAAAGGACGTTTCCCCTCAAAGAGTCTTATTTCTAAGTCATTGATCTATCTTTTCTTCTAATTTGTGAGCTGGTTTCATAACATTTGGTATCAAAGCTTTGGATTCTAGGGTTTCGCTGCTTCAAATAGGTCATAGTGGCATTTTCTCTATAAAATATTTTCTAGGAAGTTTAAGAAGATAAAAAAACCCATTTGCACCAAAATATGGAGGAAATTTGTGGAAAAATGTCAGATCTTGGTTCATAATATTTGCGGAGATATGATATGTGGAAGTTAGGGTTTTTGCAGGTTCCTGGATTTCATCTCAAAGAGGTGACCTTGGTAAAATCATCATAAATCTCTCTCTATGAGCATCAGATTGGAATTATGTAAGAAGTGATGAAATTTCACAGATTTTAGTTTCCTGTGTATCGATTTTAGAGCCAAAGGAGAAAAACAATGACACGTGGCATGCCGTACAAGATTGCTCTACTGAACCAGTCCATAATTAGGACATTGTGGGATATTGGGCATAACTTTGCCTTGAATAATCCAAATCAAGTCAAACCTATGGAATTGGAAATAAGATTCAGAGGGTTACTAAATAATTGAAGATAAAATCTTGGGGATCCCAAATTACAGAGATACATAAATTTCATTATTGAGCTCCTCAAAAGCAAGAAAAAGGTGTGTATTTTTTTTTAAAATTGCATAATTCTTGTTTGAAAAATCAGTTTGAAGTGATTCCAAGGGCCTATTGAAGCATAGATATCAGTATTAGGTTCTAAAATTCCCTCTAAAAAGAAATAAACAAAAATTAAGCCCTCATATAGCTCTATTATGACTCACGAAGATGAAGAAGTGCAACATGATATATCAAAATTATGAGACCAAGTGCAACAAATTTCTCTCTCGTAAAGAGTAACAAAAAATTAAATGGAAGCTAAGATGGATGGTTTGAGGAAAGGTGTGGAAGCTAAAATAGATGGTTTGAAGAATGGCGTGGAAGATAAAATGGATGGCATGGAAGCTAAGATCGATGGTATAGAAGGTAACATGGAATATTTGAAGAAAGACATGGAAGGTTTGAAAGAAGGTTTGACAAAGTTTCTACAAGAAAAGCTTCCTAATGGCGAAAAGGTAGTAGAGAAAACTCATGATGAGAACAAAATAAATGTTAATCATGATTTCATAGACTCTAATGTTGGATTTAAGATCCACGATATTCTAAAGATAGATATGATGAATTTTGATGGCAAGGATCTGATAACATGGATATTACAAATGGAGCAATACTTTGAGCTCCATAATACAAAAAACACACAAAAGGTACACATTGCATCTTTATATTTAGAACAAAATAAATTTGTATGGTATTTATGACTTTGTTCTCATAAAACACTGGTCACTTGGTCAATTTTTATGGAGGAAATGATAGCACATTATGGGGATACAAAGAGCAACACCTTCTTTAGCCAATTGATAAATCTTAAACAAAAGGGTTTAGTGATGGAGCACATTGAGGACTTCCAAAATTTTAATATAAGGGCAAATAGTATTCTAGAGGAACATAGGATTTATGTCTTCATAGGGACTGTAAAAATTGAAATAAAAATTATGGCGACAAGGAAGCCTACCACTCACAACTATAAATTTGGAAGTTTTTCTACTCCTATATTTCCACAACCTACAAGGTTGACACCACAACAATTGGAAGAAAAAAGAGAAAAATGGTTTTTCTATAGTTGTGATAGCAAATACACTAAAGTTCATATGTGTGGTGACTTATTTTACATAGATTGTGAAGAGGAGGAAGAAAATGAACAAGAAACTTTAAAAGAAGTGGATATACACCAGGAACCAACCCTAGAGGAAGAAGAAATGCATCCAACCATATATTTTAATGGATTGGTAGGAATTACCACTCCTCAAACTCTCAAGATAAAAGGACATATCAAGAATAAAAATGTAATAGTGCTTATTGATTCAGGTAGCACCCATAATTTTATTCATTGTAAAGTAGCCAAGGAATTTAATTTCTTCCTATACCCAGTGCCAGAGTGTCAAGTGATGGTGGAAAATGGAGGAAATATAAATTTCTCTGGAAAGTGCCAAATATCAAGCTAACCATGGGGGAATATTGTTGAATAGTCTAATGTTTTCCATTCTAGTGGGTGGTGTTGATGTTGTTCTCAGAGTACAGTGGTTACAATCCTTGGGGACGGTAGCTTTTAATTTTTAAGAAATTTTCTTGAAATATTTTTCGGAAGGGAAGGAATTTGAATTACGAGGTATCACAGGGAAGCTGTTAAAGATAATAAGCTATAATGTCATGAAAAATCTTCTGAATAAAGAACGACAAGGCGTAATTTCACAATTATGCTCACTAGAAGTTTCAACATCAAAATCATCTATTTCTCGAGATCTCCAAAAAATCTTGGACAATCATTTCAAGGTGTTTGAAACTCCCAAAGGACTCCCACCTATTCGTGATCATGATCATGCAATTCATTTGACTCTAGGGGTTTTTCCTCCAAACATCAGGCCTTACATATATCCTTATGTCTAAAATAGCGAAATTGAGTGCATGATTGCAGAAATGCTAGAGGCTGGTATAATTCAACCTAGTCAAAGTTATTTCTCTGCTTGAGTAGTATTGGTGCACAAGAAGGATGGATCATGGTGCATGTGTCCGGATTATAGGGATCTCAATAATCTCACTATTAAAGATAAATTTCACATTCTTGTGATTGATGAATTATTAGATGAATTACATGGAGAAATTTGTTTCACCAAGTTGGATCTCCATTCAGGATATCATCAAATTAGAATGAAGACTGAAGACATTCTGAAAACAACATTTCAAACTCAAGAGGGTCATTTTGATTTTTTTTCATGTCTTTTGGCCTTACCAATGCACCTTCTAGATTTCGAGGGTTGATGCATTCCATTTTTAAGCCCTTCCTTATAAAATTTGTGTTAGTATTTTTTGATGATATACTAATCTACAACATGCATTGGAAGGATCATGTTCAACATGTTGATAGGGTGCTCAAATTATTGGAGTAGAAACAATTATATGCAAAAACCTCCAAATGTTTCTTAGAGGTGGAATATCTTGCACATATTTTATCTCAAGAGGGTGTTAAGGTAAACCCTAACAAAATTAAAGCCATTAAGGAAGGGAAAGTCCCCACAACCATAAATCAGTTGCGAGGATTTATCAGGTTAATAAGGTATTATCACAAGTTTGTTAAGAATTATGGGAGAATAACATCACCTCTAATAACATTATTGAAGAAAGATGCATTTTCATGGAATCCTTAAGCAACTAAGGCCTTTGAACATCTTAAAGGGGCAATGTGCCGAGCACCAGTCTTAGCTACGTCAGACATCAAAAAAACCTTTATTGTGGAATGTGATGCCTGAGGAAATGGAGTTGGTGTTGTTTTAATGAAAGGAGGAAGAAATAATTATTTTGAAAGTCATCTAATTAAAGGAAAGTATTTACAAAAATCTATTTATGAGAAGGAAATGTTGGAAATACTACATGCACTAAATAAATGGCTACCTTACCTAATGGGAAGATACTTCAAGGTAAAAAATGATCATGATAGTCTTAAATACATTATGGAACAAAGAATATCTTCAGAAGAGCAACAAAAATGGGTCACAAATATTTTGGGTTATGAATTTTAAATCATATACAAAAAAGGGAAGCTAAATGTTGTTGTAGATGCACTCTCAAGGAAGGAGAGTATGTGGAAGAATTGATTTGTACCATTTATATTATCCATCCAGATTGGATAACCAAAGTAATGGAGGGATGGAAGAATGATGAACAAGTGTGGATAATCATTCAAAAATTGCAGCAAGATCCCAATACATATAATACATTTAGTTGGAAAAATAATTCCTTATGGTACAAATATTGCTTATATATTTGTAATAATTCCCAAATAAAACAAAATATTCTATAGGAATTGCACACCTCTCCCTTAGGAGGACACTCGGGATTTTTAAGAACTTACCACAGGGTGAAGAAATATTTTTTTTGGGATGGTCGTAAATCTGATATTCTAAATTTTGTGGTGGAATGTTTGGTTAGATAGCAAAATAAAGTTGAGACAATTAATACCTCGGGTCTACTACAACATTTATCCATTCCAATTCAATGTTGGTAGGAGGTTTCAATGGATTTTATCATAGGTTTACCTAAGTCCAAGGGAAAGAGTGTCATCATGGTGGTAGTTGATAGAATTACCAAGTACGCACACTTTTGTGCATTATCTTGTCCATTTAAAGTGAGTACATTTGCTACTGCATTTATGGAAACAATTAAAAAGCTACATGGATGCCCAAAGATTATTGTAAGCGATAGAGATCCAATTTTCACTGGAATTTTTTGAACAGAATTATTTTCTTGTTTGGGTACTCAACTAGCTCATAGCTCATCTTATCATCCTCAATCTGATGGGAAAACTAAGATAGCGAACAATTTTTTGGAAGGATATCTTCAGTTCTTTGTAACTGATAAACAAACACAATGGGTCAATTGGTTACCTCTGGCTAAATTATGGTATAACACTTCCTTCCACACTGCAGCAAAAATGACCCCATTTATGGCACTTTATGGATATCATCCATCGTCTATCACATCACCTTTAAGAGAAAATTCTAAGGTTCAAGAAGTGGAATATCACATCGAGCATCAACAACAAGTTCTCCAACTCTTAAAGGTTAACCTAAATATGGCACATAATTGAATGAAACAACATGCAGATCAACATCGCAACGAGAGAAGTTTTGATGTAGGTGACTAGGTAATTTTACGGCTACAATGATACAAACAAATGTCCCTCAAGCAAGATAAGAATGATAATAAAATATCACCAAAGTACTATGGTATTTACAAGATGTTGCAAAATATTGGTACTATGGCATACAAATTGGAGCTTCCTACATCTTCCCGAGTGCACCTAATTTTCCATGTTTCATGCTTAAATAAGGTTATAGGTGACAAACTTCTAATTCAAACAATATTTATAGAACTTAATGAGGAAGGAAAAATCCTATTGGAACCTGAAGAAGTCACGGAAATAAGAATTCGACGGCTACGAAATCGATCAATGTTAGAGTATCTCATCAAGTGGAAGAATTTACCCACTGAAGATTCCACATGGGAGGATGAGAATTTTATACAAAAGCATCCAGAACTACTCAAGCATTGAGGACAACACTTTTTTGAAGGAGAGGGGCATGTTAGGTCCATTTATTACTAGTGTATTCCCTTATTTTTGTTAGTGTAGCCCCCTTATTGTTATTGGTGTACCCTTGTAGTCCCCATATTGTCATTATTGTGCCCCATAATATCCCAATATTGTTATTGTTGTGCCCTTACATTATTATTGTTAGGTCGCCAAGGACTATATTGTGACCCCATGGACTCCTATATATATACAGGAGGTTTTTTCCTTTGTATCATCCAAGAATTGTTCATTTATATAGTGTAAAGGAGGTTTCCTCCTTGAAGAGGCTTATTTCTAAGTCGTTGATCTATATTTTCTTCTAATTTGT
Source organism: Pinus albicaulis (assembly GCA_034641835.2). NCBI lineage: Eukaryota > Viridiplantae > Streptophyta > Pinopsida > Pinales > Pinaceae > Pinus > Pinus albicaulis. Next base: position 927,329,978 of record CM076569.1, read on the forward strand.
GAGTTGGTTTTATAACATTGTAGAAATGTTAGGTGAGGTGGAAGATAGTTTATGGGATGATGGAGAGGCTAACTGGTGTTGCTAAAGGATCTACTATAGGTTTCCTATAGTGCTACATGATGTCTTGTAAATGCTACAAGAAACAGGCCAGGAGTGTTTTGAGGCAAAAATTGATGAGGAAAGGGGTAGGGAAGGTGAAATGAAGGTGTATTTAGGTGGCTGGAAGGTGGCCAATCCCTTGTAAAGGCTCAAAACTTATCTCAAAGCTCATCTTGCACTTCTAGGGTTGCTCTCGGTGTGGTGGTGAAAATCTCAAAAACAAGGCGGAGGGATTTTCTATTGAAAGAAGATTGGTGAAAGGTGACAAATGGAGCTAGAGATGGTGGTGGAGTCCTCCTCTGCTACTCTACTTAAATCTGCAAGAACAATACCTATTCATTCAATAAAAATTGACAAATCTATGATGAAGAAGATGGAAAAGATGAGTTGAATTTGATAAGAAAACCTACTTATGCATTCAAAAAGAAATCTAACTCAGTATTCTCAACATGTTCATGATAACTACAACAATCCTTTTATTCTTTCCAAGAAATCATAAACTGAAGAGAAATTTTGGGCTTTTGGTGAATATCTGACCTCCTCAAGCTCTAATGAAAGAGGTGAGAGAGGGAGACTTTGACACACAACTTTTAGAGTTTATATGCTGATGTACCATGATCTACAAGAGTATAACTACAACAAATGTGAAATTGAAGCAAATAAAAAATAGTAAAATTAAATGTAAGCAAGATAGCTAAAACTCATAAAGTAAACTAGCTACAATGCACAAAAATAAACACAAATACACAAGAGAGAGTGACTGGTGACAATGGATTGGGCCCTAACCCACAAGATCAGATCTCTGAAACTAAATCAGTGAAGGACAAACTGAATACTCATTTTATTGCGAAAATATTCTCGTTACATAACAATGAAAGTCTCAAAAGTCTATCACAAGAGCTAAGATTCTACTAGCTTCCTCCAAAATTCAAATCCTAATGAGCTCTTTCCTTGCCCTATTAAACCTAAAGGGTAGCTACCAAAATCTCCCTAAAAATTAGGTGATGTGTCCCATTTTACTACAGGAGCTTTGGTGCACTTGATCTTCCACTTGCTTGGCTTCCTTTGATTTCGAGTTGTTGAAGGGAATCTCGAGGATCCCTTGGCTGCCTTTAGGAGTTAAGGAGGTGGAAAAACCTCTTATAATCTCTCCTTGTTGTCTTCTCCGAGCTTGGATTGTGCAATCTTCAAATAAAATGGAATATCTTTGTGATTATCATGCAATTAACCCATATTACGCATTCGAAGTATGAAAAGCCTTAATCATCATCTACACTAAGCACGACATGACCATAATGTAATTAAATTTGAGAAAGAGATACTAATAAGGCTAAAAATGTGACAATTAACCCCTCCAATTATACCTAATGATGGGGCTCATCAATTATTTTGTTTGCATATGGGGCACGATGAAATAAGAATTGAATTTATTTTCTTGGAAAAGTTATATGATAAAGAATCAAGATTATTTCTTTAGCAAAACACCATGGAATTTTTTGCATAGAGGAATAGATTTTTTTTTTCATTGAATTCCTAGAATATTTCATGCGCTTTGAATTCTTAAGAGTTTTCATGGCTAAATAATTTTGTGAATTGCATGATTGATTGGAAAATAGGGTCCAGATATGCCTTCGTATCTTTGAAAACCATGATATATGTGTATGAACTGAAAGAGATTTTTGTAAATGATCCCATTCTAGCAAAAATCCTCTTTCAAATTTGAAAAAATCGTTTTCCATGTCTTGAAAACCATGTCCAAAATTGATGAAAAAAACAGGAAATTATTTCATATTTAAATTTGGAAAAATGGGCTTCAAAGATTCATTCAAATCATCCAAACCATGATACCTGTGTAAAAAATGAGAGACATTTTTTTAATGAGCCCTTTCCCAAGAAAAACCTCTTTTTGTTTTCAAAAAAATCATTTCGATATGTTCAGAAACTGTGTCTAAAGTAGATGACCAAAACAGGAAATTATTTAATATTTAAATCTGGAAAAAAATGGGCTACTTGGAGTTTGTTTCATATGTGCAGTCCACGTCCAAAGTTGATGATTAAAGCAGGCATTGAGTGCTTTCATTTGATTTTTTACTGTGGATAATAATAGTTAGGTTGTGTACATATATAAAGTAAATATTATTGTATTAATATTAATTAAAATGTTAATTGCATGCAGCAACAAATAGAACAATTATATTTGGTATTTCTTGAAAGAAATATAAGTTGTTCACATGCACAAAAATAGAAAAATTATGTTGATAATCTTTGAATATGAATTAAGTTATTTTGTTTAAAAGATTACCAAGTATGTTCTCATGATGCATAGGCATTAAAATTTTTAAAGAGAAATATTGGACTCTTGAATAGAATATGTTCTTAGGTGCACATGAATAATATCTAGTATATTTGATCTACTAGAATTGAACATGTGATTTTACATGCACGAGAAGCTTGAGTTGTGCAAAAAGAGATAAATAACTTTTGTGAGAAGTAGTTCACATAAAAAATTTGCATAAAAGACAATTGGTTGTGTTATTTGAGAAGGATTTGTTACTCATGTTATTTCTTGAGGAAATATTACAAATTTGGCTGATGTGTGAAATGATAAGAAAATATTTTGTATTGCATGCATAATAACAAGTGAGTTGGCTAGCTTTTGGAAAAAGAATAATTAGTTTGTTAGATTCCTTTGAAAATAAATATATATATTTGTATGAAAGGAAGCATTTATTGTGTTATAACTCTTCAAAAAGAATAGAAGAGAAAAGCATATCCTTGTATGCATTGTTGACTTAGATTCTTGGAGAGGAAAACTAGTAATCACATGCTTTATTATATTAAGATTCTTTAGAGAAACTATACAGTTGCATGCATGGAAAAATATAGTTTTGGTATATAAGATTTCTAGAGAAAATGAGGGTGAAATCACATGATATTGACTATGTTGGCTTTCTTTTGGGAAAAATAATTTGCATTTTCACACCTAAAAGAATTAACTATGGTATTAATTTTCTTTTAGGAGAACATTATGTATAGTTATTGGGATAGACATTTTGGTAGGATGAAAATGTTCCTTTGCATGTAAGAAAAAAAAATATGTGTTTGATCCATTGGAAAATAAATGTAAAGTTATTTTTCCATGCAAGATTTAGTTATTTTCCTTTAGCAAAGAAAACATAATAGTAGGCACAAAGAAAAGTGTTTATTTAGGAATAGTTATCTTGAAATCTTGTTAATACGTGCATGCCTGAACTATTATCTAGTATGTTAGTTTTACTTTGGAAGAATACAAGTGCATACTGTAGCTTGTTAGCGTTTTGGGCAAAGATGGCGCTTGATAATTGATTATATGTTACTAATGCATGTGAAGTGAAGAAGGAATTTCATGGTGTATTTATGTTTATACACATGCATTAGTTGTTGAGGAATAATCCTGAAATAAATATTGATTATTGTACGTGTTTTTACATCTAATCATGATATCGAGATGTCTTGTGATAACAATGAAAGGAATCAGATTGAAAGAAATAATTGTTACGTGTCTAACATTAGTAGGTAGATAAAGATTTTTTATTCCATGCATTTTAGGAGTTCAATGCGGGGATCACTATAGATGGAAACAATCCGACCACAAAGATAGAGATTGAAGATTTATGGGGAAATGATATCATGATGATTCTAATAGATTATAATTGGTTATGTTGCATTTAATATTATTTTTATATGTAATATTTTATTACAATGGTCAAGGGATGGACTCCCTTATAACCATTTTGTGAGGGGTGAACACCCTCATGAGCATATAATAAGAAAATTAAACGTTTGTTGGTTTCCATCCTACGGGGTTTCCAGGGTCTATTGGTGTCCAATGATGTGATTGTTCATCGTGTAATTTTCATGATGTTAATTTATTTCATGATCTGATGTTTATATTATCAAGTATGTGATTTAATATTTGAGTTAAAATGATAATGGAATAGATTCATAGTTATAATATGAAATTTAAGTTAATATTCTACAACAAGGAAAATTAATGGTTGTGTAACTCACTATGGTTTTACTAAAAAATTCTCTAGCCGATGATGGTGGTTATTCTAATAGTTAATGAGGGAATATAGAAAGAAATTTAGAAAGTTACACATTGGTAAATGTTGAAAAAATTTCCTAACTCCCTGCATTTTCTTGCGAGGTTATCGGGGTATGTTACATTAAGCATTTTATAGATTTTGTTTCATGTGTATGTACTTTCTAGTTTTCCATAATATTTTCATCATATATTTTGAAACTGTGTCAATTATTAGGAAGGGTTAGGTTGAGATTTTTCCTCCATGACATCCCTACAATGTTATGTTCAATACTAGGAATATTAACTAAATAAACTGTTAACTTTTATCTCCTCCGCATAATTATATTATTGTTATTTCCCAATTAATATATATTCACACTCTGTAATAATATTAATTGACATAAGTATTCAATTTGAGTTTAAATGTTAGTTGATATCTCTAAATTCTTATACCCATGTCTTCATGATGTTGATTGTTATGTGATAGTTAGATGTTGATACTTTGATTAGGCCTTTGAAAGAGAGTGATCTATCTATTAAGCAGGGATTTGTGACTCATTAACAACCACCCATCCAAAAATCCCTAGATCTAGCCAGTGTGCTTCACAGGATATTGTTCAGTGACAATGAAAAACATTAAAGCCTCGTAAAACTTGAGGGAGACCCCTCTGGTTGAAGGGCCAACTTGGACCTAAAGTGGTTGAGTTGTTTTCTTGGTGCAATTTCCAGCCAATAAATGCCTTCAAGAAGTAAGTACAACATGGAGAATAGGGAAGCTTATGATTATTTTTTTACTTTTGAACGCCATTATTAATGTAAAGAGGTGAAATGATGTATTTTTCATCTTTGTAAATGGATTGGGAATCAAGTCAAATATATCCAAAGATGTATCCCATACGAGTGAAATTCGTTATTAATTTTTTGAGTGTATCCTATGTTATTTAGGTTCTTGTTTAAAATTTCGATCTTTAAATATTGATTTTTCATTAATTGCAAATCCAATAAAATTTAGTGGAATGAAACATTTCATGTTAACATTGTATCATGGGTCCCATGTGACCTAAAATTAACTATTAAGGCCTGAGTCATTATTTTTTAAAATGAATATTACAATAAAGATAAGAAACTAATAAATTAAAATCCATTTTATATTTAACACGGGAAAAAAATATCCTACCATGACACATAAGTATTGTTTGGCTATTGATATGTGAATTAGAACTATTTGTTTTACCAATAAGCTAAAACTTGCATTTGGCCCCACCCTTTTTTCCAAGCATAGGCACACAACCATGATCACAACCATAGTATGCCATTTAGAGACTTCAACCTCATTGGGGGTAATAATATCAAATATCTTTCAACAACCTAATCAAGAACCTATCAACTATTGATTTGTTTCTTTAATCCATGGTTCAAGCCCCAAGACCCATATTTATTTTTTCAATTCTTGAAATGGTGCCCATATATCACTCATAAACCAAGTATTCTATTAATAAATCCTTTCTGGTTTTGAATAGAATGTGCATGAAGATGAGTCCCAGATGAATTAATTAGATCTTAAGTTTCTTTCTTTCTCCCATAATGCATGGAATACACTACCACATCCATCCCTATTAATATAAGACATGAAAATGTGTCCACATCCCATTCATAAACTAAATATTCCCTATATAGGATCTTTGTTATAGTTCATATTTTTATGCATGGTCCATGAGTTCTAGAAATAACTATTAATTTCTAAGTCATTGATTTTCTACATAAGGCCATAGATTTGTCCCAAAAACCTATCTATATTAATCTAAACCTCAAAATCGTTCTGATATCCCACTTGTAGGAAAATGGTTTAATTACTATATGTATGGTGGTCCAAGCCCCATTTGTATGTTCCATTGGTCTTAAATTTTAATGTTATGGACAAAGAGATATTAGATTTTGAAGCATGCACTATGCCTTGAGACCCATCCTACTTTGTAAAATTTTCCCCATATCGAAATTGTAGCCCCAAAATTCCCTTTAAAGTTATTATGTGGTGCTTTTGGGTCTTGTATATGATCGAGAACACCCAGAACCAACTATTATGCACTAAGGTCATTCGTTTTTTTTCCTTGAACTTATTACATGCCATTAGAACCATTGCTACTTATATAAACTTTGAAATGATATCAACATCACACTCATGGGTTCGATATTCACATTATACGAATTTTTTCGTGCATAGCGTTCCATGCATTTCCCTTAATTTCATAGAGGAAATTTTTCGGTCTTATTTGGACCATTTTGGATGGATTATGTGGTTATTTTAGGCCTTGTATATGATCCAATACACCTAGAAGAAACCACTGGGAATTAAGGTAATTGGTATTTTTCCTTGAATTTGGTATATGCCATGAGAACCATTGTTTCTTAGACAAAATTTGAAATGATGTCCACAACAAACTCTTAGGTTATAATTCTCTTTATAAGAATTTTTTAGTGAATATAATTCTATGCATGTCCCTTAATCCATAGAGGAGATTTTGAGGGCCTCTAAGAATCGTTGTGGACATTAAACCCTGTTCTAGGCTCTAGGATCCATCACCATTATTCAAAACCTCAAAACATTGTGCAGATCACACTTATAGTGAAATATTTCTTCTATAATAACTATTTGGTTGTTTAATCCCGATGCATAGGTTATTATTCTTATATAAAATTTTGAGGATCAATGTCCTTGATTTTGTACCTTAAGCTATGGGTTTGTCCCTTAGATACATCTATATTTTCAAAAAACTTAAAATATTGTGCAGATCCCACTAGTTGGATAAATATTATCTCTATAGTATTTGCAGGTGGTTTTATTCCTTGTGAATGGAATATGTGCCTTAGAATCAATTATTAGGGTTTAAAAACCTAGTTTTTTGCAAAAAACAAACTTTGTTAGTAAGGCTTATCATTAATTTTTGAAATCTTAAAATGCTTCCCATATCCCAATTTCATATCCTGTGTAGTTTTATAGGACCTATGCTTCACCAATGAGCCTTAAAGGAAATTGGTCAGGTCTTATTCATTACATTTTTATGTGAAGTCACACTTGATGCCCTAGTACCCATCTCTGTTATGGTATCAACTTTTAAATAGCCCATATCTTACTCATAAGACATGTATTCCCTTTATAAGGTATATGTTGTTATTTAGACTCGTTTCCATTGCCCATGAATCTTAAAAGTAAATTATAAAGCCTAAGAACCTAGTTTTTAACCTTAAATTGTAGCCTAAGAAATACTTTCTAGGATCTAAGAACTTAATTTTTAACCTTAAATTGTAACCTACAACATAGTATCGATTGTTTTAATGTCTAACATTGATAATTTTAAATTCATTTTTTATAACTTATATTTTTATATTGGCCATGCATGGTCAATGAGCCATCGGAGCAACTATTAGAACCATAATCATCAATTTATTACCAAAACCATGGTTTGTGTCTTGAGTACCATTCATTCTATGTCAATGCCAAAATATTTTTCGTGTTGGGATTATATGTACACCACCAAAGGATTTAATTTATATGGAAGGGAACATCACTATGATATTTATAAATAATTGTAGATAGAGATATTTATTAGCATGGATTACGAAGTTGGTCAAAGGCATTGACCTAGTATGATGATGATGATATTGATAGGTTGTGTGTGTTTAACTTTGGACCATGCACTATGCCTTGAAATCCATCCTTACTTTTCAAAACCTTAACATGGTGCTCATATCTAACTTGTAGCCTAAATGTTCCCTTTAGAGGGATTATGTGGTACCTTTGGTCATTATATATTATCCATAACACCTAGAAGCAATTATTAGGCACTAACGTCATTGGTTTTTTCACCTTGAACTTAGTACATGCCATGAGAAAAATTTCTACTTAGATAAAAATTTAAATGATGTCCACATCACACTCCTATTTTAAAGATATGTTTTTAGGAATTGCATGGGGTAGATAATTCCATGTATTTCCCATAATCCCCGCAGGAAACCGGTAGGGTCTATTAAGATCATTTTTGTGGGATTGTCGTGCTTTTTGGGCCTTGTAAATAATCCACGACACCTAGAGGCAACTATTACGCATTATGTTCATTTAGTTTTTTCTGTACTTGGTGCATGCCATGAGGACCATTTCTACTTAGAGACACTTTGAAATGATGTCCACACCACAATCATGGGTTAAAGATATTATTTATAAGAATTATGTGGTACATAACATTCCATGCATTTCCATTAATCCATAGAGGAAACTATTAGAGCCTATGAGAATCATTATGGACCTTAAACCATGTTCTAGGCTCCAGGATCCATCACCACAATTTAAAACCTCAAAATAATATGCATGTATCACGCTTAAAGTGAAATATTTCCTCTATAGGGATTGTGTGGTTATTTAAGGCCTATGCATGGGCTATGATCCTTATATACAATTTTGAGGGCTAATGTCATTGATTTTTTTACTCAAATTATGGTTTTATTCCTTAGAAACATCCATATAGTGAAAAGCCTTAAAATAGTAAGAACATACCACTAGTTGTATAAATATTATCTCTATACTATTTGCATGGTGGTTTTGGTATCTACAAATGGATTTTGAGCCTTAGAATAAACTTTTTAGGTTTATAAACCTAGTTTTTCACAAAAAAAATAAATTTTTGGTCACTAAGACCCGTCCTTATTTCTTGAAACCTCGAAATGGTTCCCATATCCCAAATATATATTAAATGTTTCCTTTGTATGTCCTATGTAGTTCTCTAGGCCCTATGCATGGTCCATGAACCTTAAATGAAACTACTAAGATCTAATTCATCACATTTTTACCCCAAGTCACCATTGATGCCCTAGTACTCATCTTTATTGTATCATATTCTTTTTTATTTTTGTATTAGGAGAGTTCGTAGACCTACCATTTTTCATTGAGGAGGCCAAGGTCAAGTCATAGATATTTTCCCTATTATTTTGGGCCTAATGGAATTACCCACAAGCCATGTTGAGTGCATTTATAAACAAGTTTCAAACTTGGGTCGAGTGCTAATATTGACCAACAAATGCTTTTCGATTCAGGGTGTCCACCATTCTACCTACCTTAATGAAATTTTTTGTATTAAATTTTAAGTAATGATCCTATTGTACTAATAACTCTATATTTCTTTTGGAACTCCTTTGCACTGCCCTTGAACTTAACCACTCAAGCCTAAAAACCAAATTTTTTGAACTAGAATTATAACCTAGCACATAGTAACTATTATTTTATTGTTTTAATGTTAAATTTTGATATGAACATTCCCCTTTTATAGCTTGTACATTTATTTTTTCCATACATGTATGATGATCGATAATAGAAACCATTAGGACCAAAATCCTCAATTTATTACCCCAAACCATGGGTTGTGTCTTGAACACCATTCATTCTATGTCGACTCCAAAATAATTTTCCCCTTTGGATGCCTATATATACACCACCAATGGATTTAATCTACATGAAAGGAAGCATATTAGTTTATATTCTGAGACGACTATACCATAGAGATATTCATTAATATGACGTGTGAAAGTTTGCAGGGGTGTCGAATCAGGACGCCCATGGGTTGTGTGTTAGCAACGCTACTAGTTATTGAATGCGTGGCCTTTTTAATAATATTGTGAGAAATTATTCCCCATGATATTCATCATGAAGATATCAATGCAAGCATACCAAGCTCTGGGGGATTACTTCAATCCATAGTGTGTCTTCTTCAGTCCGCACACATGAGTTATCCTATCCTGCTCCTCAATTCCCTATGGTTTCTCAACATATTATTCTTCGTGGAGAATGGCATGTAGAAACATAATATTCACATTCATTTGATGTAGAATATATCCTTGTCTAGCGACAAGGGAAGCAATAGATCAAATAGTAGTATAGTGGGAAACCGATGCAAATATTTCATCATAGTCATCTCCCTCTTCATGCGAGAAACCTCTAGCCACAAACCTCACCTTATATTTATTGATACTTCCATATACACCATGATTAATCTTCTAAAATATTTTTGAATTCGCAATTTATTTTCCTTCGGGTCTCAGAACCACTTCCCATACACCATTTTTCATTCTAGATTCATACTCTTTATCCATAGCATCTTTCCATACATTCTCTTTCACATATCCTTCAAAAGTGTGTGGTTTAGCATGTATGATGTTTCTCATAGCCACAACATATCCTTGATACTGAAATGGATTCTTACTTTCCCTGAAGGTATCTCTAGCAACAACATGTTTCTTGATGTTCAATAAATTTTGACAAATCCAAAGTGGTCTCTTCCTAATAGGAGGATCACATGGAGGGGGATCCAAGTGGTCCATGGATTCCAAGGGATCATCACTAACATTAGTCTCAGGTCCAGGAACAAAAGGACCATCTAGTAGATCCATGTCATCATCCTTCTTCTCAACATTGGCAGGGGGAGGAATTTACCTTTCTTTCCCAAGGGAAACATCTTCGTTAAATGTCACATCCCTGCTAAACTCTATATTCCTTTGAACATGTACATATATTTTATATGGTTTAGAATTTTCACAGTAACGAACAAACATCCCTTTCTTTCTAGTGACCTCTACTTTGTTCATCTTGTCCTTTGACACATGAAAGTAGATATGGAAACAAAAGATTCTCAAATGTCCAACATTTTTATTTATACCTGTGAAAACTTCTTCGAGAGTCCTATCACCCAAGGCTTGATGAGGAGTCTTATTTTAAACATAGAAAATAATATTTTTGGCTTCACCCCATAGAAAATTTGAAATTTTTTTATCATGAAACATATCCCAGGAATGTTCCATTATGGTCTTGTTATTTCTTTTATATACTCCATTTTGTTGAGGATTTTAAGGTACAAGAGTCTCCTTCTTGATTCCAACTTTTTTGAAAATTTTAATGAACTCATTTGAAATGAATTCCCTTCAATTATTAGACCTGAAGACTTTGATTTTATTCCCTTTTTTATTTTCTATCGGTGCTTTTAAGTCCTTAAAAATATAAAATACCTCATCCTTCTTCTTCAAGAATAATATCCATGTCTTACAAGCAAACTCATCCATAAATATTATGTAGTACAAGTATCCACCAAGAGAAGTCATCGACATGGGTCCACATGGATCAAAATGAATGAGTTGTAGAAATACACTAGACTTGATTCTTGTATAAGGGAATGATCCCTTAATCTTCTTTCCACTTGCACATCCAGGAAATACTCCATCATGGTTTGTTTGAACCTCAAGCATACCAGAAACCATCCATCTTACTTTAGGGGCATCATAATGAAGATGAGTGAACCTTTGGTGCCACAACTCACTTTGATGATTACTATTATGAATTAATGCTTGGATTGGTCTTCCATTGAGCTTATATATCCCTTTAATTATTTATCCAAAAGTTAATTAATCTCTCATGCAAGATTCCATAGGCCAAGTGAGGAACTTTTCTCTTATAAAGGTGAACCTCATTCCTTTGTCCTTGAAGACAAATATAGGCACCAATTTTTTTCAACCTTGGAACATATAGAACATCATGTAGATGTAAAGTTTCCCCATAGTTCAAATGAAATGAAACAGAGCCAAAACCCTTAACTTTATTGGTATAATTTTCCAAAAGAATGATATTCAAATTTATCTCTCTCTCAACTAGGTTTGAGAGGGTTTCATGATACCTAGTGAAGTGTTTAGAATCCCAAATATCCACTATAAAACTATCAAATGAATTTCGGACGTGAGGAAATAGATAAAGCATAAATAATAAAGTATTAAAACTGAGTAGAAACTGCATTATTATCATACCTTTATTTCCTTTATCTCTTCATAGGATGGTGGACTTCTTCTCGATCAATAGGAGAATCTCTTCTTCTTCTATTATTAGACCTGTATTTATTAAATCCATGATTTTTTTTTTAGTAACTTGGAATATTTTTCTTCTATGGACAGTCTCGGGCATAGTGGCCATGCTTGTGGAAGTTGTAGCATTCAAATTTTTTTACATCCCTTTTAAATATTTGATTATAGTCCTTGGATTCAGGGAAAGCTTTCTTGAATTAAATATTCCTCCTCTTCCTTTATTATTCTTAGCTTGAGAAGAAAGTGTAGAGGGATATCCCTCTTCATGATTTTGAATCCTCCCTCTAGAAATCATCCTAGTATTTTCTTGAGTGCACTTTCCAATGAGCTCATCAAGGGTCGGAAACTTGTCATTGTTACTAATAGTTGTAATAAATGTCCCCCAAATAGGTGGAAGTTCTCTAAGAGAAATGAGCACCAACTCCATATCAGAAATAACTTCTATAGTATACAAAATTTGATCTTTGAGTTGGTATATCATCATGAAGTATGACTGCGCAATTTCTCCCTCATTCATCTTAATGTCCTTAATTTTATTATTTAAAGAAATAATGCCACTTAAGTTATTGACTTCGTACATCCCAATCAACTTATCATAAATTTCCTTTGAATTCTTCAAAAATATAAACAATCAAATGATCTTAGTGATTCGATAATAAATTTCTTTCATTGATCTCACCTTTATTTCACTTGGACTTGATAGCAAGGGAAACATTCTCTGGAGGCTCGGGTACCTTTCCTTCAACCTATTCAAAAAAATCATTTTCATATAAGGTCACATCCAACTTGGTCCTCCAAATAACATAGTGAGATGAATCATTCAACTTCTCTTCAATATTTAAATATGAGGTAGACATCTTGAACAAGTCAAATACAATACTTCAAATCAAATTTCTTCAAAGGTGATCGCTCTTGATTCCTTGGGCTTGTATTCACCTCAACTCTGATACCGTGTTAATTTTCCAGATTTATATGCTTAATACAATAATGTATACCAATTCTTATTCAAATAAAAATTAATTTTCAATATAATTCAATCTTCTAGCGACAATAAGAAATTGTAGATATAATAATAAACAAAATTCACAATAGAATACAACCAAGAACAATAGACACACAGTAGTTTGGTCAAAGATCAAGGGAAAACCCCACAAGGGGGAAAACCCTTTCCTAATTCTTCTTCTATTATATCATCATCAAATGTTCAATAAAGAGATACAATGTCCAAGTATATCAAAAACGAGTCAAAGGGTCAAGCAGTTGACCAACCAAGCCAAATATCCAATATTCAATTCAAAATGAGAAATGTATTCAAATCTGCAGCTTCTGGTCAAATGAAACAAAATTCAAAAAAACCCTAGTCAATCGACAGTTAATGATAAAATCAACCTTCAAAGAGCTTGGTCAAAGAGTCAAAATATGTGGTCTCCTTTATTCAGTCAAACCCAGTCAAATCAATCAAAATCCGTCAATCCAAATTCAGGTCAAAGTTAAATTTTGACCTGTGTAAACCCTAGCCAAAATTATACAGTCAGTGTTGGTCAAACAAACCATAAAATATTGGTCAATGCGCTAGTCAATTCATCCTTCCAAATAGATACAAAATACCAAGTCAGACCAAGTCAAACCATGCCCAAAATCCCAAAAGAAAATGTTCGTAAAAGGTGCAAATAGAAGTCAAACTTGGTCAACATAAGAAGAATCTCTCTCCTTTGCACATGTGAACTCGAAATTGTGATTTTAGAGTTGTACAAACCAATGAAGAGAATATGTGATGTGTTGATGATTCCTCCAAGTGATGTGACACGAGGTCTATTTATATGTGGTTGATGAGTGGATTTTCCTTGCCTAAGCCAACTTGTACTTTTTTGAAAATATGGGTTTCACATTAAAAATAATATTTTTCCTTGAGTAAATTGAATTCTTCCAAGGGCTAGTAGGGTGAGGAAGGCTTCCCAAAGGAGGAAATTTCGCCCTGAGATACCAAATTTCAACATCTTTTTATTATACCACAACACCTCAAGAATGAGTTAGATTTTCTTGCACTCACATTTAAAAGTTCTCCAAGTTCAACAACACTATGGAAATGATATAATAAGGAGATGAAAATAACCATTCAAACCAAGAGTGAAGAAGGAAAAAATGGTGGAAGATAAATGTTCTCAATAGGAAGACATTAATCGTAGGATTCCACTTTATAAAGGCCAAGCTTTGGCCATCTTTATTTTTGAGCTTTAAAATTTGTGATTTTCTCATAAAGAAACAATTTAGCTTGGGGATTGATTTTTCAAGTCCTTCTATCCTAAGACCTATGTCTTGGAAGCATGCTAAGCTTTGGATACTTGAATTTTTGGTCATATATGAAATAAGGTCCTTGAGGTTAGAAATTTGAGGAGTGATAGAGCATGTTCATAACAGAAGAAGAGGCTATAAAGAGAGGTGAAATTGTTATGTGCATGGGAAGCAATGTAAGAAATCAAAATTGAATCATGGAATTTGATCAATAGAAGAAGCTCCTATATTCGGAAAATAGGGAAGCTTGTGTTTATTTATTGCATATTGAAATCCATTCTTAATTTAAAGAGGTGAAATGATGGATTTTTCATCCCTATAAATGGATTAGTCATCAATTCAAGTAGATATAGAGATGTATCCCATATGGGTGAACTTCATTATAAATTTATTGAGTATCTCCTATATTATTTCATTTCTTGATTTAAATTTCAATCTTTAAATATAATTTTAGTTTACATTAATTGATAATCAAGTTATAAGAGTCAAATTTAGTGGAATTAAGCATTAATTTTAACTTTGCATTAGGGGTTCCATGTATGGCCCATGTGACCTGCAAGTAACTATTGTTGCCTCAGTCATTATTTTAAAATTGAATCTTGCAATCATTATAAGAAACTAATAAATAATCTATTTTAGATTTAATATGGGACAAGAATATCCTACCATGCTACATAATTATTGTTAGTATTTAATAAGCCATGAATCGAGACTATTTTTTTTACATGTAAACTAAAATTTTCATTTGGCCCCGCCCATTTTTTCAAGCATAGGCACACACAGCCATGAACACAACCAAAATATGCCATTTAGAGACTTGAACCTTATTGGGTGTGATAACAGGTAAGATCTTTGACCAACCTAATCAAGCACCTATTAACGATTGGTTTATTTATTTAAACCATGGCTCTTTCTTGAACACCAATATTTTTTATTTAAATTCTTAAAATGGTTCCCATATATCATTTAGAAACCAAGTATTCTATTTATAATTCCTTTCTAGTTATGAACAAAATGTTCATGACGGATGAGGCCTAGAAGCAATAATTAGATCCTAAGTTTATTTCTTTCTCCCATAATGCATGGAATATACTACCACATCGATCCATATTAATATAAGACATGAAAATGTGTCCACATCCCATTCATAGGTTAAATATTCCCTCTATAGTATTTTTGTTATAGTTTGGATTCTTATGCATGGTCCATGAGTTCCTGAAACAATTTTTAAGTTTAAAGTAATTGGTTTTCTACATAAGGCCATATATTTGTCTCAAAAACCTATCTATATTAATCCAAACCTCAAAATAGTTCTCATATCCCACTTGTATAAAAATGATTCAATTTCCATATATGTGTGGTGGTCCAAGCCCCATTTGTGTGTTCCATTAAAATTCAATGTTATGGACAAAGAGATATTGGGGTTTGAACCATGCACTATGCCTTGAGACCCATCCCTACCTTGTAAAACCTCAAAATTTTTCCCATATCCAAATTTTAGCCCCATTTTTCCCTTTAAATCTATTATGTTTTGCTTTTGGGTCTTGTATATGATCCACAACACGTAGAAGCAACTGTTGGGCACTAAAGTCATTGGTATTTTCCTTGAACTTGTTACATGCGCCATGAGAACCTTTGTTACTTAGATAAAATTTGAAATGATATCCAAATCACATTCATGGGTTCAATAATATTACCTTTGTAATAATTTTGTGGTGAGTAACATTCCATTCATTTTCGTTAATCCCTAAAGGAAACTTTTCGGGCCTATTATGATCATTTCGGATGGATTATTGGTGATTTTGGGCCTTGTATATGATCTACTACACATAGAATAAACTATTAGGAATTAATGTCATTGGTATTTTTCCTTGAAATTGGTATATTCCATGAGAACCATTGTTACTTTCTTACCACTTCATTTTTCTTATGCCCAAAGGTACACTTACTCTATTTTGAAATGAAAATGCACAAGCTATAAAGAAACAAAAATCGAAATAATTTCCACATCATACTCATGGGTTATAATTATATTTGCATAAATTTTGTGGTGTATAACATTCTATACATTTCCCTCATCCCTTGAGAAAAATTTTAGGGACTCTAAGAATCATTATGGATCTTGAACCACGATTTTTGGCTCTAGGATCCATCACCACTATTCCGAACCTCAAAATATTGTGCTTATCACACTTATGGTGAAATATTTCTTCTGGAAGAACTAGGTGGTTATTTAAGCCCTATACATAGGCTATTATCCTTATATAAAATTTTGAGGGCCAATGTCATTTAATTTTTACCTCAAACTATAGCTTTGCCTCTTAGATGCATCTATATTGTGAGAAGCCTTAAAATAGTGTGAGCATCCCACTAGTTGGGTAAATATTATCTCTATATTATGTGCAGGTTATGTTAGTCATTGTGGATGGAATATGAGCCTTAGAATCAATTATTTGGGTTTAAGAGTCTCATGTTTTGTAAAAAAAAAAAGAACTATGTTAGTAAGGCCTATCCTCAATTCTCGAAATCTGAATATGTTTCTCATACCCCAATTATATGCTAAATATTCCCTTTGCATTTTGTGTGTAGTGTTATAGTCCCTATGCTTTCCCCATGAGAGTTAAAGGACATTTCTATGGTCTAATTCATTATATTTCTACCTAAATTCAAAATTGATGCCTTAGTACCATCTTTGTTGTATAGTACCATATTTTTGGTATTAAATTCTAAATGGCCCTTATCTCACTCATAAGACAATATTCCCTTTATAGGGCCTATATTGTTTTTTGGAATGTTTTGCATTTCTAGTGAATCTTAAAATTAATTTATGAAGCCTAAGAACCTAGTTTTTAACCTTAAATTGTAGCCTAAGAAATACTTTATAGGATTTAAGAAAAAATTGATAACCTTACATTGTCACCTACAATACAATATCAATTGTTTTTATGTCAAACCTTGATAGTTGAAAATTCCCTTTTTTATAGCTTATACATTGAAATTGGCCATGCATGGTTGACGATCCATCAGAGCAGCTATTACTAAGCCATCATCATCAATTTATTACAAACATGGATTTTGTCTTGTGTTCCATTCATTCTATATAAATGCCAACATATTTTTCTTGTATGGATTCCTATATATACACCACCGAAGGATTTAATTTACATGCAAGGAAACATCAAAATGAGATTTAGAAATGGTTGTAGATAGATATATTTATTAACATGGATTACAAAGGTGGTCGAAGGAATTGACCAGAAATGATGAAGATGACATTGATAGGTTGTGCGTGTTGGACTTTGAACCATACACTATGCCTTGAGACCCATCCCTACTTTGAAAAACCTCAAAATGGTTCTCATATTTAACTTGCAACTCAAATATTCCCTTTAGAGGTATATTGTGTGCCTTTGGTCCTTATATATGAGACACAACACCTAGAAGCAACTATTATGCACTGACGTCATTAGTTTTTTCCTTGAACTTAGTGAATGACATGAGAACAATTGCTATTTAGATAAAATTTAAAATGATGCCCATATCACACTCATGGGTTAAAGATTATCTTTGTAGGAATTTCATGGAGTAGAGCATTCCATGGATTTACCTTAATCCCTACACTATGAGTATCATTTTGGATAGACTATGTGGTGCTTTTTAGGCTTTATAAATGATCCATGACACTACAAGCAACTATTAGGCATTAAGGTCATTGGGTTTTTTTTCCTTGAACTTGGTACATTCCATGATAACCATTTCTATTTAAACATACTTTGAAACAATGTCCACATCACACTCCTAGATTAAATATTCTCTTTGTATAAATGATGTGTTTCATAGAATTCGATGCATTTCCATTAATCCCTAGAGGAAGCTGTTACGATCTATGAGAATCATTATGGACCTTAAACAATGTTCTAGGCTCCAAGATCCATCTCATCTATTGAAAAGATAAAAATTCCATGCACATCAGAATTATAATGAAATATTTACTCTATAAGGATTTTGTGGTTATTTGAGCCAACTACGATCCTTATATACAATTTTGAGGTCCAATGAAATTAATTTGTACCTCAAATATGGCAACTTCTCTTAGATACATCCCTATTGAGAGAAATGTTAAGATAGTGTGTATATCCCACTAGTTGGCTAAAATTTTTCTTTATAGTATTTGCATGGTAGTGTTGGTCCTTATGAATTCATGTGAACCTTAGAATTAATTATTAGCTTTAAGAGCCTAGTTTTTTCAAAAAATGAATTATTGATTGCTAAGGCCTATCCTTAATTCTCAAAACTTCAACACCAGATTATATGCTAAATATACATTTTGTATGTCCTATGTAGTGCTCTAGGCTATATATGTGGTCCATGATCCCCAAAGAAAATTTCTATGATCTACTTCATTACATTTCTTCCCCAAGTCACCATTGATGCCCTAGTTCCTATCTGTGTTGTATCATCTACTTTTTTCCTTATTTTTGTATTAGAAAAATCTATATACCTATCATCTCCTTTTTATTATTATTTTTGTATGAGGAAACTCTATATACCTATCATTTTCCATCAGGGAGGCTCGGGATTACCATCGAAGGGATTTCCCCTATGCTTATAATCCTAATGAAACTATCCACAAGCCATGATAGGTGGATTAAAAAAGTTTCAAGCTTGAGTGAAGAACCAATATTGATCAACATATGTTTTTAAATGTGAGACATATACCATAGATTTGTCACAAAAACATATCTATATTAATCCAAACCTCAAAATAGTTCTCATATCCCACTTGTACAAAAAAAAATTAATTTCTAGATAATGTGTGGTTTTCCAAGCCCCTTTTGTATGTTCCACCGGTCTTAAAAGTTAATGTTACAGAAAAATAGATATTAGAGTTTAAAGAATGCACTATGCCTTGAGACCCATCTGTAATATTCCAAAAATTTAACCTTCAGCTAAATGGAATATTATAGTTTTTTTTATCACTAGGTAGGTGAATAAGTGGGTAGGGAGACCCATAAAACCATTTAGAAGGAATAATAACAATCCCAATGTGAAAGCAGGAAGAATAAACAACTGGATTAAGCACCTTTGGGTGTGAATTGGAAAGGATACATGTTGAAGAGGTCAACTTTGACCAAGTCAACAACGCTGTCATGGAGGAGTGGCATTCATGAGGAGACAACGCATTTTTAGTGGAGGAAAACTTGAATGAGCTTAGTGGAAAGTATGGATGCGACCCAATGTGAGAAGGCTCACATACTATATATGGAAGGGATGGCAACCATTGTTATTCATGTTTGAGATTATCATTTGATAGTGCTCTGTTGAGACTTTGCTTCCTTTTGTTGTTTAGCAGGGTTGCTGTGTTGTTTAGCACAAGGGTGTTCCTGATCGGGAATACCTACCTCATCCTCAAGGAAGGAGAGGTTCTTTGGGCTGAATTTCCTCATTTTGGCATTCTGGACAAGCTACCTCCTTCAACGATAGTGCAATTTCTGTTTAGAGCTGGGTTATGTTGCAGGGTGCAGGAAAGGAGGATCACATATAGCCATTTCTGGGCTTGTTTTTCATTAGAGAGGTATCCTATCCATTGGAGGATAAAAAAGGAGGTATCATAGGAATATTTTCACATATTTTGCATCAGGCCAACCATATACCATCGCTCACAGTGCAGTTTCAGTCTAGATCTACATTATTTTTAGATGCAGTTGTTGGGAGGGTTCGAGCTCATCAGGAGGGTCTATTTCTAAGTAGAGGGATCAAACTTATATTTAGAAATACCATTGGAGGAGGACATCATCATTTCAGATCTTTCATAGCCTCATTCCATATCATATCCAGTTTGCAGTGGCATATTAACCCCAGGGTTATTTCTCACTTTGTATATTTCCTAGTATTTCTAGCAATCTTTTCCGAGTTGGCTAGAAATCATGTATTAGAGCCCACATTTTCTTTTCTAGGAATTTATTTTTTTTCTATCAGCCACATTTCATTTATGTATTTTTATATCAGCAGCTACACTGATATAGATAATGTTTTCACTACTCTCTGGCATTCTATACAGTTGCAGCAACTCATGTGCTTATTGTTCCAATCATTGGAGGCTTGTTCCTATTGCTTGAGTGGCTTGATCCTCAAGAAATTTTTGTATATTTTTTCTGATATATTAATAAAATGATGGCTGCATATTGATCCATCTTATTTCAAGTTCATATTTTTTGTGTTTTACATTATTATGTCTTGTATTTCTGCTATTTCCATTTTGGAATATTACAGTGGTATCAGAGCATAATCTTGGCTCAGCTTGTGAATTCAAGACATTATGCCATTAGGAGGAGAATATTCTCATAGAAAAGGGAAGTTATATAGAAGAAACAAAGGCATGACTCCATTATTTGGAGAAATTAAGGAAGAGAGGATCTCCCAGCTTCTTTTCCAAACTATGAAAAATATCAAGGAAGATCTCAAGGAGATGAAAGGGGAGAGGTGCAGAAAATTCCAAAGGGGTTTGAAACTTAAGCAAGCCCTAGATATTCACATGATGGTTGTGGAAATTCAGCCACACATACAGATCCACAATGAAGTTTATGGCCCACATTCACTACAATAAGGATGGAAGATGAAGATGCACCAAGGGAGTAGACCTTGAGTGACTATCTTCTGGAGTATGAGTCTCAATCATGGAGATTAAAAGAGCGCTTGGACTTCCAAGGGTTTTTCCAACTCAAGGAAGACAGAAGATATAGCAACCATAATAGAAGCAAGAGAGGTACGATATTTCTATCTAACTTTGATGGATCAGCAAAGTGCATAGCCAAGGCTTGGGTGAAGGAGCTAGACTCCTGTTTTCAGCTACACCAATTTTTAGAAAATGAGGCAATTAGAGTAGCAGCACTGCACCTCAAAGGTATGGCCCATGATTGGTGATTTTGTAGTTCTGCTTCATTTTATCATGCAAATGTAAACACTTATGCAAGGTTCACTAAGAAATTAGTGAGAAGATTTGATATTAAACATTGTGAAACATATTTTGTTGAACCCAAAAACGCAAAACCTTTGCATGAGTTAGAGATATCTATTTTGCCAACTCCACTCCATATTTCTGCTAAAGGGGATAAAAACATGCATGATGCCTTTCTAAGGGAAATATCCTCACTTCTTGAAGAGCCCTCTTCTATAGATGAAGACATGGAGGTTCCTACTTCAAGGGAAGATCGATATCAAAGGTCTCTCATTGATGAGGAGGCATTCTCAAATATTGATGAAGAGGATGAACAGAGAAGAGATAACAACCATGTACCATTAGGAGGAGATCCATCACCACATGGAGGTGGGAATGGAACCATTTCTTCCATTAGAGGATCCCTTGTGTCTTTGCAAGGAGTTCCAGATGATCTAACATGTGGGAACCAAAGCACAATTCTAGAGCAGCATGTATTAGTTTTTGTGGATTGTGAGATGGGAGAAGAAGAGAAGAAGGATCAGCATCAAGGGATGACGAGCATTCACCCTTATCTATTTCAGAAGGTTTCTGAACAAAATAAGGAGACTGTATTGTGCAGTGAAGAGAGGGACAAATCAGTCCACTCATATATATAGTCCACTTCAGATTTTGATGCCTCACTACATGGGGGCATTCCACCTAGGAGGCCACCAGATCTAGAGTTGGTGAGAGACATCTTTCTATTTGGTTCACCACTTTTAGATTCTAGAGATTTGAAGACCTTGGAGGAGTCTATTACAGTGCAGAGAGTTTTGGATAGACTCAAGGAGGAGGGAGACATTCTCCCATTTTCAGCATTACCTACTCTCACTATATATACTACGCTGGCAGATGTTGCTGCAGTGATGGAGGATGGCACCACCATGGTGCAAGGGAGCTGCTCCATGGATTTGGAGAAATAGAGGGTACTTCCTTTGTGGAAGGAATCCTCCATGTATGGGAATAGATGGAGGCCACTCATGCTTACATTGGCCAAGATCAGGAGGTTATTTTTGGATGGTAGCTTCTCATGGGAGGCCAAATTCCAAAGGCCACCACTTCTACTTGAGAATGAGCAGCTGCGTGATGGGCATGGCAGCACTTTGGAGGATGAATTTGGCATGAGGGATGTCAAAGGAGAAGACAACAGCATGTGGAGAGCTTCACATTTCAGATCTTCAGCACTGTCTCTTAGGAGGGTTGATCCATATTGGAGATCTCAACTTTTGGTAGAGCACTCCAAGGATCTTGGTGGTTGCATGATTCTTGATGACCTGGAGGGAGATAACAGATACATGGTGGATGATGATTTCATCTATTCTTATGGTAGATTATTCTTGACTAAATCTTCTGAGCTCAAGGAGAAGATGTTACATGAAGCACATGTGGACTTTCTTTCCATGCACTTTGATGCATTTCATTCTTTGATGGAGGAGTTCACTTAGGAGGGCATTTAGCAGGATGTATATTAGCATGAGAGATGCATAGCCCAAATGGTGATGGAGAGGTTGTCACAACCACTTCCCTACTCATTGAGAGTGAGGGAGAGCTTTCATTTGAGCCATTTCAGCTCAGTGACCAAAGTACATAGTAGAGAAGGTACATTTTTGCATTATGATTTGTACTTATTTACTTTTGAGCAGCATGTTGTACCAAGGAGATTATCCCTTCTTTCATATTGTATTTTGATTTACTTGAGGCCATTTGCATCATTGAGATGATGGCCATGCTGTTGGTGGTTTTTGGGGGAGGCCACATGATTCTTGGTGTGCACCATTGGAACCACATATTACTTTTGTGATCCTATCTTGTAGGATGATTGTGGCAGAAAACAAGTGGCTAAAAATACACTTGTTATGATTTTTTCTGAGGCGGGCAAGGGATGCACTACATTGGTTCCATATGTGGAACTATGATCCACCTCCCGGTTGTCATATGGCAACTTGTTTTCCTTGGTTTTGCTTCCATATATTGGTGATGTTCTTATGTTTATGGGAAGCTTTGTTGGGAGAGTGGCACAAGAGTTGGAGGTGTCCATTGGAAGTATGATTCTCCCTACTATACATGTTGCATGTTTAAGGAGAAACAATGGGAAAGCTGTGATTTCCACACTACATCTCTTTTCTTCATGTGGGAAGAGACATTTAGAGAACTTGAGTTCTTGGAGGAGGAAATTCATGGCTGATTTGTTTGGTGGGGTAACTTGGGCCATTCTTGGAGGCCATGAAATTTCAGCCCAAGATCAGCAGTAGCCCCATACTTACCATAAATGGAGAGAGAAACAACTTGGGTGGAAAATTTTAATCTCTCCATGCAACCCCAATACATTGCATAAACCAGGGGTTGTGGATTTCTTTGATGAGCTACCTAGAATGCCTCATTTCATTTGGATGATAGCATGGGTATGGGAGTCTCTCATTGGGAATGAGATCCCCTATGTTTTTCATCACTCCTACCTTAAGGAGGCCATTGGACAACAAGAAGGTTTCCACTTTCACCTTCCACCTTTTCATAATGTGAACCATTGGGTTTTACACACTTGTGAGGAGCCTTTGGAGGAAGATTTATTGATTATGTCGAGCAGTGGTGGGGACCATTGATGAGGAGCCCACAAGAAGAGGAAGGGAGGAATTTTTCTCCACCTTTGCAGTTGCTTGAGGACAAGAAACATTTTGGAGGGGAGGACTGTAATATTCCAAAAATTTAGCCTTGAGCTAAATGGAATATTATAGTTTGTTTTATCACTAGGTAGGTGAATAAGTGGGTAGGGAGACCCATAAAACCCTTTAGAAGGAATAATAACACTCCTACTGTGAAAGAAGGAAAAATAAACAGCTGGATTAAGCACCTTTGGGTGTGAATTGGAGGGGATACATGTTGAAGAGGTCAACTTTGACCAAGTCGACAATGTTGTCATGGAGGAGTAGCATTCATGAGGAGAAAAAATAGTTTTAGTGGAGGAAAACTTGCATGAGCTTAGTGGAAAGTATGGATGGGACCCAATGTGAGAAGGCTCACATACTATATATGGAAGGGATGGCATCCATTTTTATTCATGTTTGAGATTATCATTTGATAGTGCTCTATTGCGATTTTGCTTCCTTTTTTTGTTTAGTAGGGTTGTTGTGTTGTTTAGCACAAGGGTGTTCCTGATTGGTAATCCATACCTCATCCTCAAGGAAGGAGAGGTTATTTTAGCTGCATTTACTCATTTCGGCATTTTGGCCAAGCTACCTCCTTCAGCTACAGTGTAATTTATGTTTAGAGTTGGGTTTTTTTGCAGGGTGCAGCAAAGGAGGATCACATATAGCCATTTCTGGGCTTGTTTTTCATTGGAGAGGTAGCCTATCCATTGGAGGATCAAAAAGGAGGGCTCTTGGGCATATTTCCACATATTTTCATCAGGCCAACCATCTACCATCCCTCGCAGCACAGTTTCATTCCATATCTGCATTATTTTTAGAGGCAGTTGTTGGGAGGGTTAATTGAGCTCATCAGGAGGGTCTATTTCTAAGTAGAGGGATCAACCTTCTATTTAGAAATACCATTGGAGGAGGACATCATAATTTTAGATCTGTCATATCCTCATTCCATATCATATCTAGTTTTCAGTGGCATACTAACCCCAGGGTTATTTGTCACATTGTATATTTCT
Organism: Pinus albicaulis; assembly: GCA_034641835.2. Taxonomy (NCBI): domain Eukaryota; kingdom Viridiplantae; phylum Streptophyta; class Pinopsida; order Pinales; family Pinaceae; genus Pinus; species Pinus albicaulis. The sequence continues at coordinate 927,354,959 of CM076569.1, forward strand.
TGGTATTTCTAGCAATGTTTTCTGGGTTGGCTAGAAATCATGTATTAGAGCCCACATTTTCTTTTCTAGGAATTTATTTGTTTCTATTAGACACATTTAATTTATGTATGTTTACAGCAGTAGCTACACTGATATAGACAGTGTTTTCACTGCTCTCTAGCATTCTATACATTTACAGCAACTCATGTACTTATTTTTCTCATCATTGGAGGCTTCTTCCTATTGCTTGAGTGGCTTGAACCTCAAGATATTTTTGTATATTGTTGCTGATATCTTAATAAAATGATGGCTGGATATTGATCCCTCTTATGTCATGTTCATCTTTGTTGTGTTTTAAATTATTATGTCTTGTATTTCTACTATTTCCATTTTGGAATATTACACCATCACTACTTTGTAAAACCTCAAAATGTTCACCATATTCAAATTGCAGCCCCAACATTCCCTTTAAAGTTATTATTGGTGTTTTCGAGTCTTGTATATGATCCAAAACACCTAGAATCAACTATTATACACTAATGTCATTGGTTTTTTTGCTTGAGCTTATTACACTCCATGAGACCCATTGCTACTTAGATAAAATTTGAAATGATATTGACATCACACTCATTGGTTCAATATTCACTATATAGGAATTCTGTGGTGTGTAACGTTTCATGAATTTCCCTTAATTTCATAGAGGTTTTCCAGTCCTATTAGGATCAATTTTCATGGATTATGTGGTGCATTTGGGCCTTGTGTATGATCCACTACACCTAGAAGCAACTATTAGGCATTAAGGTCATTTATATTTTTCCTTGAACTTGGTATATTCCATGAGAACCATTGTTACTTAGAAAAAATTTGAAATCATGTCCACATCAAACTCTTGGGTTATAATTCTCTTTATACAAATTATTTGGTGCATAGAATTTTATGAATTTCCCTTAATCCCTAGAGGAAAATGTTAGGGGATATGATAATCATTATGGACCTTATACCATGTTCTAGGATACAAGATCCACAATCATTATTCATAACCTCAAAGTATTGTGCAAATCACACTTATAGTGAAATATTTCTTCTAGAATAACTATTTGGTTTTTTAATCCCTATGCATAGGTTATTATCCTTATATAAAGTTTTGAGGATCAATGTCATTTATTTTTTACCTCAAACTATGGGTTTTTCCCTTAGATACATCCATATTTTCAAAAGCCTTAAAATGTTGTGCAAATCCCACTAGTTGGATAAATATTGTCTTTATAGTATTTGCAAGTGATTTTATTCCTTTTGAATGGAATATGAGCCTTAGAATCAATTATTAGGGTTTAAGAGCCTATTTTTTTGCAAAAAAAATTGTTAGTAAGTCTTATCCTTAATTATTGATATCTCAAAATGGTTCCCATATCCCAATTATATGCTAAATAATCCCTTTGCACGTCTAGTGCAGTTCTATAGGCCCTATTCTTGGCCCATGAGCCTTAAAGGAACTTTCTCACGTCTATTTTGTTACATTTTTACTTGAAGTCAAACCAATGCCTTAGTACTCATCTTTGTTACAATATCCAATTTTAAATAGCTCATATATTACTCATAAGACATATATTCCCTTTATAGGGCCTATTGTATTATTTGGACTCCTTTACATTTCCCATGAATCTTAAAAGTAATTTCTAGAGCCTAAGAACCTACTTTTTAACCTTAAATTATAGCCTACGAAATATTTCTAGGATAAAAGAACTTAATTTTTAACCTTAAATTGTAACCTAAAACATAATATCGATTTTTTTTACGTCAAAACTTGATAATTGTAAATTCCTTTTTTTATAGCTTATATGTTGATATTTTCCATGAATGGTCAATGAGCCATCAAAGCAACTATTAGAACCATCATCATCAATTTATTACCCCAAACCATGGTTTGTGTCTTGAGTACCATTCATTTTATGTCAATTCCAAATTATTTTTCTTGTTTGGATGCCTATATATACACCACAAAATTATTTAATTTATATGGAATGGAACATCACAATGAGATTTAAAAATGATTGTAGATATATTTTTTATTTTTTTTAACCATAAAGAGTATATATTTTATATATTAAAACAAGCCTGATTGCATGAAAAATGTGGTATTTTAACATCAAAATTCTGGGTTTTTCCCTGGATGCAGATGATACATTGAGGCCAACTCTTATTCGAATTTTTTTGCGAGCCTTCCCATAGTCAAAATTTATCACTATCTTCCTACTGCTAAATACATTACATAACGGAAATAATAGGCATATACATGTAAGTTTCAACATATAACAAAACTTAGTATGAGCAGAAGGGGTGCTTATTCCTCCATCGGGGTTGGAGTGTTGAGGTCCATTGGCTTTGGCTCCTCATCCTTTTTCTTGCAATTTTCAACCAACTTGAGCTTTATCCCATCAATCTCCTACCTGAGGGCTTCGACTGCATCCTCCAACCTTTGAATTCTCTATTTTCTCTCTAGTTGGCACTCTTCCATCTCAATAACATCCTTATGGATTTGATGCACACACATTTGCATAATAGAAATACCATTCCTGAATTTTCCATGTTCGAGAGCACAAACCTCATAATTGAACTTCTTGTTGAACTTCCCCGAGCCCAATTTGCATTATCACTCGCTGACCTGGGTCTTCGGAGACCCTAGGAACCCGAGCCCATGCTCTTAGCGACATAGCTTCCTTGCCCACTCATATTGACAGACAGGGGATCTTCCCTAGGAAGCCAAACAAACACAAGATGAGAGACCAACTTGGGATACCAAATGGACTAGAAAAACCAGAAGTAGACTAAATACACACACAAGTCGGTACTCAAAGCCTCCCTAGCAACCACCAACCCATAAGATAGATAATTACCAGTCCTTCAAGGCCAATTCCCCTATTTATCATCATGACTGACTGAACCCCGAGCCCACCAAGCATAAAAATGAGCCACTAGAGCACTTCTCGCAGAACAAAAGACCCACCAATGCCCCAGACTGGTAGAGTATTTCCACTGCACTTAAAGACTAGCCATAGCCATATGAACAGAGTCGAGGATTCCTTAGCCACCCCTTCTAGAGGCTTCATGCTTTTGCACATACTTTTATTCCTTTTATAACCTCCTACAGTACACCAACATAAGTATAACAATTTCATAGTACCATATCTACTTGCATTCCAATGTTGATCCATAATTCCACTGGCCTTCTCTTATTCTCATAAATCCATCTCCAATATCTTCCCACGCTAAACCTGCATATTCCGAATCCTGGGGAGTAAATTAATACCCCAAAAACTCACTATTCACACGATCATCATACAAAATTGTAAGCGTCTTCAAGTGAGGTCGAAGCAGTATCTATGTTAGTCATCAGTAATTTTTGCTATTTTGTATATGACTAGATATTTGTCCTTGGTTTCTAAAAACAAGATTCATGAATATTGTGAGTTTTATAAATCTCACTGCCTTCATTATCCTAAATCAACCTATTTTTCTATATTTCATCTCTTCTTTCCCAATTTACCTTGCTGATCTTAAAGGAATTCATGTTGGGCATGTTTACCTCATTGTCACCTTCCTCCTTACCACCCTCTCATTCACTCTTCTCCCTTGCCAAAATTTCCTTTTTCCTCTGCCTTACACTTCATTTCCTGACAAAAAATACCTTTCCCTTTAAACCATTTTCCTTTCCTTTCATTTAAAACTATGTAAAATTCCTTTTTATGTAGTCTTGAGGGTAAAAAGAAGCATTCGAGACCTTTTATGCTAAAAACTCTATTTAAAATATGATAAAACCTAACTGTTTATTTTGTTTTCCTACCCGAACCTTATGTTTTAAAACCAATCCCTTTTTAAACTTTTAAACCCCCTGCTTTAATGATTTTACCTCTATAAACGTTAAAGTCCTACTCTTATGTTAAACTCGGGCTCCTTTCCCTTAAGCCCTAGCCCACATGCATTTCAACCATGCCTTCATATAACCCTGCCACAAGCTACGTGCCCCAATTTAAAACTTGACCCTAGGCCCACTCTTCGTTGAACTTCGCACCCCAACAAGACCATGCCACTTGTCCCAGGGCTCAACCCTTCGCACCTAGCCACCTTTGCGACCACTGTTGATCTCACTCCCTGAGCTCCGATGTCCCAAATAACATATCTCAAATTAAAAAGTGATGGGGATAACGTTATTTAACCCTTGTGATATGGGCATTTTCTCACTGCCACACGTTATCCTCTGAACCATATCACACGCCAACCGAAAAACCATTACCGTCTCCTTTGCTATGCGAAAAATGCTCCCGATTTTCTGAAAATCGCTTCTCCATTTCGCGCCCTTATTCAAATCACCCCCTCCATTTGAACTTCCAACAGGTTCCAGCTACGGAACCAAGCCTTCAATTCACCATTTTTCCTCTGTAAATTCCCTCTGATAGTCCAAAATCCCTGAAACAGTAGTAAGCCCTCCCCGAATGGTTTTTGAAGCTAATTGTTTGTTTTGATGTGCAGGTTTAATGGCGGAGATGCATGAAATGCACTCCAAAGGTCAAAAAACAATTGAATAAATGCTCTAGGTGACGATCCAGAGGGTTCGTCCCATTAAAAGAGGCTAGAGGCCCTATTTCGAGCTTAAATCATTGATAAAACATGGTTATCGATGGTATTTTAACCCTCTATCCACGAAGAATGCATCCTTGCACATAAGACGTACACAAACAAAGAGCGCAATGAGAGGAAAAGCAGTCAAAGAATTGTAACAAAGCAAAAGACAAGGTTAAGAGAGGTTAATAACTGATTAAAAGATAAAACCAAAGGATTAGCCAGCAAAGAAGAGTTTAAAGAAAGTGAATACAGAAAGATAAAGGTTAATGGATTAAAGGTTTAAAGACAGAAGATCAAAAGGTTAATCAAAGAGATTAAGTCACAAAACATAGATAAAGGTAGAATAAAGAGAAAGGACAGTAAAACAGAGTGTTAAGAGGCAGATCCAAATTTTTAAGGCCTAAACAAAGTTTAATGATAAACAGAGTCAAATTAGACACAAGAGCACATTCGAAGGATCAAATCATAGAGGCAGTTACTTCTTCAAAGATGTTCTTCCATCTACAGCATGCTTTTTGTCCATAAAGCATCAAACAAATATTACACATAGTCAGAGATATTTTTCTATCTACCAGTAGTTATTGCAAAGTTATTAAAAGGCCTTAAAGTCAATCTTTTCACATATATCAACTTAGAATTTAAGACAAGAGTTATTATTTTAAAGAAACACCTTCAAATATTTTTGCGTTGGGCCTTTCATGGTCTCAAAGGCCAAAAAATTCATTAACTCTGTAATAAATGATACACAAGACCTAACTTAGCTTCACCTCCTCATTTGTTGGATAAATAGAGCATTGAGACCTCATTTGTAATGTTGGATTTTTTTGAGAGTAATATACAAACTTTGAGATTGATAGAAATTGGTTTTGGTGCTTGATGATGGCTTTGGACAGTACATATGTGGATTAATATCACTCTTAGGATTCATTAAGCTTGGTTAGATGGTGATGTATTCCATATTTATTTTTGTTTTCTTCAATTATTCATTCTGTTTATGATTCATTTAGTCATAGAGCAGAAATAGAGAATAGGATTTGTCTTCTTGGCACCCTACTTCTACTTGCCTCCTTGATTTCTATGTTTTCTTCTTTAAAGTTCTGCTAAAAGAATCCTTAAATGATCTTTAGTATTACTAATATGTTATGTTAAATTTATATTTGTTTGCAAGCAAGTTTCAAAGAATCCTTCATTTCTCTCTTAGCTTACTTATCTGTTGTTTTTAGGAGTTGTTTAGCCTAGTTGATATTGAAGAATCCTTCACCGCTCTTCAAGTTTATTATGTTATCACCTTAGAAGCTTTTTCTTGTTTACTAGTTTGTTAAAGGATCCTGAATTTCCCATTAACTCACTATTTACACAACTCCATGTTTATTTCATTCTCCTTAGACCTACTTAGATCCATTTTTCCTTTTCAAATTTCCCTTTGAATTACCCTTGACTCGTTTTTACATTGTCTCAAAGACCCTTGTAGAATCCATAGCCCAATGGATTGATCCTCTCTTATTCTACCTATTTCTCTTGACAATTTACACAACCAGAAACAAAAAACAAATCCTAAAATAAACAACTAGCCTAAAAATAAAACCTTAAAAGCAAACAAGTTCACATCCTTTGCACATAATAGAGAGAGCCCTCTCTAAGTCCAGGAAGGCTAGGTCCTAGGACTCCAAAGACAGGTTTGATGTTACCCTATACATTTGGTCTTACCAATATGTCAAATCACTGGATCCTAACATAGTGGCGATCACGGTGGAACCTTCTGAGTTAGTGATAATCTAAGTACTCCTTAGAACTTCAAAAATTCTTATCAAATCATAGGAAACTCAAACTGCTAGCCAAAGAGTAGAATATGACCATTTCACCATCCTATCAAAATAATGACTCAACTGGAGGACACTCATGGAAACCTTAGGGCTACATAAAAGGGACTCAGAAAACCCCAAAACATTGCTAGAATTGTTTTTTGTTAGTTATTGGTGGTGGAATATAAATACATATCCTTAAAACATAAAAAAACATCCACCTAGCGACTCCACTAGCCTCAAGTAGGCCTTCTAACTTTACTAGTGTTCATAGGCTTCCTTAGGTTTATGTCAAATAAGCCCTAAGAAGTTTAGAGGCCTAGTCATACACTGGTGATTTTAGCAACACTAAGAGAGTTCAGCCTTCTGAAAATAGTCATAAATTTTTAGCCTCTCTATACTTTGAGTCTAAAATCTGGCTTCACAAAGGATTAGTACCAGATCTCACTCAGACCCAAATCCTCCTACCATAATTGATGACCTAGAAAAAAATTTGTGGCAAACTTCTAAAACTAAAAACTCAACTACTATTAGGACCATTCATAGAGCAAGCTCTATCCCTGAACATCTCACAACCTTGAAAGATCCCCATTTTGAATTACAGCATGCAAGAAACCTTTTCTGAACCAAGTCACAAAGTGGGTTTGACCAGGTTGACCTTGAGCCCATAAATTTGCAACAGAGTTCTAGTAGATAAGCCTCTCGTTCCACTCCTCCTGACTTTCAACTTCTCCATCACTTTAGCTCCTTTCATCCCAAGTCTGCTCAAAATCAGTTTGTTGGTCCAGGTACCTCTACTACCCCCATCCACACATCCACTGTTCAAACCACTTCACTTCATCCTCCACCTTCTCTCACAAACCCTCCCCTTGTAAATCCTCATTGGATCCCATTCCCTCCCATCATGGCAGCTTGGTATGCCCCCCTAGCACTACCACAACCTTTGTTACCTTTGCTAAATGACTACCAATCCAAAATCCCTCACTTTACTGGAGTTGAATCTACCACCTCCCAATAGCATGTATATAGGATAAATGATGCCTTTGTCTACATGGAATTAGAATAGGAAACCATAAAAATGAGGATTTTTGCACAAAGATTAGGAGGAGAAGCCAAGAAATGGTTCAAAAGCTTGACTCCTAACAACATACATGATCTCCCCTCCCTTTACCAGACATTTATAAAAAAGTGGGAAATCAAGAAAAACCCTCCCCAAATCCTCTCAAAATATAACAACCTTAAGAGAAATGTCGAGGAAAGTGTCCAAGACTATTGCACCAGATTCAATAGTGTTTACAATGCCCTACCACCAAACATGAAACCCTCACAAGGCTTAGCTTTAGCAAAATTTCTAGAAGGTTTTGATCCAGACATGACCTATCAATTAAGAGAGAGAGATCCCCTAACTTTAGAAGACATGCAAAGGGGATCTGTTGGTGTAGAGGCAAACCTGATTGAAAAAAGGGCTAGGATGAGGTCAGAAAAGAGAGTCACTTACAAATATGAAACTATGGCCTCAACCTCCTCATCTGATTCCAAAATTGACAATTTAGTGAGGGTAATGGAAAGAATGATGGAAAGGATAAACTTGAGTGAAATAACACTTCCTAGGGAAAACCAAGAAAATCCCCAAAACAGAAATAGGAATCCAAACTTCAGAAGAGACCCTCCCCAAAACAGACCAAGAGACAATGACCAACAAATCAGACCCCCTTTTCAAAACAATTATGTGGATGAAGAGGGAAGAGAGTCTGAAGAACTTGAAGAAAGACATGTAAACTTGATAGGTTCTGATAATGAAGGTGACGTTTTTCTCACTGAAGAAGAATAGGGTTTCTTTTCCTCAGATCAAACTGAAAAAAACTATGAGGGTTCTGAAGACTACCAATTGGGATTTAAAAATTCCATAATCAAAGTCCATAGGCCATATGACCTTAGGAGAAAAAAGAACCAAGAAATCTCCAAAAATAAAAAATTAGACACTCCTGTTAGGAAGACACCTGAAAATATTTCGAAGAGGACAACAGACAATACCAACACCATGGATAAGAAAACTGACCCAAACAGATACACAACTAGCCAGCTAATTGGTGACACAATCTACCCTAGTGCATCTACTAGTGGCCTTGAGAAAACTCTTTTGTCCAATGTCCTGAAATAGAATAAAAAAATAAACTTGTAGAAAAAATTATGGTTGATAAAACTGATGTAAATATGTCCAAAACACAAGTGCCTTTCAGTTTTGATTGAGAGATTGCTAAAATTAAGATAACCATGCCTCTCACTGAACTAATAACCCAAGATGTATATAGGAATCAAGTCTTGAAAGCTTTGAATTTAGGAAATGACACAGATACTTTGAACTTAACTGGTGACAAACCAAAACTATTGTTTGGACCCAAAGTGGAGGGAAAATACCAGGAAGGAGCCATTCCCCCTTTCTATGTTAGCTTAAACATACATGATAAAATCTTACATAATGCCATGCTAGACTTTGGTGCCTCTCACAATCTCATGCCAAAGGTAGTGATGGAGAGATTAGGCCTAGAAATAACCAAACCCTACAAAGGCCTACATTCTTTCGATTCAAGAAAAGTCAAGTGTTTGGGCCTAATAAAGGATTTTTGTGTCAATCTAGCACAAATCCTTGCTAAGGGCCTAGTCATGGACATAGTAGTAGCTGAAATTCCCCCCAAGTATGGCCTATCTCTGAATCCCAAGAAAAAATTGTTTGGCCTTCAAGAAGGTAAACTCCTAGGCCACATAATTTCGGAAGAAGGGATAAGAATAGACCCCAAAAGGATTGAAGGTATACTACAAATCAGCCATCCTAGAAACATTAAGGAGTTGCAATCTTTCATTGGAAAGATAAAAATTTTGAGAAGGTTTATTCCTAAGCTCACTGAACTCCTAAGAAATATCACAAACATACTGAAAAGAGAAGTAGGAGTTAAGTGGACCTTGGAAGCCAAACAATCTTTTGAACTGGTAAAACATGCACTCACCAAAATACCAGTTCTAATCAGTCCCGACTTTACCAAGGACTTCTACATTTTCTCATTTGCATCCGAACACAGCATTGCTGTAGTGTTGTTGCAAAAGAACATAATGGGGCAAGAACAACCCATAGCCTTTTTTAGTAAGGCATTGAGAGATGCTCCTTTAAAATACAACATCATGGAGAAACAAGCCTTTTCCTTGATCAAAGCATTGAAAGATTTCTAAGTCTACATTTTTCACTCTCATATCATTGCTTTTTTTCCACACACAGTTGTCAAGGAAATTCTAAATCAGGACCCTGATGGTAAAAGGGGTAAATGGATTGCTATTATCTTGGAATATGATTTATAAATCAGGCCCCATTAAACTGATTAAAGAACAAAGAATTGCAAAACTCATGGTTGAATCAAATTTCCAAGCACTAGACATGATTATGGTTGATGCATTAGAGGAACAAGAAAAGTTCACAGCTCCCTACATTGAAGAAGTCTTTTTGAATTCATCTTGGTATGCTGATATCATATATGTGCTTTTTTATCTTAATGATCCTCCTTCTTTATCAAAGATAAAAGCCAGATTATTGAAACAAAAAGCTTTAAATTTCTACATTTTAGATGGAGTTTTGTATTGGAAGAATTCTGTTGGCATATTACTTAAATGTTTGCTTAAGTATGATGCAGATAAAATCATGCATGAGCTGCATGAGGGAGAATGTGGAGTTCATCTCTACTGGAAAACCACAGCTAACAAAATCCTTATAGCTTGCTACTATTGGCCCACCCTCTTCCTTGGCACCCATAAACTGGTTATGACTTGCCATAAGTGCCAAATTTTTGATGGCAAGAGAAAAATTCTACCTTTTCCTTTGCATCCCATCAGTTTTGAAGCTCCTTTTTAACAATTGGGTTTGGACTTCATTGGAGAGATCCACCCTACCTCATCTGCCCAAAACAAGCAGATCCTTATTGCTACTGATTATTTCACCAAATGGATAGAAGCCATCCCTTCTAGGAATGCCACCGACTCAATCATTATCAAATTCCTTGAGACCAACATCTTGTCCAGATTTGGTTGTCCTAGAAAGATCATTACCAATAATGTTGCTGCCTTCAAATCTAGAAGAATGGTTGACTTTTGATATAAGTATCATATCACATTGGGGCATTCCACAAATTATTACCCTAAAGGTAATGGGCTAGCTGATTCCTCCAAAAAAATTATGGTGAACATCATCAAGAAGTTGCTGGAACAGAACCAAAAATCATGGCACAGTAAACTAATGAATGCATTATGGGATGATAGACTAACCACCAAGAAATAAATCAGTATGTCCCCCTATCAGTTAGTATATGGCATGGATGTATTCTTCCCAACATCCTTGGGAATTCCAGTCATGAATCTCCTCCAAGAAGTGGAATTAGAAGAAAATGATATGCAAAGGAGGTTGAGCTAAACCATTCATTTGCAGCAGTCAAGGGAGGACGTTTACAAAAGGACACAAGAATTACAAGAAAATATAAAGAAGATCTTTGATAGAATATCAAAAGCCAATGATTTCCACCGCTAAAATGGGATTCTAGGAGAGAAGACAAAGGAAAACATGGAAAATTTGAAAATTTGTGGAAAGGTCCTTACATCATTCATTCAGTCAGAGGTAATAATGGTTTATTTTTATAGGAGATGGATGGAGTAGAGGTATTTAGAGGTCCTATCAATGGCAGGATGCTCAAGCACTATTTTTGTCAAAATTCCTAATTTGAAGCTTTCATTCATTATACATAACATTGCTTGATGAAAAATCAGTAAAAAAAAAATCACAAAAACATAGAAAAGAAGAAAAAGAGGGCAGGAAAAGAATAGGTGCAGCCCCATACCCAAAAAGAGTACTGCTAAAAGTGTGCAAGCCTAAATGCCACTACTTTGGAAGAGAAAGTCTTGTTCAGTCATATAGCCTAATCATGACTAGATAAGTTTTAAATTTCTACTGATAGATTAGTGAATGAAGATTTACCAAACTATGTAAACTTGGCTTATCAGTAGATTAGATTAGGAAATGAGATAATGATTCCAAAATGATCAAAATCTGAACCAAAGAAAAGAGAGGGATGCATAGCAGATTTCAAAATACAAGCCCTCAAATTTTGTCTTACTTTCTTCAAATAAAATCTGTGTGCAACTTGTACAAAATGCCACAGCTCATAACAAATCAGATGTTCTGATCCTGATTTGGTTATATTTTCAATTTCCTATTTTAGATTAGAGAATGAAAATATGTCAAATTTTTTAAACTTGAAAGATAGGTAGATTAGGTAGAGAAATAAATGAGTTCATCAGCTTAATTTGAACTCTTGGAGGACATAACTGTAGAAATAGATAGTTTCCTGTTTTCATAAGAAAAATGATGCTAAGGGTTGGCAAATCTAAATGCACCCAATGAAGAAAAAATGCTAGGAAAGTATGATGGGTAGGTAGAAGTGAAATTGAAGAAATCATGTCTTTCAAATTATTAAGATCATAGCTTGAAGAGAAACATCAGCAAATTTAAGAAGAGAGATCTGCCAAATGGATAAAGCACTGGCCTTTAAAACTCATAGATTTGATATCGGAAGTTCTAGACACCTCCTGAAAAGGAGCTACCCTCCCCAAGTGGAGCCAGTGTTAGTAATCATTAATTTTTATTGTTTTGTAGATGACTAAATATTTGTCCTGGGTTTCTAAAAACAAGATTCATGAATATTGTGAGTTTAGAAATATCATTGCCTTCATTATCCTAAATCAACCAATTTTTCTATATTTCATCTCTACTTTCCCAGTTTACCTTGTTGATATTAAAGGAATTAATGTTGGGCCTGTTTACCTCATTGTCACCTTCCTCCTTACCATCCTCTCATTCACTCTTCTCCCTTGCCAAAATTGCCTTTTTCCTCTGCCTTACACTTCATTTCCCCACAAAAAATCCTTTCCCTTTAAACCATTTTCCTTCCTTTTATTTAAAACTATGTAAAAATCCTTTTTACATAGTCTTGAGGGTAAAAAGAAGCATTTGGGACTTTTTATGCTAAAAAAATTGTTTAAAATATGATAAAATTTTTTTTTCCCTACCCAACCCTTATGTTTTAAATCCAATCCCTTTTTAAACTTTAAAACCCCCCGCTTTAATGATTTTACCTCTATAAACTTTAAAGTATTGCTCTTATATTAAACTCGATCTCCTTTCCCTTAAGCCCTAGTTTGCATGCATTTCAACCCCGCCTTCATATAACCCTGCCACAAGCTATGCGCTCCACTTTAAAACTTGACCCTGGGCCAACTCTCCATTGAAATTCGCATCCCAACAAGGTCATGCCACTTGTCCTAGGGCTACACCCTTCGCACCTACCCACCTTTGCGACCATCGTCGATCTAACTCCCTGAGATCCGACGTCCCAAATTGCATATCGCAAATTAAAAAGCGTCGGCGATAATGTTCTTTAACCCTTGAGATATGGGAAGTTTCGCCCTGCCACGTGTCATCCTCTGAATCATATCACACACCAGCCCGAAAAACCATTATTGTCTCCTCTACAATGCAAAAACCACTCCCAGTTTTCTGAAAACTGCCTCTCCATTTTCTGCCCTTATTCAAATCGTCCCCTCTGTTTGAACTTCCCGCAGGTTCCGCTTATGGAACCAAGCCTTCAATTCACTATTTTTCCTCTGTAAACGCCCTCTGAAAATCCAAAACCCCTGAAACAAAAGTAAGCACTCCCCGCATGGTTTTTAAAGCTAATTGTTTGTTTTGATGTGCAGGTTTAATGGCGGAGATGCATGAAATGCACTCCAAAGGTCCAAAAACAATTGAATAAATGCTCTGGGTGACGATCCAGAGGGTTCATCCCATTAAAAGAGACCAGAAGCCCTTTTTTGAGCTTAAATCATCGATAAAACATAGATATCGATGGTATTTTAACCCCCTATCCATGAAGAATGCATCCCTGGAAAAAATACGTACACAAACAAAGAGCATAGTGAGAGGAAAAGTAGTTAAAGAACTATAACAAAGAAAAATACAAGGTTAAGAGAGGTTAATAACTGATTAAAAGATAAAACCAAAGGATTAGGCAGCAAAGCAAAGTTTAAAGAAAGTGAAGACAGATAGATAAAGGTTAAAGGATTAAAGGTTTAAAGACAGAATATCAAAAGGTTAATCAAAGAGATTAAGTCATAAAGCATAGATAAAGGCAGAATAAAGAGAAAGGACAGTAAAACATAGAGTTAAGAGGGAGATCAAAAGTTTTAAGGCCTAAACAGAGTTTAATGATAAACAGAGGCAAATTAGACACAGGATCACATTCGAAGGATCAAATCCACAGAGGCAGTTACTTCTTCAAATATATTCTGCCACCTACAACATGTTTTTTGTCCATAAAGCATCAAACAGTTATTACACACAGTCAGAGATATTTTTCTATCTACTAGAATTTATTGCAAAGTTATTAAAATGCCTTAAAGTCAATATTTTCACATATATCAACTCAGAAGTTAAGAGAGGAGTTATTATTTTAGAGAAAGACCTTCATATATTTTTGCCTTGGGCCTTGCATGGTCTCAAAGGTCAAAAAACTCATTAATTCTGTAATAAATGATACACAAGCCCTAACTTAGCTTCACCTCCTCATTTGTTGGATTAATAGAGCATTGAGACCTCATTTGTAATGTTGGATGTTTTTTAGAGTAATATACAAACTTTGAGATTGATAGAAATTGGCTTTGGTGCTTGATGATGGCTTTGGACAGTGCATCTGTGGATTAAGCTCACTCTTAGGATTCATTAAGCTTGGTTAGATGGTGATGTATTCCATATTTATGTTTTTTTTCTTCAATTATTCATTCTATTTATGATTCATTTAGTCATAGAGCAGAAATAGAGAATAGGATTTGTCTTCTTGGCACCCTAGTTCTACCTACCTCCTTGATTTCTATGTTTTCTTCTTCAAAGTTATACTAAAAGAATCCTTAAATGCTCTTTAGTATTACTAAGATGTTATGTTAAATTTCTACTTTTTTGCAAGAAAGTTTCAAAGAATCCTTCATTTCTCTCTTAGCTTACTTATTTGTTGTTTTTAGGAGCCGTTTAGCCTAGTTGATATTGAAGAATCCTTCACTGTTCTTCAAGTTTATTATGCTATCACCTTAGAAGCTTTTTCTTGTTTACTAGTTTGTTAAAGGATCCTGGATTTCCCATTAACTCACTATTTACACAACTCCATGTTTATTTGATTCTCCTCAGACCTACTTATATCCATTTGGCCTTGTCAAATAGCCCTTTGAATTATCCTTGACTCATTTTTACATTGTCTCAAAGACCTTTGTAGACGCCATAGCCCAATGGATTGATCCTCTCTTATTCTACCTATTTATCTTGACAATTTACCCAACCAAAAACAACAAGCAAATACTAATAATAACAAATAGCCTAAAAATAAAACCTTAAAAGAAAACAAGTTCACATCCTTTTCACATAATAGAGAGAGCCCTCTCTGAGTCTAGGAAGGCTAGGTCCTAGGACTCCAAAGACTGGTTTGATGTTACCTTGTGCATTTGGTCTTGCCAAATTTTCAAATCATGAGATCCTAACAATATATATATGCACATGCTAGAGAAGCAGCAGGTACCAGGTGGAGAGCAATCATAGTGCATGATGCCACATTGCAGTGTGATCGCACTATACGACATGCAACGGGTTGTTAGAGAAATCAAAGGGAAGTAAATTCATATTAGACTAAGGGTCATAATTAAATCAAGAGGCATTCATAGACATGGACACATATTGTAGGGCAGGAGGATGTGACAGCCAAGCATTCCAGGAGGGATAAGGGGAAGGAGGAGGGAGGGGGGGGGGGGGGGTAAGGAAGGAGGGGGAATGGGGGGGAGATAAGGGAATGAGGTATGAGGGAGGGGATGTCGGGGGAAACAATGTGGCCAAGGGTGAGACAAGGATAATTTTAAGGATGGAAAATTATCTTGAAGTTTAAAAAATTGGCGAATCTCACTAGTCCGTAAAACATTTTATATATATTGTCTATATAATGTTGGTGATTTTTAAGGTAAAATAATTTTATATTGTAAAATTTGGGCGAATCATTTTTATAAAAAAATGGAAATTGGCAAATCTTTTTTTTGGAAAAACCATGGAAAATTATCCCACCTGTGAATATTAGCCCCTAAAATTTTCCATGGTGAGATGAAGTGGGGCTAGACCAAGCCACCAATGATAGGGGTTGTAGGAGAGGGGATGGAAAGGAAAGAGGGGGTTCAAAAGAATGAGGGGGGGATAGAATTAATAGGGAACCTTCCACCCCAAAAATTTCTGAGTTGCAAGTCTTATTCCCATCAGCTTGGATAGAGAGTAGCTCCACTTTATGTTTCTTAGTCATAGTTATGGTATACATAGATTCCATTCAATGTCATTCACCAAGGTTGCTTCTTATTTGATCCTACAAGACAAGTTGGCTTGTTTGTCAGCCTCTTTTTTGTTTCATCTTAGAGTATGGTAGAAAGTTACTTTGTCAAAGAGAGGGGTCATTCCTTGGGCCCTCTTAATGACTTATTTAAGAATAGTGCTTTGAGCAGGGGTGTTAATCCTCATATGATTTATTATTATCATGGAACATAAAAGGATTTGGAGCTCCTTAGTGCCTTTTTTGTTGGTCGGATTCATTCGAAGGAGTAACTCATAGGCCTCAGGTTGATTTTTTGTTCTATTGCTTCGACTCCAAGAAGAATTGTCTTCGATGTTTCCATATGGATTTATGAGAATACCTCCCCCTCCTGCCACCCTAGGATTTCATTTTGAAGCCCCATCAAACTTCAGAGTTCATATCCTCAAAGTTTTTAGGCGCTCCTCCAATTATTTGAAGGAAAATATGAGAATCCACTGAGCTCAGGGTGGGGATTTTTTTATTCTGATCTTCGGGTGAGGAGGATTGACCCAATTTCTCATCCATATTGATTCATTTTGATCTAAGGAGGGCTCATGCTTAGGCCTATGCAGTCGCATGCACTGCATGAAAGCCTTTAAAGCCCCCACAATGGCTGAAGGTCTGACCATACCAAAGATTTCCTTGTTCCTCATCATCAATATGTTCCAACATATATAATTTGGGAGAAATGTCAATATATTTTTAAATGTTTCTTTGGCCTGAAGGGAGCCCGACTAATATTTGAGCAAAGAATTGAAAAACAAGAGGATGTATGTCGTCCACATGACCTTGCTAAACAAAGGCCCCAGAGCCACCACCCATACATTATTTGTTATTTGGCACTACAAAATGAGGTGATGTATGGATTCTTCTACCTACTCACACATGGGGCACCTTGAGGGACCTATCTGGCCACGTTTTTGGAGGTTTTCACCAGTTAATATTTTTTTGTGAGCCAAAACCCAATCGAAAAATTTAATTTTAGGATTTCATTGGTCTTCAATATTTGATTCCAAATAGAAGCTTTTGGAGGGACTTGAGCTTAGAAGAGTAGGTGTTCATATCATTTTTTGACTGATTATTTTAAATTATTCCAACTCCAATTGTCTTATGTAGATCGATCAATTAGGGCACATCCTCTTAAGTTCTTGATGAGTTTATCCCTTTGATTGATCAATTCTTCAGGGATGTTCTAAATCTTCCATCTCTTATATATTCCATTCTGATCCCACTTAGATATTTGTTCAATATTGACTGCTCATATTTGTCTCAGCAGATCTTGGAGACCCCTCAAATGAAGGTCCAATTCTAGGGGGAACAGGCCTAGAATAGATTCTTTGAATATGTTTATTATGTCTCCTTTTCCTGGGACTTTGTTGAGGTTCCCCTTTATAATGCTTGAAGTGGTCCTGATAAGAGCCCAAATGGGGGATCCCATCACTTTTCCATCTCCACTAACTCATGTAGCATGCTGGTAAAAGTACTTAGCTCTGACCACTTGATATGACCACAAATTTGGTGAAATTTTCATATTCTAGTAGATCTTTGCTCCCAAAGAAGCATTAACCATCTCGGGTTCTCTAATCCCAAGTCCGCCATACTGCGTAGGGGATCTAACCATTTTCTAGTTAGCCAAGTGGTATTTCTTGGTATTGACCTTCCCCATTCCCATAGAAATTTCCTTATGAACATCCCCAGATGATGTAATACATATTTTGGTGCTTGCAGTGCCGAGAATTGATATAGGGGGATGGCTGACATGACATACTTCACTAGGATAATCCTACTTGTATTTTTGAGCCATATCCCAACCCAGTTCACTATTTTTTATTTTATTGTGTCTATAAATTTTTTCTAGGTGAGTGATGATACTTTCCTTAATGCTATTGGAATTCCTAGGTAGCTAAAGTCCTTCCAACCTCTCACTAATTCAAACCTAAGGATCTCCTCTATTTTTCTTTCCCTCTGACTTGAGATGTTCTAGAAAATGTGGCTCTTTTTTTCATTAGTATCTCCCCCCATGAGGCCTTAAGAAATCTATATAGGTTTCTTTTGAATCTTCTAGCTATCACCGAGGAAGCTCCCCCCAATAATATGGTATCATTCGCAAATTAACCATGATTTATGCTTCTTATACCTTCCTTGTACCTGATTCTTGGATGATTCTTTGAGATTATTCCTTGTTCTAATTTCTTACTCAAAATTTAGCCATTATGATGTATAAGAATGGGGAGAGGGGGCATGCTTGTCACCAACCCTAGAGGCTTTGAAGAACCCAAGAAATGTACCATTTACTAGAGGATAAATCCATGGAGAGGAGATACAGAGTTTGATAAATATTATGAAATTTTCCTCCATTCCCATTTTGTTGAGGATTTTCTAAAGGAACTCATTATTTACCCTATCGAATGCATTAGCCATATCTAGCTTAATAATCATCCATTCATCCCCTCTATGCTAGCTTGAGTCTATAGCCTCTTGAATGAGGATAATGTTGTTAAATATTTTCCTTCCCGGCATAAACCCCCCTTAGTTGGTGGAGATCAAGAGAGGCATCAAAGGCTTGAGTATAAGAGCCAATATTTTTGAGAATATTTTATAGGAGGCATTACAAAGGGAAATAGGCTTGAATATTGAAAAGGATGAGGGGCCGTCTCTTTTGGGATCAAGGGTAGTAAAGAGGAATTAATGCCCCCTCCCATCACATAATTCTTAAAATAATAACCCACCATTATGCATAATTCTTTCTGGATCACATCCAAGAAAGAGTGGTAGAAGCAAGAAGTGAACCCATTAGGCCTAGGGGCATTGTTTGGGGAGAAGGATAAAATAACTCTCTTAATTTTCTCATTCATGGGGGGTGTTAGCCCCCCTATAAATTTTGACAAGCAAACAGGGGGCTGAATTGTTTCATGAGCCTCCAAGGAATGCATTTCTTTTGAAAACACATCATCCTTGAAGCCTCTTCATGTTCCCTGCCCTTTGATCAATTCCCCCTATTTTTCTGGAGTCAGTAAGCCTCACTGATTGTAAAAAATTGTGCTCCAAAAGGCCTTTATTTGCGCCTTGTATCCCTGCAAAATGTCCCATTTTACCCTTTTTCCCCTTTTTCAAGTTCCCATTTTTCCCTCTAAGTCCCCCTTTACCCTCTAAATCATACCCAAAATTCCCTTTAAATCCTACAAGTTCCCTTTGTTCGGCCTAATTCCCCCTTTTTTCCCCCTATCGTTACCTTTTCCCAGCCTTGAAAGGTGTTAAAAAAGGGGCAAAAAGCCCACTTTTCACTTTATATAAGGGCCTAGCCTCTTTTCCACCAACCCTGCAAACCACTTCCCCATATCCCCCTAGCACTAAAACTGAACACTAATGGCCCGGGCGCTAATCGCAATCGCAACCATCGGGCGAGCGCTTTCTACGTGTTAACTGAAATTTGTCGATGCGATTGAGTTTTGGTCCACAAGTCCTGCACCACGGTCTCCACCGTTGATCTATCACTCGGATCCGACGGCCCAATGCTAATCGTGCTCCCACTTCTGATCGCAATCGAAACTTTAAAATGGTGCTACTCTTGTTCCCCCCGATTGCGATTCCCCGACTGAATCACAGCCGTCCATCCGTTCGGAATCAATGACCCAGATATTATCACATCGCGTCCCGTCGTCCCATTATTTTCCCTGCCGATTCAATCTCCGTCGTCGATCCAGACCCGGATTGGACAACTTAGCGCTGATCGCACTCCCTCTCCCAATCACAATCAGAACTTTTAAATGGTACCACTCTTTCTTCCCCCGATTGCGATCCCCGACCAGATCGCAGCCGTCCATCCATTCCGAGAATCAATGGTCCAGATTTGTTCCACTCCCCTCCTGTCGCTTCTTTCTGTCCCCCGCCGATCCAATCTCCATCATTGATCCCCCTGTTGATTCAATGGCCCGCGCTCTCCTGTTTCAATCGCAATCACATTTTTCAAATGCTACCCCATTCCCCCCTTTGCGATTGCGATTCCCCGATCCAATCTCGACCGTCCATTTAATCCAAGATCCAATGGTCATGATCCAATCGCGCCATCATCCATCGGATTGTCAAACCTCCCATCTCTCCCCTCCGATTAAATCGTAGCTGACGATCTCCTCTTGAGATCCGACGGTCCTGGATGAATCGCCCTCCACCCATGCGAGGTCCCACCACACGATCATTTTCATTGCATTTCAATCCATTTCTTTATATTTCTGCCTATATCCAAACTTTAGTGATATACATTAAAGTTTAATGTTTCACATTCATTCCACCCAACTTCATACGCCATCCCACGGATTAATCTCCGCCGTCGATCTTCATCACCAAACCATGATCTAACGGTCCACGCTCATTTCTCCACCATAACCGTATAGGTCACAGTTTACGCCAAATTTATGCATTTTTAACCATTTCTTCATCATTTTATCATCGCCGCGCTTCCATCCTCTTGACTCCCGTACATCCACCACCTCCATGCATGGTTTCATTAACAAGTTTCGTGTTTTTCAGGGTTATCAGGTGGTGAAAGCCGCCATGATTACATAGTCTTTTATACAGTGGAAAAACGATAGGACTTGCATTAAAAGAACAGAGTTTAAACTCTGTAAATTCTTCCCCAGAGCCTTTAAAGAATAGATTTCGCAGTCAGAGGCAAGCGTGGAAGTGGAAAAGAGTATCAATGGGAAAAAAGAGTGTTTAAGGCCTGTTATTGAAGATTTTGAGCCTTAATCCAATGATTTGAAGGCAAGGTACCAGATCAAAGACATCATGGATCACACGGAAGGACCAACCCACAGAAAAAATTACTATCAGGGTAGCTACATCAGCAGAACGCGCCTATCTGTGAAAGGACAAAGCGCCCATATTGTTCCCTTATTTACTGTGTTCCTCAGAAGATTTCCACCCTGACGGAATAGTCCTCTGCAACCAGAGCATTTGTTATGCAATATGGCAGACCTCAATCTGCCTTTTAGTTTATTCCCCAAAAGTATTACAGAGTACTACAACCAAAGTGCATCAAAGCCATACCGGAAGTAAATGGAAGCCTAAAGAAGATGATTCTTTCACCAAAGAGTGCCAGAGATAAATGCACAGGATTTAAAACAGAATGGGCTTCGACCCTCTTCCCTTTTCAGAGTTTAATGTTACATTTAGTTCTCCACCTACCTCCTCTGTTCATCTTTCAGCTATAAAATTCAGAAAGAAACTCATTATAAAGGTTGTTGATCGATTATCAGAGAGTTGCAAACTGTTTCCTTTAAGACATGTTCTCTGTGTAAAGTTGTAAGATAGGCTGAGGAAGATGTATTCAGACTGAACTTTCTATCTGTTGGCAATGTTGTACTTGACTGGTGTTGCTCTTAATATGACAAGCACATTTCTTTGGATCCTGATTTAAAGCAGCTGGTGATGTTTTTCTATCTCTGTGTTTATTCCATTTCATTACATTTCTATAGGCTTGCATCAGAAATTTGGCATAATTACCCTTGTCAGGTACCCTACATTTTTGCTCTCCTTGCCCTTATTGTTTTTCTACTATATGTGTATCTGAGGATTTATTTCAATTAATTTAACCAGTGTAGTGGAGGTTATTGCCTGCTAGCTGATGTATGAATTATTGAGGTTAGTGTTTCAGATGTTCTTCTTGAGGTTTAATTGAATGAATTGCAAACACTGGGAGGTCAGAACTCTATCCTTTCCTCACTAGGATCCTTTCAATTAATCGAACTTTTCTAAGATCCCTCAAGCTGGAGGCCAAAGCATTGAGAGTTCAAAGTCTCTCTCTAATCTCAGGTTTTCAACTTTGTGTTCTGAATCTTTAATGTTTCCTTGCTCTCACCTTCCCTCTTGCCTATCCTACCACACTATCATCTTTAAGATCCAATGCTTTAGATGACTAGCCCAATTGAAAGCATGCATATTGATTAGCAAGTAAATCCTTTCCTGACTCCATTTCCCAATGGTCTTGCATGTTCCCTGAATTATCTCTCCTTTGCCTAAATCTCCTTTGCTTAGCCTTGTCTTATATTGAACCCTTCCTTCTTGATTCTCAGCAACCAAACATACAATTAAACAAACAAACTCTGAACTTTATAACTAGCCTAATATCTTAATCCTTTGCACTTCAAAGACATAAATCCTTTTCCAATCATAGATAGATCCCTCTCTGGACTCAGGAGGGCTAGATCCTAGGGTCTTAAAGTGGTTTGATGTTGTCTCATCTTTTGGTATTGCTAACCTTGCCAAAACATGGGAACCCCAACATAATGGAGACTCCGCTAGGGAAATATGAGAGTCTATAACTGATAACATATGTCCCTAATACATCATAAGAACCTCAAAAACCTACAATCTCTGATTAGGTTGGTAGTGAAACACTTCTATTTCCAATTCAATTTCTACACCATTTGTTGTGTTTCTCCCATACTCTTAGATAGGGCCTGGAAAGGGCCAGGTAGCCTCTGGATCTCATCCTCTTCGGAGGTGACATATTTGGTAAATGCCCTCCTAGTCAATCTCTAGTTAAAGTTTGCTATGTCTTGAAGATATCCTTGAAAAGGGACATCTAACAAGCACTGTGGTGGATAGTGTAACCTCCAAAAGCATCCTAAACCTTCCACCTAGAGACTCCATAGCTCCTTAAAGATCAAAGACTCCATTGGTGATCAGTAGGCCTGCTGATTATCTTGGTTCACATAAGACTCCACTAGGAGACTGGCCTCTAAAACAACATCAACCACAATAGAAGTAACAAGTAGGGTTAGGCTGCCTTGTTGGAAAACAACATTCTGGCTTCAAGAACCATTCACACAAGAGCTTATCCCAATCGAAACCCACCTGAAATAGTTGATAACCCTGAGAGCATCCTCAAGTGATCTCCTACACCTATAATACCAACTATTTCCAGCCACATCCATAGAGCTAACTCTGCTCCAGAAGACTTTACAGCTCTATCAGACCCATTTTTTGACCTAGACCTACCAAACAGACTACCGAGAACTAGGTCATTCAGTGTTCTAGACCAGCCAGACCTCGAGCTTACCGTTTCACCATCTCACAGTCGTAAACACATTAGGGACAGAGAGACCCATCCATCTACACCCCCTGATATTCACTTCCTTCAAAACTTGGGGCTCTGCCACCCGAAATCTACTCAACAGTATTCTACTGGACATAATATCCCTGCCATCCATATACCAGCTGCTCAGGTTAACCCTCTACCTCCTCAGAACATCATCATGGAAGCTTGGTATGCACCTCTGGTTTTACCTCAGCCTTTGGTACCTTTACCCAATGATTATCAATCAAAGATCCCACATTTCTCTGCCAAAGAGTCTACCACGGCCCAGCACCATGTAGATAGGATGGAGGACTCTTTTGACTATATGGAAATAGATGATGATACAGTCAAAATGAGAATCTTTGCCCAGAGCTTAGGAGGTGAGGTGAGGAAATGGTTCAAAAGCATACCTCCTAATAGTATCCAAGACCTCCCTGCTTTATATCGGACCTTCATAAACAAATGGGAAGTCAAGGCCAATCCTCGCCAAATCCTAGCAGAATACATGAACCTTAAAAGAAACGTAGGAGAGAGTGTCCATGATTACTCAATGAGATTTAATAGCATTTACAATGCTCTTCCTCCTCATATGAAACCTCCCCAAGGTATGGCTCTAGTGAAATACTCTGAAGGCTTCGATGCTGACATGGCCTACCAACTTAGGGAGAGAGATTACAACACGTTGGAAGACATGCAAAAAGGAGAAGTGAGTGTAGAGGCTAATCTGATTGAGAAAAGAGCAAGATTGAGGACTGAGAAAAGGGTAACATATAGAGATGATAATGTAGCTTCCACCTCTGATCCAAATTATGACCGATATCCAAAAACATGGGAAAGATACAACAAATGATGGAAAAAATGGTTTTCACAGTTAGCAATCAAAGCAGAAACCAAGGTCATAACCAGAGCCAGAACTTTAGGAGAAACAAAACCACTCCCAACAGACAACGAGAGACAGATCAGCAAGTTATTCCCCCATTTCAAGAGAAATTTCTCGATGAAGATGAGGGAATCATAGAAGATTCTGAAGGGAACACAATAAACATGTTTGAAATAGAAGATTCAATCCATAACTATTATACAGAAGAAGATCAGCCCTCACCCTCATATTGGGATGAGGAATGGTTAGAATCTGAGGATTACATGTTAGGATTTGAAAATGCTATCATGCAGGTCAGAGAACAGTATGAACTTAGGAGCAAGAAAATCCTAGATAATTCCAAACCCAAAGCTTTTGAGATTACCGCAAGAAAAGGCCTGAGAAATATTCTAAAGCAACTGCTGAGAGTAACAAGTCAGCAGTTGAGAGTTCTGGGAAGAACAAAGGGAAATACAACCAAAACAGTGAGAAAAAAAGTCAACCAACTAGAAGCACTAGCACTACAGTTAGTGCTCCTGATAAAACTGTCATCAACACTGTACATAACGAGAATCAGCACACTGATTCAGCCACCAAGGCAGTGGCTAACAAGACAGAGTCAAACATTCCAAAGAGTCAGTCCACTTTCAATCTAGAAAGTGAGATTGCAAAAATTAAAATCTCTGTCCCACTCTCTGAGCTGGCCACTCAGGATGTATATAAAGACCAAATTTTGAAAGCTTTGAACCTAGGTGAAAATAGTGACACTTTCAACCTGAGTGATGACCAACTAGCTCTCCTGTTTGGTCCCAATATTGAAGAGAAATTTCAAGAAGGGATAGTGCCCCCTTTCTATGTCAGTCTCAATGTCCATGATAAGATCCTCCACAATGCAATGCATGACTCTAGGGCCTCACACAACCTGATGCCTAAGGTAGTGATGGAAAGGTTAGGCCTAGAGATAACTCGACCCTACAAAGACTTATATTCATTTGACTCTAGCAGAGTAAAATGTCTGGGCCTAATCAAAGACCTGTGTGTAAACCTAACCCAGATTCCAGAAAAATGTATGGTCATGGATGTTGTGGTGGCTGATGTGCCACCTAAGTATGGTATGCTATTGTCACGATCTTGGGGAGCCAAGCTGCAGGGTACCATGCAGATGGATAGGGCATATGCCACAATCCTTGTTTTTAGCCAACTAAGAAGACTGTATAGGGAGGCTCAGATGAAATTCCTGGTTAGTAGCGCTGAAAAGCCTGAAAATTCCCCTCTTTACTTTGTACACATAGATCTAGACTCCTTTATCTCCTGTAGCGATAAATCTTTGGGAAATCCAGAATCATAAAACATAGATACAAATGGAGGGGTGAATACTATGGACCTTAACATAATGGCTACCCTCAACTTAGAGGAACACGAAGAAGAAAACCTTAGACAGTGCACTGAAGCAGAGATTCATACCAAACACTGAATCGACTGTAATCAGCTGGTTAGTCACCACTCACAAACTCATATACCACACAAGCATCGAAACCCTCCACAACACAACACAGAACCCGTAATACAACAGACCAATGAAACCCACAATAGGGAGGGAAATCACGATAAAACAAAAAATGGGCCCCTGTGGGAAATGAGCTTTGATGGGTCATGCACCAAGAGAACTGCTAGGGCAAAGGTGTGGCTACATAACACACAGAGTGACTACGCGGAGAGCCACGCCTACAACCTGCATTTCAAATGTACAAATAATATTGCAGAGTATGAGGCTCTTATCCTAGGCTTAAATCTGCTGAAGAAAATAGGAGCCTGTAGGATAGCCGTGCAGGGAGACTCTGAGTTGGTTATAAAATAGGTGAATGGTGAATACACAGCCAAACACCCTAGGTTGAGAGCATATAGGAACGATGCCGTGGATATATTGAAAACATTTGTTGAATACGAATTAGTGTTTGTTCCTAGGAGTCAAAACGTCATTGCAAATGGATTAGCTTGCCTAGCTAGTTCATACCCTAAGACTCCAAGCGACCAGCAAATCATAATATAGACCAAATTCAGGCCTACAATGTCGGATAACGAAAAGTATTGGTAGGTTTTCAAGGGCGATAAGCAAATTGAAGATTTCCTGATAGGCAGGAACGAGTTTGAATTTTCTGATTCAGACTCTATGTCCAGTGATAGCTTCCTAAGTGAGGAACCCCTAGAGGAGGAAGAACCACCCTGTAACATAGAAATAAACACTTTGAACAAACAGATTGGAAACCCAAACGGAAATTGTGAAAAAGCAGAAAATGAAGAAATTGAGGTGTTGCAGGCCAAAGATAAGAACATACCTCGAGGTCTGGTGCCTTTAGAGGACCTTTTTGACTTTGATGATGTAGAAAAGAAGCCTACCATAGAACTTGCGGACTCTGACGTTGAAGAATGCAACATAGGCACTAAAGATAGACCCAAAATTATTAAGTTGGCTAAGTCTTTATCGGCAAACATGAAAAAGAAATACATTGACTTATTCAAGGAATTCATTGACATGTTTTCTTGGAGCTATGAAGACTTAAAGGCCTATGACACGAACATTATACAACACAAAATACCTTTGAAAGAAAATCAGAAGCCCTTTAGACATAAACTTCGCAGAATAAACCCAAAGCAATTGCCTGCAGTTGAAAAAGAAATTAAAAAGATGTATGAGGCAGGCATAATAGTTCCTGTGAGGTTTTCAGATTGGGTCTCGAACCTTGTAGCTGTGAGAAAGAAAATAGGTGAGATCAGATTATGCATAGATTTCAGGAATCTTAATAGAGCCTCACTCAAAGACAATTACCCTTTGCCAAAAATGGAACATATTCTTCAGAGGGTAGTCGGCTCAAAAAGGATTTCCCTGCTAGATGGTTTTTCAGGTTACAACCAAGACTTAGTAATCCTAGAAGATCAACTCAAGACAACCTTTACCACTCCATGGGGCACCTTTATGTATGTTAAAATGCCCTTTGGACTGATGAACGCTGGTGAAACCTTCCAAAGAGCGATGGATATAGCTTTTTTCGATGAGATAGGGCACTTCATTGTCATCTACCTGGATGACATAACAGTCTATTCCAAGACTGAAGAAGAACACTTGAAACATCTGAGAGAGGTATTTGAAAAATGTAGAAGGTTCAGTCTGTCATTGAATCCTAAAAAGACTGTATTTGGGCTGCAATAATGTAAGCTTCTTGGCCACATCATATCTGAGGAGGGAATCATGATAGACCCTCAAAGAGTTGAGGGAATACTACAAATCACACACCCAAGAAATATCAAAGAATTACAGTCCTTTATTGGGAAGTTCAACTTCTTAAGGAGGTTTATTCCCAACCTAGCTGAACACCTTAGGAATATGACAAACATGTTAAAGAAAGGTGCGGGAGTTAAATGGACTGTAGAAGCCAAAAAATATTTCGAATAAGTAAAAATTGAACTCAGTCGGGCTCCTGTCCTAATCAACCCTGATTTCTCAAAGGATTTTCTGATTTTCTCATTTGCATCCGAGCATACAGTAGTTGTAGTTCTACTGCAGAAAAATATAGAGGGAATGGAACAACCCATTTCCTTCTTCAAAAAAGCACTGAGAGATGCACCCTTGAAATACAACATAATGGAAAAACAGGCCTATGCCTTAGTCAAGGCCTTGAAGGACTTTAGGGTGTACATTCTGCATTCCCACACCATAGCCTATGTGCCTAGCATAGTGGTCAAAGATATCTTGTCCCAAGACCCAGATGGGAAGAGGGGCAAATGGATTGCTGTGATCTTAGAATACGACCTTGAGATAAAACCCACCAAACTGATCAAAGGTCAGGGCTTAGCTCTACTAATGGCGGAATCAAATCTACAATCCCTTGACATTAACATGATAAATTCCTTGGATGAGTAGGAAGGATTGCCTGATCCCACTGTTGAGGAGAAGTTTCAGAACTCTCCTTGGTACTCTGATATCCTTTACATGCTCTCAAACCTCAATGCCCCCCCTGAACTATCAAAGACCAAGACCAGATCCTTAAAGCTAAAAGCCAGAAGCTATTGTATAATGAATGAAGGCTTATACTGGAAAATTAAAAATGGCCTATTGCTTAAATGTTTGCCTGAGCTTGAAGCGGAAAGGATTAAACAAGAATTTCATGCAGGAGAGTGTGGAGGCCACCTGAGATGGAAAGCCACTGCAAACAAATTACTCAGAGCTGGCTACTATTTTCCTACACTCTTTAATGATATCGATAAGAGGAAAATTTCCTGTCACAAATGCCATATTTTTGAAGGCAAAAGAAAGATCCTCCCCTTACCTCTACAAACCATTACTGTTGAAGGTCCCTTTATGCAATGGGGCCTATATTTCATAGGAGAGATTCACCCCGCTTCTTTTGCACAACACAAATGGATCTTAACAACCACAGACTACTTCACTAAGTGGATAGAGGCCATACCTACTTGGAATGCCACAGATTCGGACATCATTAGGTTCCTAGAGGGTCATATCCTCTCTCGGTTTGGTTGCCCAAGAAAAATAATCACTGACAATGCTGCTGCTTTTGGATCCAAAAAAATGGTTGATTTTTGTCACAGGTATCAAATAGCACTTGGTCATTCAACTACCTATTACCCACAAGGTAATGGCTTAGCTGAATCATCAAACAAGAGCCTAGTGGCCATCATCAATAAGCTGTTATAAGAGAACTAAAATTCTTGGCATAACAAGTTAGTGCATGCCCTGTGGGCCGATAGGCTTACAACAAAGAAATCCTTTAGCATGTCACCATACCAGCTTGTTTATGGAATAGAAGCAGTGTTTCCTACCAGCCTTGGGGTACCAGTGATCAAGCTGGTCCAAGAGATCCAGACAGAAGAAGACAATATGGTGAGAAGGATAAACCAAACAATTCATCTCCAGCAAACAAGGGAAGAGGTCTATAACAGAGCTATAAAAGTTCAAGAAAATACAAAGAAGTTATTTGATAAAAGAACTGAGGCCTCTGATTTCAAAATCGGAGATAAATTTCTGAAGTGGGACTCAAGGAGAGAGGACAAGGGAAAACACAGCAAGTTTGACAGTTTGTGGCAAGGTCCCTACATCATCCAGGCCACTGTGGGTTCAAATGCCTTTTTTCTACAAGAGTTAGATGGTACTGAGCTGTTTGGGGGTCCTGTTAATGGCAGGATTCTCAAACACTACTTCTGTTGATTTCCAATTTCCAGTTTCCATTCCCATTGTACATACCATTGCAGTGTTTTGTTTTCAAGAAAAAGAGAAAATGTTCCAAAAAACAAAGAAAAATGAGAGGGCCAGACAT
The DNA here is from genome assembly GCA_034641835.2 of Pinus albicaulis. Taxonomy (NCBI): domain Eukaryota; kingdom Viridiplantae; phylum Streptophyta; class Pinopsida; order Pinales; family Pinaceae; genus Pinus; species Pinus albicaulis. The sequence goes on from CM076569.1 coordinate 927,384,088, forward strand.
GCTCAAAACATGGACCTCTGAAGTGAAAAGATTGGTTCTAATATGATCTAAGCCTGAACCAAAGAAAGTAAAGATAGCTGGTTCAAACATGCCCAAAACCTGGACCAGCAAAGAAGAAAGAAGAATCATCTCTAACAAGCCCAAAATCAGAGCTGAAATGAAGAAAAGAAAGTGACTCTAACAAGCTCAAAACTTGAGTCACAAAGAGAACAAGGATGCTTCAAAATTCAAACTTCAAGCCTTCAAAGTTTTGTTTTCAGTTTTATACAAGTTTTTTTCCATGTGCAACTGTCTTTATGCCTTGGATCCACAACAAACTAGACTTTCTAATCCTAGTTTGGCTGTTTTTAAATTTCTGTTGTAGAATGTAGAGAAGAAATCTGCTGGACAGTTTAATCCCAGCAGATATTAGATTAGGTAGAGAAACATATGAGACCAATAGTCTAATCTGGTCTCATGGAGTAATAAGGGTAGATTTAGAATAGGCTTCTTTTTTGTTTATAAAAATAAATGATGTAAAGGGTCTGCTAGTCCAAATGCACCCTAGAAGAAGAAAAAATGCTAGGATTGTAGTCTGGGTAGGTAGATTGTTTGAGAATGCCTCTGTTGATTGATGTCTTCATAACTGTGGCAGCTGAAAACCAAGGAAGAAAGGTGGCTCAAGTACTAGGCATCTGGCCCACACCAAAGTTTTATCTTCTGAATTCTTGACTCCTTCAAGAAGAAGCCATCCCCATGTGGAGTCACTGTTAGCCCCCCTATAAATTTTGACAAGAAAATAGGGGGTTGAATTGTTTCATGAGCCTCCAAGGAATGCATTTCTTTTGAAAACACATCATCCTTGAAGCCTCTTCATGTTCCTCTCCCTTCGATCAGTTCCCCCTACTGTTCTGGAGTTAGTAAGCCTCACTAATTGTAAGAAATTGTGCTCCAAAGGCCTTTATTTGCCCCTTGTATCCCTACAGAATGTCCCATTTTACCCTTTTTCCCCTTTGTCAAAGTTCCCCTTTTTCCCTCTAAGTCCCCCTTTACCCTCTAAATCATACCCAAAATTCCCTTTAAATCCTACAAGTTCCCTTTGTTCGGCCTAATTCCCCCTTTTTCCCCCTATCGTTACCTTTTCCCAACCTTGAAAGGTGTTAAAAAAGGGGCAAAAAGCCTACTTTTCACTTTATATAAGGGCCTAGCCCCTTTGTCGCCAGCCCTGCAAACCACTTCCCCATATGCCCCTAGCGCTAAAACTAAATTCTAATGGCCCGGGCGCTAATCACAATCGCAACCATCGAGCAAGCGCTTTCTACGTGTTAACTGAAATTTTCCGATGCGATTGAGTTTTGGTCCATAAGTCCCATGCCACAGTCTCCACCGTTGATCTATCACCCAGATCTGACGGCCCGATGCTAATCGCACTCCCACTTCTAATTGCAATTGAAACTTTAAAATGGTGCTACTCTTGTTCCCCCCGATTGCGATTCCCCGACTGAATAACAGCCGTCCATCCATTCAGAATCAATGGCCTAGATCTTATCACATCGCGTCCCGTCATCCCATTCTTTTCCCCGCCGATTCAATCTCTGTCGTCGATCCAGACCCAGATTGGACGGCTCAGCGTTGATCGCACTCCCTCTCCCAATCGCAATCCGAACTTTTAAATGGTACCACTCTTTGTTCCCCGATTGCGATCCCCGACCAGATCACAGCCGTCCATCCATTCCGAGAATCAATGGTCCAGATTTGTTCCACTCCCCTCCCGTCGCTTCTTTCTATCCCCTGCTGATCCAATATCCACCATTGATCCCCCTATTGATTTGATGACCAGCGCTCTCCCGTTTCAATCGCAATCGCATTTTTCAAATGCTACCCCCTTCCACCCTTTGCGATTGCGATTCCCCGATCCAATCTCGACCATCCATTTAATCCAAGATCCAATGGTCATGATCCAATCGCACCATCTTCCATCAGATTTCCAAACCTCCCATCTCTCCCCTCCGATTGAATCGTAGCTGTCGATCTCCTCTTGAGATCCGACGGTCCTGGATGAATCGCCCTCCACCCATGCCGGGTCCCACCACACGATCATTTTCATTGCATTTCAATCCATTTCTTTATATTTCCACCTATATCCAAACTTTAGTGATATACATTAAAGTTTAATGTTTCACATTCATTCCGCCCAACTTCATACGCCATCCCACGGATTAATCTCCACCGTCGATCTTCATCACCAGACCATGATCTAACGGTCCATGCTCATTTCTCCACCATAACCCTATAGGTCACATTTTATGCCACATTTATGCATTTTTCACCATTGCATCATCATTTGATCACCGCCGCGCTTCCATCCTCTTGACTCCCTTACATCCACCACCTCCATGCATGGTTTTCTTAACAGGTTTCGTGTTTTTCAGGGTTATCAGGTGGTGAAAGCCGCCATGATTACACAGTCTTTTATACAGTGGAAAAACGACAGGACTTGCATTAAAAGAACATAGTTTAAACTCTGTAAAGTCTTCCCCAGAGCCTTTAAAGCATAGATTTCACAGTCAGAGGCAAGCGTGGAAGCGACAAAGAGTATCAACGGGAAAAAAGATTGTTTAAGGCCTATTATTGAAGATTTTGAGCCTTAATCCAATGATTTGAAGGCAAGGTACCAGATCAAAGACATCATGGATCACACGGAAGGCCCAGCGCACAGAAAACAATACTATCAGGGTAGCTACATCAACAGAACGTGCCTATCTGTGAAAGGACAAAGTGCCCATATTGTTCCCTTATTTACCGTGTTCCTCAAAATATTTCCACCCTGACGAAACAGTCCTATGCAACCAGAGAATTTGTTATGCAGCATGGCAGACCTCAATCTGCCTTTTTGTTTATTCACCAAAAGTACTACATAGTACTACAGCCAGAGTGCATCAGAGCCATACCGGAAGTAAATGGAAGCCTGAAGAAGATCATTATTTCACCAAAGAGTGCCAGAGATAAATGCATAGGATTTAAAACAGAATGGGCTTCGGCCCTCTTCCCTTTTCAGAGTTTAATGTTACATTTAGTTCTCCACCTACCTCCTCTGCTCATCTTTCAGCTATAAAATTCAGAAAGAAACTCATTGTAAAGGTTGTTGATCGATTATCAGAGAGTTGAAAGTTGTTTCCTTTGAGACATGTTCTTTGTGTAAATTTGTAAGATAGGCTGAGGAAGATGTATTCAAACTGAACTTTCTAGCTGTTGGCAATGTTGTACTTGACTGGTGTTGCTTTTTATATGACAAGCACATTTCTTTGGATCCTAATTTAAAGCAGCTGGTGATGTTTTTATATCTCTGTGTTTATTCCATTTCATTACATTTCTACAGGCTTGCATCAAAAATTTTGCATAGGATTTACCCTTGTCAGGTACCCTACGTTTCTGCTCTCCTTGCCCTTATTGATTTTCTGCTATATGTGTATTTGAGGATTGATTTCAATTAATTTAACCAGTGTAGTAGATGTTATTGCCTGCTAGCTAATGTATGAATTATTGAGGTTAGTGTTTCAGATGTTCTTTTTGAGGTTTAATTGAATGAATTGTGAACACTGGGAGGTCAGAACTCTGTCCTTTCCTCACTAGGATCCTTTCAATTAATCGAACCTTTCTAAGATCCCTCAGCTGGAGGCCGAAGCATTGAGAGTTCAAAGTCTCTCTCTGATCTCAAGTTTTCAACTTTGTGTTCTGAATCCTTAATGTTTCTTTTCTCTCACCTTCCCTCTTGCCTATCCTACCACACTATCATATTTAAGATCCAATGCTTTAGATGACTAGCCAAATTGAAAGCCTGCATATTGATTAGCAAGAAAATCCTTTCCTGACTCCATTGCCCAATGGTCTTGCATGTTCCCTGAATTATCTCTCCTTTGCCTAAATCTCCTTTGCTTATCCTTGTCTTATATTGAACCCTTCCTTCCTGATTCTCAACAACCAAACATACAATTAAACAAACAAACTTCGAACTTTATAACTAGCCTAATATCTTAATCATTTGCAATTCAAAGACATAAATCCTTTGCCAATCATAAAGAGATCCCTCTCTGGACTTAGGAGGGCTAGATCCTAGGGTCTTAAAGTGGTTTGAGTTTTCTCATCTTTTGGTATTGCCAACCTTGCCAAAACATGGGAACCCCAACAGAGGGGGGGGGGGGGGGTTGGGGGTAAGATTTAGGTTCGTCTCCCCCATGATTACTTCTGGAATGGATATCGAGAATAAGTCCTCATCCTCTGCCTCCCAATTTGGTCGACATGAATAAATATTTCTAAAATTCTCGATTGCAACCCCCTTAAGCTCATCAAAGCTCTTAATGCTTTTCCCTCCCTGGATTATTTTTGGTATCTTCTTTCTTTTATTCTCTGAATTTGGATTGTTTATGGAAAAAATTGGTGTTTCTATCACTTGATCTCAGCCAATTATTCCTTTAATTAAGCCTCTAGTATTCCTCCATTTTCCTGAGGTTCGAGTGGATGGATTTGAAAGTCTCCACTTCTCTAAAGAATTTTGAGACATGAACCTTTTCCTTTTCCATATTTCCTTGTATTGTTGTAGCTTTTCTTCCATGATTTTAATGTCCCCCATTCTCCTAGAGTAGCATTCTTTAGCCCATTTTTTTAATATCTCTTTTAATTATACAGATTTAATTTTCCCAAATGGTGATTGGGCTTCCATCCACCCACTCCACCCAAGACATGGCAACCAATTCCAAGAATTACTTGGATTCAAACAACAAAGGATAGAATCTAAATGGGATATGGATGAGGTCTTGTGGCAAGGTTAGCTAGAGACTTATTGGGCGTTGGTCAGAGCCCACCCATGGGAGAATTAAGGATTCAAGGTAGACATTTAATGTTATAATTTTATCATAAATAAGAAATTTGTCAACTTTGGTTGTGATATGCCCCAACCCAACCCTTTTGTTGGTCCAAGTGTATACGAACTTCTTTGGTTTAACATCAAATATATTTAGAGAAAGAATTAATTCTTCCACATTTTCCTAGAAGGAATATCGAACAATAGTACCATCCCTCCTCTCATTGTGACTCATGGTAGTATTGAATTCCCCCCCCCCCCCTCCCCCCAAAAGGATACGATTTTCACCATACTTAGAGTCTTTGAGCTCCATCATGTATTTCCAACAATATTTTTTCTTAAGATCAATATTAGTAAACTAGGTTTCTATCAAATGAGTAGATTTTATGGAGCATAGCAGGTTGAGTTTCATTGGGTTCCACAGTGTACATAGACCTCTCGAAGCTCCTTGTGAAATTTCTATCGCCATACTATTTTTTCTCCAATTTATTTTTATGGGATGTGTGAAGATTATTCTCATCCATCTTTGTCTATTGCAGAAGTTTAATGACTAGATTTCCTTTTTTGATAAGGGATTTAACTTCCCTTAATATTTTTTTTGTTCCAAGGCCCCTATAGTTCCAATATATTATATTCATTAATCAAATTTTTGGGTTACCTGCCCCCTTGTTAAGGCCCATTTTGTCTCCTTTCTTCCCTCATCCTCCTTTGTTCCTAGCTCCCGCTAGTTGACAAGGGATGGTGTGAAAGAAACCAAGTTCCTTGCCTTTTTCTATATTTTCTTTCATGATTTCCTTATTTTTCATCCTCCTTGGTCTTTTTCCTTTCCTGCTTGCCTTATTTGTATTAGTGTTTTCCAGGAGATCTTATGTATAGTTAGGATGTGTTGAAGTACCCAAGCCTTCCTTTGATGATTGGAAGCCTTCCTCACCCTCTTCCTCATAAGAGGATTCTTCATAAATACTAGAAGAATCTGGACTTAAGCTCGCAAGTTTAAGACATTTGGAGGGTTGAGCCTCGAGGCTTGTCAAGGCTGTGAGGGACTTATGAGAGAAAAATCCAAGGGGAGGAGCAGCATTAATAGATTCAAGACCCTCCTTAAAATAATATGGAGCAGTTCCCAACACTTCATAGGGATTCTATTGATCTATACCCAGGGCCACAGTCATCCCTATCCCTAGAGGGGGGAGGGGAGGGAACCTTGCACCAAGGATCTGAAGGGGTCTTAAGAGGGCCTGACTGTTGTGTCATCTGAGATTTTTTTCCTCTCTTAACCTGATGTCATTGTTCCTTCAGTTCTTCTCTAGGCTGCACTGATGCCTATTGGGATTTGGGACATTTTTTTGCAAAGTGTCTGTACTCGTGACACAACTTGCACTTGAAAGGAAACTATTCATAGTCCACTTACTGAACATGTGTCAAACTATCCATACAAATAGAGACAGCTACTGGGAGGCCCTTTTCGAGATCAACCTCGACAAAAATCCTAGCACAGGAGAAGAGGCCATCCTTGGGCTCTGAACTGTCAATGTACTTACCCAGGGAGTTACCAATCAGCCTGAAAGTTGCATCGTTCCAGCAGTGGACGGGCTGGTAAGGGAGTTTCACCCAGACAATGATCGAGGAGGGGACATCACACTTTGGGTTGGAAATTGGGATCCAATGATCTAGATATAACCATTGGGCACCCATGAAATAGAAAACATTGTGAAAGACCAGTTCCCAATCTAGCTTGATCTTAAAGTAAAAATCAAATAAACCCTTCCCACAGATGGAGGATATGACCTATCCTTTGATGAAGGGCTTCTAATTATTCTCCACCCAATATTTAAACATGTGGGAAGAAGGAAAAAGGCCCATGAATTGACCTATCAAACCCCTATTCGCAAGTTGGAGAGCACAGGAGTGATCTTGAGGAACACATATATGAATCTTTAGGAATTCCTCGACGCACTTAACAATTTTGGATGGCCCCTGCTTACAAAAGCACGAAGAAGATGCCACCAGTGTGTTAAACGATGCAATATCCACATCAAAAATTCCCCTTCGGAGTTGGCGTAGGCATGGGAACATCCATCCTGACCCAAGTAAGGCGTCAACAACACCAAACACTCCCGTAACTCGCACACTCCTGATAACACCAATACACAGGGGATATAGAATAACATGCTCAGGGCCAAATAAGGAGACACTGGAAGAGAAAGCACTTCAGGCCCAACCGACGGGGGGCCGGTTGGCAGACACAAGAGAAAAACCACTGAAAAAGAGCAGGCCTACGATGCTAGGGACTTGTAATAGAGAATTAGGTCAAAATTCTCTTCTTCTCCAAAAATAAATTGCAGGACGTCGATAGAGATATTTATTAACATGGATTACAAAGGTGGTTCAAGGCATTGGCCTAGGATGATGATGATGAGATTGATAAGTTGTGTTTGCTTCACTTTGAACCATGCACTATGCCTTGAGACCCATCCCTACTTTGTAAGAACTTAATATGGTACTTGTATCTAATGTGTAGCCCAAATATTCCCTTCAGAGGGATGATGTGGTGCCTTTGGTCATTATATATGATCCAAAACACCTAGAAACAATTATTAGGTGCTAATGCCATTGTTTTTTTAATTGAACTTAGTACATTCCATGAGAAAAATTGCTACTTAGATAAAAATTTAAATGATGTACACATCACACTCATGGGTTAAAGATATATTTGTAGGAATTGTGTGGGGTAGAGCATTCCATGTATTTCCCTTAATCCCTACAGGAAATTGTTAGGGTATATCAAGATCATTTTGGAGGGATTATATGGTGATTTTTGGGCCCTGTAAATTATACATAACACCTAGAAGAAACTATTAGGAATTATGTTCATTGGGTTTTTTTTCCTATAATTGGTTCATTCCATCAGGACCATTTATACTTATACAAACTTTGAAATGATGTGCACATCACACTCATGGTTTAAATATAAAATTTATAGGAATTATGTGGTGCATAGCTGTTAGGGCCTATTAAAACCATTATGGACATTAAATGATGTTCTAGGGTCTAGGATCCATCACCACTATTGAAAACCTAAAAATGGCATGCATGTATCACGTTTGTAGTGAAATATTTCCTCTATAGGGAATGTGTGGTTATTTAAGCCCTATGCATGGGATATGATCCTTATATGCAATTTTGAGGGCTATTTCCATTGATTTTTTACCTCAAATTATGGCATTATTCCTTAGAAACATCCCTATAGTGAAAAAGCTTAAAATAGTATGCACATCCCACAAGTTGTATAAATATTATCACTATAATATGTGCATTGTGGTGTTGGTCTCTATGAATAGCATGTGAGCCTTAGAATATTTTTTTAGGTTTATCAACCTAGTTTTTATTTTAAAACTTAAGAGCCTATTTTTTCACAAAAAAAAATCTTGGTCACTAAGACCTATCATTATTTCTTGAAACCTGAAAATGGTTCCCTATCCCAAATATCTAATACATATTCCATTTGTATGTTCTATGTAGTTCTCTAGGCCCCATGCATGGCCCATGAGCCTTAAGGGAAACTACTAAGCTCTAAATCATCACATTTCTATCCTAAGTCACCGTGGATGCCCTAGTACCAATCTTTGTTGTATCATCTTCTTTTTTCTTTTTGTATTAGGAGAGTTGGTAGACCTAGCATTTGTCATTGAGGAGGTGAAGGTTGATTTTAGTTTCCCGTGATTTGTTAGATTGGTGAGATCAAATGCACAAGGTAACATCAGACCAGTCTTTGGAGTCCTAGGACCTAGCCTTCCTAGACTCAGAGAGGGCTCTCTCTATTTGTGCAAAGGATGTGAACTTGTTTGCTTCTAGGGTTTTTATTTTAGGCTAGTTGTTAAGTGTAGGGTTTGTTTGTTTGTTTTGGTTTGGTAAGATGATAAAGTAGAATAGATAGAGCGAGGAAATCTTCAAGTCATTGGGCTATGGAGTCAATAAAATCATAGAAAGTTTCAATAGTAAATTAGGGTGGATCACAGGGAAAATCTAGCATTGGTCAGATGGATTCTCAAGGTTTTTGTGAAATGAAATGAACATCAATTTTGTGAACAAAGTAGGAAAAAGGGAAATTAAGAATCTTTTATAATGTACTTAAAAAAAAAGAAATACCTCAACACTATTTAGCATGAAGAATAAATAAATAGACAAGGCACACCAATAACTCTTTGATTCAACTTAAGCAAATAAGAATTTCAGACATACAATCCAATGAAATATAGAAGGTGAGAAACTCATTTAACTTCTAGTGATTTCACCTTCAAGGTTATAAAACATTAAAGATACACATATAAATTTAATCAAAGAAGAGGGAACGCCTAAAAATAATTGATCATAGCTATGAAGATCTCCAAAACAATTATTCAAGCATGGACAAAGGGTATGATAGAAACATAGCCTCTTTGGCAAACCTAATCAATGGTACTTTGGAGAGAGACCTCAAGAGCAGTGTTTAGAGACATCAAACAAGCAGGGCTAACCATAAATCATCTTTGATACATAGTGTATTAAACCATTCATGAAATAAAAAAGCTTGGGGGGTCTAGAGAGCAATTAATAATTCTCTAAAAAGGCCTAGCAGAGGAAAACATAGAGGTAGTGAAGAAAAACCAGAGCTAAGGTACCTTTGAAAGCATTTCTTAGTCTAAAATATTTTTCCTACTACAATTTAGAAGGATGAAACAAAATGATACATAAGAGAATAGTAACTGAATAGAAGCACATCACCATTAACCAAGCTTAGGGATCCTGCAAGCAGCCTTCTCTATCATCAATCAAGACAAGCCATTTAGAAACTCCACAACACCAATTTCTTCTCCAATCTCCAAAAAAAACTATGTATTGCTCCAAAGAGTCATCAAATTCCAACCTTTTACAATGAGGCCCTCATGCTCTATTTATCTACCAAAGGATGGAAAAAACCCTAAATAGGGTTTGAAAATGTCAAAATTAGTCATAAATGTCATTTATGCCCAAGAGACCATGCAAGGCCCAAGGCATAAATATCTCATGAAATAAATACCAAAATAAATCCTAGCACCTAATTTTGGATTGATTTGCCTAAAAAAAAATTAAATATCAGTTTGCAATAAATGAGTGTCTTTTGTTGACTTTTGGCCAAAAATGCACAATTTGGTCTGAACGCACAACACCTTCCCAAGTAGAAAATAGGTCCACTTGAAGTCAAGTTTTGGTGACCTTCCCAATGTCGGAATTTGCTCTGTGATGGCCCATTGGAAATATGGATGAGTCTAATTTCCAAATATACATTTGGTTATTTTATTGAGCTCTTTTAACATGTTCAAAAATCCAAATTCCAAAAATTGCTACAAGCGCAGCGCCAAGCCTGAAAATGAGGCAGAAAGGTGAAAAATGAGGTGTTTTTTAACCTTTTGAGGGGTCCAAAATGCTCCAAATGCTTTGAAATTTGGTGAGAATAGTGTAATAGGCATGATAAATCCAAAAATGTAAAGTTCTCCCTCTAAGGATGTCTGAGGAAAAATCATAGCGCTAGGGGTGTTGCGCTTATAGGTCTCCAAATTCACAAAAAACAAAAATTTGTCAAAAATTCTTCAAAATTTGTGGATGTATCCCTCATGGGGTTTGGGAGACCTGTAGAGAAGTGCGTGCCAATATTCCAAGGTTATCTTGGCCTTTTTCCCATTTTAGTGCTTGGATCTTAGTTTTTGCCTTTTTTATTTTTGTCTTGGCAACTTGATTCCTCCGGGCATAATGCTTGGTCATATTTCTTTGTAGATCAAGGTCCTTATTTTCCCTTTCCAACTTGGCCTCCAAATGTATGTTTTCTCTTTCCAACCAAGGCTCTTGATCATGTGCTATCTCCATGGCCAACAACTCATCTAGAGGGAGCTATTCTGCTAAGGCTGATTCTTGTTCCCTTTGTTTTGCCAATGCCTTCTTCAACCCCATGGTTCTAGGTCTCCTCCTAGACTATCCTTCCTCATCCTCACTCTCCTCATATGTGCCCATGAACTCCTCTAGCTTTACCTATGCCCTTTGGGCTTCTTTCTGGGCCCTGATGGCTTTAGCTTCATTAATTACAATTTGTGCTCCTAGCTGTCTTTTCTCCATGTCAAGGGCATCATTTACACTTTTGGCCCTATCTAAATTTTCTTGGAGGTCTTCAATCAGGGAATTTTTGTTTTGGATGAGCAAGTTTGAGATCCTAGCTTCATTCTCCTCATCACTGTCGACTTGAATGATTTCAAAATCCCTTTCAACCTCATGATCTTCTTCTTCTTCCTTTACCTTTTTTTTTTTGCCTCTGTCTAGTGGCTAAGCAAAGGTGGATGGCATGGTCCCTTGCCTTTTAGAGGCAGCAAACACAAGCCTTGGCCCTCTTTGATAGGTCAATGAAAGAGGTGTGATTGTGGTTTTTTTGGTGTCTTGATCATGGTTGTGATCCCTGTTGTTGTCATCACACTCTTCATTTTGATCATTAGTATCATCTGTCATTATGCTTTCTTCTTCATCATTGTACTCTTTGTTCTCAACATCATCACGACTTTCAACCTCTTCAATCATTTCTGCATTTTCATTTTGTTCTTCATCAAAGATGCTTACCTCTTCATTGCTATGATCTTCAATTTGACTATCAGCCCCTTCATTTCCTTCATTATTTTCATGACTGTCATTAGCCTCTTCTTCATTTTCTGCATATTCATCATCTTCATTTTGTTCATCATTGAAGTTGCTTTCCTCTCCACTGCTGTGATCTTCATTTTCATCATCATCCTTTTCATCTTTTTCACTATCTTCATGACTGTCATGACAGTTGTCATGACTGTCATGATTGTTTTTATCTTTGTTGTCCTTTTCATCACTGAGGCTTGCTTCATTTGTGTCACTACTGCCTTTAGTTATGCATTGTCCTCACTATTTTCATCTTCATCTTGGCTGCCCTCTTCATCATTTGTCTCTGTCTCTTCATGTTCTATTTCTTCTTCATCATTTTCCTCTGCCTCTTCACTTCTCAACTCATCATCACCCTTATCTTCATTTTCGACTGATTCATTGTCACCTTCACCCTCATTGTCACTGTCTTGCTCACTGCCACTTCTTTCTTGTTCTGATGCATTAGGAGAAGGTGAGGAAGGGAGGTTTTCTTGAGGAGAGGCTACTTGTGTAGATGATGAGGCATGATCAGTAGGAGGAGATGGAGGAGTGGAGGGAGGAGGATGATATGATGAGGGCAAGTTTGGTTGATGATGGGGCTGAGGGCTTGTGAACACTTCATGAGATATGAATACCTCCCAAGGTATGCCTTTTTTCTCGAGCTGATGTAATACCACCATATTGATTAAGGAGTGGTGGAACAAACTATGCATTTTCTGGGTATAACTTCTCTTTCGGACAATAGAAGACATTTTGTATATAATCCTATACAAGTAATAGGGAAAATGAAGCATCTTGACCCTCGTGAAATGCATGAGTAATATGTCATGATAGGAGTAGAGCCTAGAGTATCTCCCATCACAGGTAAAGTACTTCATGATAACCCTCATCAAGGGTGCATATCTGTTAGGTCCCTATACTACTAGTATAGTCCCTTATTGTTGTTAGTGTAACCCCCTTATTGTTATTATTGTACCCTTGTAACCCCCATTTTGTTATTATTGTGCCCTTAAACTATTATTGTTAGGTCGGCTAAGATTACATTGTGGCCCACTAGGATTACATTATGGCCCCATGGACTCCTATATATAGAAAGGAGGTTTTGTAAATTGTATCATCCAAGAATTTTTCATTTATGTAATTTATTGGAGGTTTCCCCCTCGAAGTGGCTCATTTCTAAGGTGTTGATATCTCTTTTCTTCTATTTTTGGAGCTGGTTACACAACAATATCTGTCCAGCAAGTGTGAGAAAGGAAAAATGATTTTGCAGCCCTCTTTTTATCTAGGCTTTATAAATGGCTCATAATGGCTCATGTCCAACTTTTCCTTCTTAAACCATTTCCCACCAAAAACAGGTATACCTGTAGCATTAGAGATGGCTTCTGATGATATCAAAATCCATCCCCTCTAGGCTTACTTGTTTATTGTGTAAGTTGAGGAAAAACAACCTAGTGAGTTCAGGGTGACTATGCACTTGTTTGACTTTCTCACAAAATTGAAAACACCCCACATTCTAAAAGCATTGAGAATCATGGGAGATGAAGTAATATCCACTGTGCTTTGGGGTTCAAATCTATTGGCCTTCCCTCCCTTGTGCTTTGGCCTTATAGGCACCTGGCCTCCTTCGCTACTATCACTCCTTTCTTCTCCTAACATGGTGGCTGGTGTGGCTTTTAGAAAAACTTGGGCTTGCTTATAAAAATTGGGCAGGAGGAGTGAAATGAAATAATGATGAGGGAAAATTTTGCAAATGAGTGATAGGGAGATGGGTTTATGACTGAGTTTCTTTGAGCTTAATGAGGGATTTAACTTGAACTGATTATTATAACCCTTATTGACACCTCCCCTAACTGATGATTTAGCTTAGAGGTCAAAGAAGAGTGTTAATTATGAAGACTTAGGGTTTGGTTAGGCACTAAGGTTTGATAATTTTCCCTTAATCATAAAAACACAAAAACACTTGGAGGATGAGGAAAAATGTCCACTTACCACCTTTGACTCCTTTGCAGGCTCTTTAAGGCAATTTGAAGGGTGCTCCCTTAATTTTTTGGCACTTTTCTGCAATTTTGAGGGTTTTTAGCATAAGCGTAGCGCCTTGCAGAATCTAGGTTAGTCGGGTCCTATGTGCGCAGTGCCAGGTAGAAACTAGGCGATTCGGGCTTCTACGTGTAGCACTGGGCTTGTTGGGTTGGCCTCTGAGCACAACGCCAAGCCCCTAGGTGTGTTAGGTCTTATTGGGCATAGCGTTGGGATGTACTCGCAGCGCATGCAGCTATATGTGTAGCGCAATGCAAAAAATGCACTATGGTAACCTCTATTCATGCAACACCGGGTCCTATGAGTGTAGCGCCTGTAACCTTGCCCAGAAATTTTAGTGAAGCTCAGAAATTTCTTCCTTGAAGGGTTTTTTCTCTCAAATGCATAATGAGCTAAGTGATAATTAAATTGACCCTTTATAGTATTTAGGAAAACAAATTTATCTTTTCCAACCTACTTTGTAATGTTTTTTTTAACCTTTTTGTCATTTCACTGATATTCTTTTAATTTTCTGCAGTGGGTGACTTAAAAACATAAAAATGGTGCCTTTTCCCTCCTGATCATTTTCTTTGTTGCTCTTTAGGCAGCCGAGATGGTGAATTTTGATTTCCCTTGACCCATTGATGCTCTTAGAACTTGTTTTACAGATGGTTGTTTGAGTCATATGATTCACTGTGTTTTGGCTTGTCCATGCCTTCCAATCACTTTTCAGTCAACGAGTGCCATGAAAACCTTGAAATAACTCTTTTTCCTCTGATCCTTTGGGACATTCTTAAAAAAATTTAACAACCTTAAGCACTTGAAATGGTGGCAGCCTCTTTAAGACCTCTTTTTACTTTCCTTGGAGATCAAACTTCCCTTTACTTAATGGGTGACTCAGAAACTTATTTTTCATCTTCCTCACTTGATCCTTAGGCATGTTAAGTTTGTCTTTGACAATCATCATAGCTTTCACCATCCTGTATGCTAACTCTCTTTGGCCACTTATGATTTTTTTCAGGTGCCATGACACATTGATTTTTGTCCCCTTTGTCATTCTTGGAGTTTGAAAACTTTAGTCACATAGCAGTAACCTCATGATCATGTTGGTTTTTAACCTTGTAACTCGAACCTATGCCTTTATTCCTTTGACCATTTTGGGGCAATTGATTGTACTTTAAGGCTTGATTTCCCTCACACTGATACTCTTTACATTTTTTCCCTTTGAGGTAGTGAAGCATTGTTACCTTGGCAAACCCTAGAAGTCACCTTCAACAATCCTTTAAAACCTTTTGCCTACTGTCATTATAGAGGCTCCTCATCTTCATTTCACCTACTTTTCCTATCTTTCCAAAACCTTAGGTTTTAGGGATATTAGAGAAAAATAATTAGTGTTGTATTCTAAGTTATCTATAACCCTTTCAAGTTCATTCATTTCTATCCAGTTCACCTCACCTTTTTCCCTTCTTCATTTATAGTTTCTAAAAATCTTCAATTCATGCTTGGTTGTGCTAATGTGCCTCTGTCCTTGTGGCTTTTTTCTTTGATCTTTGCTTGGCATACTGTTGGTCCAATCAGCCCTAGAAACCTTGATTTTCCTTGAACATAAGCTGCTTCCTCCTTCTTTGTTTTGGACGTCCTTTAGTGAGGAGTTGGCCTCTTACCTTACCTATTTTTTCCTGCTAATATCCACCTTGACACTCCTGTAGAAATTTCAAAATGAAAAATTTACCTTTGTAGAACTTGAACTTGATAAGATGACCTTTCTTGGAGACCTTTCTTGATCTAATTTGGGCAAACAAATGTTTCCCTTCTTTCACATTTTATTTTAGATCTTAGTCATGAAAAACAATGATTTAAGAACACCAAGATTAACCCTACAACCTATGAAACCCTAATGACCTAGTGGGAGGCTCTTTGACTAGGTCTTTGGCTGAAAGCTTGGCTTAAGATATTCAAATATGAAAAATAAAGTTTCTGATAATTTGATGTATTGAAGATCTGAAATCCAATGTACTTGATTTATCTAAAGAGCCTACAGAAAATTTTGAGACCATCAGTGTTTGAGGTATTTGATGAACATGGGAAAAGGTAGGCTATTTGGCAATACTAGGTGGAAAGTGGAGGGGTTAAGCATAGGAAAAATAGAGTACTGAGGTTATGGGTGTGAAAATGGGATAGATATGAGTGTCATGAGCCCATGAGGGGTCTTCTAGGAGTGATAGGTTAATCAGGGAAGGGCAGAGTAATGCGATAGTGAAAAATTTATCCTAAGGATAATGAAGGCGGTAAGATTTCTAAAACTCACAATATTCATGAATTTTGTTTTTAGAAATCTAGGATAAGCATTTAGTCATCTAGAAAATAGCAAAAATTATTGATGACTAACAGTCGAGACATATAGATTTCCCATATGCTTCTGAGCCTAATGAAACTACCCACAAGCCATGTTGTGTGCGTTTATAAAACATTTTCAAACTTGGGTGGAGTTCCAATATGGATCAACAAATGCTTTTCGATTCAGGGTGTCCACCATTCTCGCTAACTTAACGAAATTTGTTGTATCAACTTTTAAAAATGATCCTATCGTACTCATAACTCTATATGTTATTCGAACTCCTTTGCATTTCCTTGAACTTAACTTATACTCAAGCCTAAAAACCATTTTTTTTGAACTAGAATTATAACCTACCACATAGTACCCATTATTTTATTGCTTTAATGTCAAATTTTGATATGCATATTCCCATTTTATAGCTTGTGCATTGATTTTTCCCATGCTTGTGATGAGCTCCATCATTAGACATATTTGGAGGGGTTAATAGTCACCTTTTTTCCTTCTTAGATCTCTTTTTCTTGCATTTTTATTATTATTTGGGTTTATGATGCTAGTATAGGTGGTGATTCAGGCTAACATACTCTGAGTGCCTAATATAAGGTTGAGTGTAGAGAATCATGATTTATTAAGCATTTTTATAAATATTTTATCACAAAGACTTGGAGGAGACATAAAGGAGAAATTATAGGAGGATTGTCCACCCTCAAAGGCAGCTGAAGGATCCCAAATATTCTCTCTAGCAATTTGAATTCCACAAGTAGCCGAAGGATCCCCAAGGATTCTCTCCAAAAATTCCAATTCCAGAGGCAGCTGAGCAACTCAAAGAGGAGAGCACTGAGTCTTGGTTTACTTGGAGTCTAGTGGACTCAATCACCATTTTCTAGGGAGCTGTTGGTAGCTACACTATAGAATAAATAGTGCAGAGATAGAGCTAGGAAGGGAGTCTATCCTAGTATTGCTTCCATTCAGAATTATTGTTGTAAACTATTGAAGATTTTTGTTTTATTCATGGATCGAAACTTTCAAAGATATATGCAGTTATTATTTTATGAAATGAGCAGACTGATTTCATTTGATTGATTTAAGTTCAAAAGGCTAGGCTCATGGGTTAGGGCCCATTCCATGTCCCTCAACTTCTCTGCTGTTATTATATTTTCCTTTCTGTCATTTAGCTAGTTTTTCCTCTGTCATTGAAGTTAGATCTTCTTCTGATAAGTTTCATTGCTATTTAGTTTTTGTGTCGATGTAGTTTTATTTTCTTAATCATAGTGAAATAGAAGAAAAACTCCGAAAATGTGGTCAATTCTCCCCCCTCTCATCTCTATCAATAGAAGTCGAGTAGGGGTAGAACTTCCCATAGGCCAAAATTTCTTTCTGTTTGAGTTTGTGGAAGAATTTTTATTACCAAGTCCAAGCCTTTTTTTCACTATTTCATTTTGCATTTATTTCTGTTTCCCATACATGGATCCACTGGTGTGCTTCACTTTTGAGCACTTCTCTTACGCTTCCATTTCCCTCCTTTAATTCTCACCTTGGCACTACACTTACCTTCTTTCGATCACCCCTGAGCTCTTCAGCCTTACTTCTCTATTTTTATCCATTCACGGTCACCTTACCCTATTTACGAAAAGCACATGAAAAACCCAATCTCCGCCTTTTCTCGTTGAGACTCCCACCACCGTACATCACACTTTGCAATAACAACATTTAAAAATTACCTTAACACTTATTGCCCATTCCTTGTGATTGCGATATTGTGAAATCACAAATCGCACTTCACACCGATTACCTTCTACCGTTAACACTCACTACTCATTCTTTGCGCTTGTGAAATTAAAAAATGAAACTCTTAGCTTTTTCCATTGCCGCATCATCCCCATCACACATTGCATCCCATGGAACTTACCACATCACAAATCCCATCCCGCAGAACTTACCACATCGAAAATCGCCGCCCGCAACCTGTACCGCAACACAAATTTCACTTTCAAAATTTTAGTTTATTCTCGTTAATCCTTACCGTTATCCTTGTAAACTTGCGATATTGTGATTCACGACCTGCCACGTCACTCTTCGCATTGCACACCATTTAGTTTATTCCCGTTTATCCTTACGGCTATCCTTGTAAACTTGTGATATTGCAATTCATGACCTGCCACATCACTCTTCGCACTTTTCACTATGCACCATTTAGTTTATTCCCATTAATCCTTACAGCTATCCTTGTAAAATTGCGATATTTTGATTCGGGGCCTGCCACATCACTCTTCACAGTTTGCACTGCACACCATTTAGTTCATTCTGTTAAGTCCTTATTGCCATCCACTTAAACTTGTGAAGTTGCGATTGTGACATCGCACATCCCATCGCATTCCACCATCACATTTCTGAGTTCTTCTCACTCCAAAGTCATTATTGTGTTATAATAAGGTTTCCTAACGGTTTAACCCCCTCTATATGCTCCAAAGCCATTTCTCACGCTATCACAAATTTTTCTAAGGGTTTAACCCCCTCTTTCTGCTTCCAAACCTCATTTCATGTGTTAAACCCCCCATTAGCCCTCTTAGCCCTTTTTCTTTCCTCTAAGATGCAAATTAATTATTTTTAATTAAAATTAATACATGGATAGTTTAGTTGCATGGATAGGATTATAGTAGATAGATCATAGGATAGGTAGAGTGCATTTAGCCATTTGGCCAAGTTAAGTGTGGTTTAGGATTAATTTCTTGTTTGCTATATGTTTCCTACAAATTAAATTAGTTTCATTCTTGGCATTCCTTTCCATAAATTTAGTTCAGTTTCCTTTTTTTCATTTCCTTCTAGCAATTTACTTTCTAGTTATTCTCATAATTTAAGAAATAACACCTTTTTTTGAAGCAGAAGAGGATGACATGAAAAGAATGCATCTATTGTGTATATAGCAGTGTCACCTCAAATTTTGTACGAACCCCGAGTTGATAAAGTAAAGTAGGGAAACCCCTGGGAGTTGCAGCATTCTTGGTGCAATACTAGGGCTGACCAGCTTGTATGATGAGACATAATAGAAACCATTAGGACCAAAGTCCTCAATTTATTAGCCCAAACCATGGGTTTTTTCTTGAACACCATTCATTCTATGTCGACTCCAAAATAATTTTCCTCTTTGGATTCCTATATATACACCACCAAAGGATTTAATCTACATGCAAGGAAACATATGAATTTATATTCAAATATGACTATAGCATAGAGATATTGATTAACATGGCATGTGAAAGTTGGCAGTGGTATTGACTCAGGACGACCATGGGTTGTGTGTTAGCAACTCTACTAGTCTTTGAAAGTGTGGCCTTTCTAATATTATCCCAGGAAATTCTTCTCCACAAGTTCAGTTTCCTTTCTGTCATTTCCTTCCAGCAATTTTCTTTCCAGTTGTTCTCATAATTTAAGAAATAGCACCCTTTCGTGAAGCAGAAGAGGTTGACATGAACATAATTTATCTGCTATGTATATAGCATTATCAGCTCAAAGTTTGTATGAACCCCGGGTTGATAAAGTAAAGTAGGGTAGCCCCTGGGAGTAGCAGCATTCTTGGTGCAATAAAAGGACTCATCACTTTTTGGCGTCATTGCCAGGGAGGTTTCTAGAAGATATTTTTATTTTTTTTTAGCATTCTTTTCTGCTTTCCTTTCTTTTCATGTCACTTCAGAAATATTGAAAAAGTAAAAAAAATATCAAATTTTCATGCCTCATAGGACTAGGAATACCAAAAGACAAACCTTATCTAAAAACCCCACATCACCTCCTAGCCACCCTCCACTCTTCTTCAGTGGCAGTGAGATTGAGCCCCCTATAGGAGAGCCTCCTGAATATTTTGAGGATCCTATTGGGGAAGAAGAAGAAGGCCTTGTTTCAACTGAGGGACCTGCTTCACCTATCTTAACTATGGCTAGGACCCGGAGAGCCTTCCCATAAGAGAGGCAGATGGGGACACTAAGATGAAAAACATTAGCCCCTCAGCTCTTCCACACTTCCATGGAGTTACCTCCGAGGACCTTGACACATTCATGTTTGAATTTTTTGTTTTCTGTTGAACTTATGACTACACCTCTGATGATCAGAAGTTGAAGCTATTCCCATCCACCCTTAAGGATGAAGCCTTGCACTAGTTCATGGGTCTGCCTGGGGATAGCATCACTCCCTGGGCACAGATGGAATATACCTTCAACAGAAAGTTCAAAGACTACTATCGGTCCAAGGAAACTAAGGATGAGATATTTAGGATGACTCTAGGGACTGATGAACCCCTAGAGGATTATGAAAAGAGGTTTCAACTGAACTATAAGAGAGCCAACTGTACTCTTGATCCTAACTCACTCAAACTTGTACTTCTTCGAGGGATTAGTGAAGAGATGATAGAAACCTTGAATATGTTATTAGGAGGAGATATCTATGAAAAACCCTATGAAATAATCAAAACTATCTTCTGGAACCATTCTAGAGCATTTAGGAAGAAGGGCAGAGCTAGCCAAAGTACATCCAATACCCCTTCCTCTTCCGCCTTCATAAAACATGAGATTGGAAACATGCTAGAGGACTTAAAGAGTGACATGCTACACACCTTTTCTTTGAAAATGGACACAATGCAGGTCAAAAGGAAGCAAGAGGAAGCAGAGAGAGCCCTGGCCATATTTTGTCCTAGATGTACCAGGAAACAACCAAGAAATGAATGTCCACTGAATGTTATAGAGGTTTGCTTAGTCTATGAAGAGAATCATGCCACAAACAAGTGTCCCTCCTTACCTGGAATTAAAGCTATATATCAAGGTGGGGAAACAATGCTAGAGAAACTCTGTTTCATCAACCAGAGAAGGCCTCAGGGCCCTCAACCATATCAACAAGGTATGCAAGGTGCACCTCACTATTACTATTAAAACAATCAGAGTGCACCCATGAAACCTTGGTACACCCCCACTCCTATATCATGGTATACACCTCCTACATGGCCTTCCAACCCTTCATATCATCCTCAACCATTAAACCAACAATTTCAACAGTATGTTCCAAAACAACCTCAGTGGAACAATCCATCCCAAGGGTCAAGGCCTCAACAAAATCAACTACCTTCTCTAATGCCTCCACTCAAACCTGAACCTATGCTTACTCATGTTGCTCCACCTAGGCTACCTATACCTACACAACCCAATCCGAACCCGAAAAAAAAATAGACACAACAGGCTCCCAGTGGAGAAACATCCCATCCAGCTTATGTTGTGGAGATACAGGAGGTTAATCCAAGGTCAGGAAGAGTACTCATATACAACCATCCCCCATCTCCACCTGTAGAGGTTAAGGATTAAAAGGAAGAAGATAACACTCAGATCCAACAACCTCCTTTTCTCGAGTGCTTGATCCACCCTAGTCAGCACACCCGAGAGGAGACTGAACTCCTGGGAGAATTGGAAAATTAGTGTGTAAATATACCACTTCTAGAGGCCATTAAGGATGTCCCTATATATAATAGGCTCGTGAAAGAAAAGTGCTTCAAGAAACCTAGAAGGAGGAAGAGAGATACCCCCACCATCAATGTGGTAGGACAACTGTCTGACCTGATGTTGGGGAAGGTGATATTTCCAAAATACTTGGACCCTAGTAGTCCAGTTGTTGATGTACATATAGATGGTGTCATAGTCTCCAAAAATCTGATTGATTTAGGGGCTACCATAAATATCATGACCAAGGAAACTATGTTGAAACTTAATCTCCAAGGGACTTTGAGGAAAACCACAACATTTCTGCAACTTGCAGATTGCTCCAAAGTAACTCTGGAAGGAATTGCTGAGGATGTTATGATTACCATTAAATTAGGAGTATCCTACAGATTTTCTGGTTCTGCAGCCAAAAACCAAGTTTAATGGTTATCCTCTCATCTTAGAGAGACCTTGGTTAGCCATTGCAGACACTTATATTAGTTGTCGGGATAGAAACATGACTATAAAAAATGGGCCTTTGTCAAAACAACGAGTGTTATATCCTCCAGCCCGACCTATTGATCATGATCTCCCTATATGGTTGGAGGATGAGGAAGATGAGTTATATAACGCTGCCCCTATGTGTACCATAGATGTTATCCTTAGAGGGGAGTAGCTTGATGAATATGAACTCATTGACCATGCCATTCAAAACCAATCCTCCACTAACACTCCTCTCGAAACCCTAGTCAAAGAGTCTGAAATCCAACCTTGGATGGAAAAGCAATCAGTTGAGAAAACCTCTAAAACCACCAAGCCTTTATAGTTTGGCCCATCCAGATTTTTGAAAATCAACCCAGACCTCTCAAATGAAGAAGAGAAGCAACTATGCCAACTTTTTAATGAAAATATTGAAGCATTTTCTTGGGATTACCAAGACATGAAAGGGGTGCATCCTTAAGTATGTGGACATCACATTTACATAAAATAAGGATGTAAGCCTGTGGACAACCCCAAATAATAATGAACCCAAATCTAAAGGACCTAGTCAAAGAAGAGTTACAGAAAATATTGGATGCGGGGTTCATATATCCTATATCCAATAGTGAGTGGGTATCTCCTCTTGTCCTAGTCCCAAAAAAGAATGGGAAGTGCCAAATTTGTGTTGATTATCGAGAAATTAACAAAGCCACCAAGAAATACCATTTCCCTTTTCCCTTTATAGACCAAGTCCTGGATGGCCTTGCAGGGAAGAGTTCTTTTCCTTCTTATATGGGCTCAGTGGATACAATCAAATTCAAATCAGCCCTAAAGACTAGGATAAAACTACTTTCACCCGCCCTTGGGGTACCTTTGCTTATAGAGTCCTACTCTTTGGGTTATGTAATGCCCCAACCACCTTCCAGAGAGCTGTCCTGAGCATCTTTCTGAGTTAGTCCATGACTCTGTCGAAATTTACATGGATGACTTCACACCATATGGGGATGACATCCAGGAAGCTCTCTCCAATTTGGGTAAAGTACTAAGAAGGTGCATTGAGATGCATCTCTTGTTAAGCCCAGAAAAGTGTGAATTCCTGAAGAAATAAGGGGTTGTATTAGGACACTCCATATCCCAAGCAAGAATACAGGTAGACTCGAACAAAATCACTATCATAAAAAGGGTACCTACTCCTCAAAATCAAAAATATTTCAAGAGTTTCTTAGGCTTAGCTAGTTACTATAGAAGGTTCATCAAAATATTTCAGCAAGATGGCTTTGCCATTATTTGGGATATTGGCCAAATATTATGAGTTTATTTGGTCTGTCATTGTCAAGAGGATTTTGAGCTCATTAAGAAGCAGTTGACTACTGCCCCCATCCTTTGAGGTCCAAATTGGACTCTGCCTTTCCAAATCCACACTGATGCATCTGAGAAATATATGGGGGCAACATTAGGATAATTAGAGGGCAAAATCCCTTATGCCATTTATTTCATCAGCAAGAATTTGTCCAAAACCAAGCTAAATTATACTGTTACTGAGAAGGAGATGTTGGCCATTATCCATGCATTGCACAAATTTAGGAATTATGTCACAGGAAATCAGAACTTTGTTCACAATGACCATGCAACAATCAAGTATTTAATGAACAAATCGGATGTTAATGCTAGAATAATTAGATGGTTGCTACTTTTGCAGCAATTTGATTTGACTATTGTTGATAAACTTGGAAAGGAAAACGTTGTTGCAGATTTTTTTTCCAAGTTAGTTCTCCCTGTAGGTGAAGAAGGAATGGTGGATGACCAGCTACCAGATGAACACCTCTTTTCCATATCAGCACTCTCACCATGGTTTACTAATATATCCAACTACTTGTTTGCTAGAAGACTCGCTCCTAATATTTCATTCAGGGAGAGGAGCAGAATCATAAAAAAAAAAACGCCCCTTTCACATGGACTGGGGGGAATCTCTTCAAGCTAGGATCTGATAAAATCCTAAGAAGATGTGTGAGGGAGGATAAATTTTTTGATATCCTCTCTGAATGTCATGACAGCTCATGTGGAGGCCACTTTGCTGCAAAGAGAACTACTTACAAAGTTTCGTAGATGGGTTACTATTGGCCTACCCTTCACCAAGATTCTAGAAGATACACTAGAAGGTGTGATCAGTGCCAAAGGATGGGGAACCCACACAAAGGGATGAAATGCCTTTACACCCTCAGGTCGCTCTTGAGCCATTTGACAAGTGGGGCATGGAATTTTTTGGACCCATCGATCCACCATCTGGACAAAAGAAGCATATCATAGTCTGCACTGATTACCTGACAAAGTGGGCTGAAGAAAAAGTAGTGAAGGTAGCAACCAAAGAAAAAGTAAAAAATTTATGAGGGAGAATGTGTTTTAAAAATTTGGATATCCCAGAGAAATAGTCACTGATCAGGGATCACAGTTCACCTCCCACCTAACTGAGAATATTTTGAGGAAGCACAAGATTAAGCATATAAATTATACTGCCTGTCACCCTTAGGTGAATGGCCAAGTAGAAGTAACTAACAAAGCTTTAGAGAGAACCCTCACCAAGGTTGTGAGCAGCAGCATAAAATATTGGGCAGATAGATTGGTAGAAGCTACATGGGCCTACAACACCACTTGGAAGACAACAACAGGATTCACTCCTTATGAACTAGTCCATGGTAAGAAAGCTCTACTTTCAGTTGAGTTTGAATTCAATACATTAATAATGGCAACTGAATTAAATCTAGATCTAACAAATGACAAAAAAGAGAGGTTTCTGCAACTAAATGGATTGGATGAGTTCAGAATACAAGAACTTCTTCACATAGAGGTAGTTTAGCTGGAAAGGAAGGTATGGCATGACAAGAATATCGAAGAAAAGACCTTCCAAGAAGGATATTAGGCATTGTTGTATGATTCAAGGTTTAAAGACTTCAAAGGAAAGTTGATGAAAATATGGTTGGGGCCTTACACAATGGAGAAATGATTTTATAATGGCGCAGTTCAAATCAGGACCAAGATGAGGAAGGGATCCCCTTGCTTGTCAATGGTTACATACTCAAAATTTGTATGAAGCCTTTTTCAAGGGAAGAATTCATCAATTCGATAAGAAGAGAGGTGTATGTGATGAAAAACTCCATAGTTTCCCACACCTCCTAAAAAAAAAGAATAAGCTTGTGGGTTGAAAACCTTGATGGAGGCAGCTCACTTGCTAAAAAAAAAAAGGAAAAAAAGAATTAAGTTCCATGGGTGAAAACCCCTCTGAGATGCCCAAGGAAAGTTTTTGGGTTGAAAAAATCCATAGGGGCCACCCCACTTTCTTTCGAAAAAAATTAAAAAAAGAACAAAAAGAACAAAACCAAAAAAATGCATCTGCATCACTGTGTTTTTCTGTGTTTTTTGTTTTGAAGTTGTTATTGGTTTCTGGAAAACACAGGGCAACATTCATCTTCTTTTCCCTTCTTCTATATTGCCATCCATCCCATAATTCACTCCATTCATATTCATAACTTCCTAAATCACCTCCATACACCACACTCCATTCCTAAGCACAATGTAGCAAGAGAAGCAACACACAAACATACTGCTACAAACATCAAGAAGTTCCTTAAAAAAAAAAAGTT
The DNA here is from genome assembly GCA_034641835.2 of Pinus albicaulis. NCBI lineage: Eukaryota > Viridiplantae > Streptophyta > Pinopsida > Pinales > Pinaceae > Pinus > Pinus albicaulis. The sequence continues at coordinate 927,409,519 of CM076569.1, forward strand.
GTTCATGGAATGCCAAGAAGGAAAACAAGGGCAAGTACATAATAGACTACAAGAGAATGAGAATTCCACCCATGACATCTCAAGAACCCCACACGACATCCACATCCGAGAGAAACAACAAATAAAGATTAAAAACTCATTTAGGAAGCTGCTCCTTCAGTAAGATGCTCACTCAGAGAACAAGAATATGGTGAAGATCACATCATATAAAAAGGATTGTCTCAAACCTCCAACTCTTGCAACCGCCTTGGAAACAACAGGTAAACTTAGGTATAAGCTCTCACCTCTTGCTACGCATTCATAATAGCCAGAAATAATTAATTTGCAGACATAGAGTTTGGGGGGCAGAAAGGTGGCCAATTAACTCGGCCACCATCGTGAGGTATGGCTGGAATAAACCTGGGAGTACATGCCACTTGGGCATGCAATAGAAATTTTTTAACTTAGTGGAGTAGAGGAGAACGAGGAGAGGAAAACGTGCATTCCATCCTGAATTAACAAGGAGGAGGAACCAATTGTCTATGATAGAACTGGAGCTGAGCAGAGTTATATTGGCACTCCAAATTTAGTTGTGTCATCTAATAAAAGGAGATGTCGTCTCATCCAAACCAGTGAGTTGACAATTTATAGAGGGAGAGGACCAATGGAAGCACACAGTGCTTGAATAAGAAGAAGAAGAACCAGAAAGAAAAAAAAGAAAGAAGAAACCTGGAGTAGAACCAGAAGAAACAGGAAGAACCAGAATAAGAGGAGGAAGAACCAGCAGAAACAAGAAGAAGCAGAAGAAGAAGAGAGAGAGAGACAAAGGGCCAAAGAGAAACAGAAGAGATTTCCATAAAATTCATAGAGATAGAAGAAAGTGGGTGACACACAGACTCACAACCCAGCGTCACATCCCCTCACTACAAAAAGATAACTGACACCATGGCTCCTCTGAGCACAAAAAGAAAAAGGTATACCTCTAGGTATTCTGAAGCTGACAAGAATCAGAGAAAGCCAGAAAATTCTCCCCTAAGCCCAATCATAATTGAATAATCATGAAGGGGGGAGGAAAGAATCAAAGAAATATCTCTGAAGGAGTAGTTGCAGAAGGCACAAGCAAAGAATGTAGCGCTAAAGGAGCAATTGCAGCAAAAAGAGGAGCAAGTAGCCACCATGGTGAACTTATGCATATAAGCCCTTCAAAACAGATTCCTCTCTGACTCATATGTTGTGTACCTCAAAGAAAAATGGCTTCTATTTCAAATCAACAGTCTAGCCTCCCATGGATCACTCCCTTTCCAAGATTGTAGGCAATTCATGAAGTTCTACAAGCAAGCCAACATAACTGATCAGGAAAAGATGACAGAGTTTTATATGCATAAATTTATGTTGACAAATCTGGATATTTGGGACCCCATTCCTACAATGGGGGATATGCAGTTAATGGCTCTAGCATCTTGGATGGTGAATGAGGAAAATAGAGCCAAAGAAATATGGAAGGTCATGGGAAGAAGAAATAGAGAACCCTTATATCTTAGACCAGAAGTGTTCAGCCCAAGAGGAGTCATCCTTAACCATCGAGAGATTGAAAAGGACCGTGCACTGGTTGAAAGCTACCTTCAGACTCAAAACTAGGTGATAGGCCACTTTGATGATGTTTCTAGGTATATAAAGAGGAGTGCATTATGGCCAACCAGCGGATATGGAATGACCTCCCACATAGCCTCAAGAACAGGGAGTATCATACTCCATAAAAACTAAGGGGGGCATTGGAAAGGGCACCATTATACAATAGAGCCATGCAGGCCAAAAAGATCAGATGGTTGGGACTAAAGCTCAACCCACCTTTGCTGCTGGGGCTGACAAATGAAGAGGACACAAATGCACAAGATAGAGAATGGGAGAATGTAGAAAAGAACGATGGATTTTACCCCTTGGGAAACTCCCACACTTCTTCCTCGGGAAATCATGGGGGTTGTCAAAGCTTTGAAGGAAATGGAGGGGGAGGATTAGTGCTCAAAGGATGAGTAACCATATTTGGAGGGGTTAGTATTCACCTTTTTTCCTTCTTAGATATATTTTTCTTGATTTTTTATTATTATTTTGGTTTATGATGCTAGTATAGGTGGTGATTAAGGCTAACATACTCTGAGTGCCTAATATAAGGTTAAGTGTAGAAAATCATGATTTATTAAGAATTTTTATAAATATTTTATCGGAAATAATTGGAGGAGACATCAAGGAGAAATTATAGGAGGATTGTCCACCCTCAAAGGCAAGCAAAGGATCCCAAATATTCTCTCCAACAATTCAAAGTCCACAAGCAGCTGAAGGATTCTCTCCAAAAATTCGAATTCCAGAGGTAGCCGAGCAACTCAAAGAGGAGAGCACTCAGTCTTGGTTTAATTGGAGTCTAGTGGACTCAATCACCATTTTCTAGGGAGCTGTTGGTAGTTTCCTTGTGGAATAAATAGAGAAAAGCTAGAGCTAGGAATGGAGTCTATCCTAGTCTTGCTTCCATTCAGAATTGTTGTTGTGAATTATTGAAGCTTTTTGTTTTATTCAGGGATCAAAACTTTCAGAGATGTATGCAGTTATTTTTTTATGAAATGAGTAGACTGATTTAATTTGATTGATTTAAGTTCAGAGGGCTAGGCTCATGGGTTAGGGCCCAATCCATGTGCCTCAACTTCTCTTTTGTTATTATCTTTTCCTTTCTGTCATTTAGCTAGTTTTTCCTCTATCGTTTAAGTTAGATCTGCTTCTGATAAGTTTAATTTCTATTTAGTTTTTGTGCTACTGTAGTTTTAATTTCTTATGCATAGTGAAATAGAGGAAAAAATCCAAAATTTTGGTCAAGTCTCCCCCCTCTCAACTCTATCAATAGAGTTCAAGTAGAGGAAGACCTTCCCACACGCCAAAATTTCTTTATGTTCGAGTTAGGGGAAGAATTTGTTTTACCAAGTCCAAGCCTTTCCTTCACTATTTCATCCTGCATTTCTGTCTGTTTCTCGTACATGAATCCGCAGGTGTGCTTCACTTCTAAGCACTGCTCTTATGCTTCCATTTCCCTCCTTTACATCTCACCTCAGCGTTGCACCTACCTTCTTTCAAACACCCTTAAGCTCTTCAGCCTTCTCTATTTTTCTCCGTTCACGGCCACCTTACCCTTTTTACGAAAAACACATGAAAAACCATACAAAAGCACCAAAAACCCAACCTCCGCCTTTGCTCCTCGAGACTCCCAGCACCATACGTCGTACTTTTCAATTGTAACATTTAACTATTATGTTGACACTTATAACCCATTCCTTGTGATTGCAATATTGTGAAATCGCAAATCGCACTACGCACCAGTTACCTATTACCGTTAACACTCACTACTCATTATTTGCACCACTACGTCATCCCCATCGCACATCGCATCCCGCAGAACTTACCACATCACAAATCGCATCCCGCGGAACTTACCACATCGCAAATTGCATCCTGTGGAACTTACCACATCAAAAATCACATCCCACAGAACTTATGACATCGTAAATTGTTTCCCGCAACCTTTACCACAGTGCAAATCACACTTCCCACATTTTAGTTTATTCCTATTAATACTTACCTCTATCCTTGTAAACTTGCGATATTGCGATTTGCGACCCGCCACGTCACTCTTCATACTTCGCATTGTGCACCATTTAGTTTATTCCCATTAATCCTTACTATTATCCTTGTAAAATTGTGATATTTCGATTCGCAACCCGCCACGTCACTCTTCGCACTTCGCATTGCGCACCATTTAGTTTATTCTTGTTAATCGTTACCAATATCCTTGTAAACTTGCGATATTGCAATTCGCGATCCACCACGTCACTCTTCACACTTCGCACTGTGCATCATTTATTTCATTTCGTTAAGTCCTTACTAACATCCATTTAAACTTTCAAATTTGTGATTGGGATATCACACATCGCAACTTTTCCTATCCATCGCATTCCGCCATCGCGTTTCTGAGTTCTTATCACTCCAAAGTCATTTCTTGCGTTATAATAAGGTTTCCTAAGGGTTTAACCCCTTTTTTATGCTCCAAAGCCATTTCTCATTCTATCATAAATTTTTCTAAGGGTTTAACCCCCTCTTTCCACTTCCAAACCTCATTTCATGTGTTAAACCCCCCATTAGCCCTCTTAGCCCTTTTTCTTCCCTCTAAGCTACAAATTAATTTTTTTGAATTAAAATTAAGGCATGAATAGTTTATTTGCATGGATAGGATTATGGTAGATAGATCATAGGATAGGTAAAGTTCATTTAGCCGTTTGGCCAAGTTAAGTGTGGTTTAGAATTAATTTCTTGACTGCTATCTATTTTCTGCAAATTAAATTAGTTTCATTCTTGGAATTCCATTCTAGCAGTTTAGTTCAGTTTCCTTTCTCTCATTTCCTTCTAGCAATTTACTTTCCAGTTGTTCTCATAATTTAAGAAATAACACCCTTTCATGAAGCAGAAGAGGATGACATGAAAAGAATGCATATGTTGTGTATATAGTAGTTTCACCTCATACTTTGTACAAACCCCAGGTTGATAAAGTAAAGTAGGGCAACCCCTAGGAGTTGCAACATTCTTGGTGCAATACCAGGGCTGACCAGCTTGTATGATGAGACATAATCGAATCCAAAATAATTTTCCTCTTTGGATTCTTATATATACACCACCAAAGGATTTAATCTACATGAAAGGCAACATATGAATTTATATTCAGAGATGAATATACCATAGAGATATTCATTAACATGGCATGTGAAAGTTGGCAGTGGTGTTGACTCACGACGACCATGGGTTGTGTGTTAGCAACTCTACTAGTCTTTGAAGGTGTGGCCTTTCTAATAATATCACGGGAAATTCTTTCCCACGAGCTTCATCATGTAGATATAAATGAAGGAATTCCAAGCCCTGAGGACTTGTTTCAATCCATAGAGTGCCTTCTTCAGCCTACACACATGAGTTATCATGTCTTGCTCCTTAAAGACCTATGGTTTCTCAATATATTCTTCTTCCTGGAGAATTCAATATAGAAACACAGTCTTTTCATCCATTTTATGTAGAATCCATCCTTGGCTAGAAACAAGAGCAATAATAGATCAAATACTAGTGTAGTGGAAAACAGGTGCAACTATGTCATCATAGTCCTCTCACTCTTTCTGGGATAAACCTCTAGCCACGAACCTCACCTTATATTTATTGATACTTCCATCTACACCATGCTTAATCTTGTAAAACCATTTTGAAGTCATAATGTACTTTCCTTTGGGTCTCAGAACCACTTCAAATACATCAATTTTCATGATATATTCATACTCTTTAGCTGTAGTATACTTCCATACATGCTATTTTATGTATTCTTCAAAGGTGTATTGTTTAGCTTGTATGATTTTGCTCAAAGACACAACATATCCATGATACTGGTATGGCTTCTTTCTTTCCCTAAAGGTATCTCTAGTAGAAACATGTTTCTTAGTGTCCAGTAAAGTTTCACAAAGGCAAATTATTCTCATCCTGGTAGGAGGATCACATGGAGGGGGATACAAGGGTTCCATGGGTTCCAAGGGATCATCAACAAAATTAGTCTCAGGTTTATGCACAAAAGGAACTTCTAGTAGATCCATGTCATCATCCTTATTCTCAACATTGGCAAGGGGAGTAATGTCCCTTCATTTCCCAAGGGCAACATATTTTTTAATTGTCACATCCATTCTAAACTCTGTATTCCTTTTAACATGTACATATATTTTATATTCTTTATAATTTTCACAGTAACAAAAAAAACGTAACTTTCTTTCTAGTGGCTTAGAGCTTGTTCCTCTTCTACTTTGGCACATGAAAGTAGATATGGAAACCACAGATTATCAAATGTCCAACATCAATCTTTATACCTGTGAAAAAAAATTCGGGAGTCTTGTAACCCAAGGCTTAATGAGGAGTCCTATTTTGAATATATACAACAATATTTGCAGTGTCACTGATAGAAACGTCATCACATTTTGACCATGCAACATAGTCTAGCAAGCTTCCATTACGGTTTTGTTCTTTCTTTTATCTACTCCATTTTGTTGAGGATTCTAAGGTACAATAGTCTCCTTCTTGATTCCAACTTTCTTGCAAAATTCAATGAACTCATTTGAAATGAATTCACCTCCATTATTAGACCCAAAGACTTTGATTTTATTCCCTTTTTTATTTTCTAACAATGCCTTTTAAGTCCTAAAACATATGAAATACCTCATCCTTGTCCTTCAAGAATAATATACTTTTCTTACAATAGAATTCATACATAAAAATTATGTAGTACAAGTATCCACCAAGAGAATTTATTGACATGGGTCCACATAGATCACAATGAATGAGTTGTAGAATTCCACTAGACTTGCTTTTGCTATAAGGGAATGGTCCCTTCATCTCATTTCCACTTGCACATCCAAGGCATACTCCATCCCAGTTTTTTTGATCCTAAAGCATACAAGAAACCATCCATCTTACTTTAGGCAGGGCATCATAATGAAGATAAGCGAACCTTTAGTGCCACAACTCACATTAATGATTACTATTATGAATCAATGCTTGGATTGGTATTCCATGAACTTATAGATCCCTTTAATTATTTATCCAAAAGAGAATGCATCTCTCATGCGAGATTCCATAGGCAAAGTGAGGATGGTTTCTCTTATAAAGGTGACCCTTATTCCTTTGTCCTTGAAGGTAGATATAAACACCAATTTTTTTCAACCTCAGAACATATGGAACATCATGCAGCTATAAAATTTCCCCATAGTTCAAATGAAATGAAACATAAATAAAACCCTTCACAAGATAGGTAAAATTGTCCCCAAGAATGATCTTCTAATTTATCTCCCTCTCAACTAGGTTTGAGAGGGATTCACGATACCCAGTGAAGTGTCTAGAAGCCCCACTATCAACTAGAAAACTATCAAATGAGTTTAGAGGAGAGGAACTACATAAAACATAAATAATAAAGTATTCATATTGAGTAAAAATTTCACTATTATCATACCTTTATTTCTTTGATCTCTTTGGAGGGTGGTGGCCTTCTTCTCGATCAGTGGGAGCATCTTTTCTTCTTCTATTATTAGACCTACAGTTTTTGAAGCCATGATTGGTGTTGTAGTACCTTGGATCATTTTTATTCTTTGGATAGTCTTAGGCATAGTGGCCATGCTTGTGGCAGTTGTAGCATTAAACTTTTGTTATATCCCTTTTAAATATTCTATTATAATTCTTAGATTGAGCTACATAATTTATTGAATCAGATGGTCCTCCTCTTCCTTCTTCTTCTTAGCTTAAGAAACATATATAAAGGGTTTTCCTTATTCATGGTTTTGAATCCTCCATCTATAAATCATCCTCGTCTTTTCTTGAGTGCACTTTCCAATCGTCTCATAATATTTTAGGAACTTGTAATTGTTGCTAATAGTTGTAATAAATGTCTCCTAAATAGGTGGAAGACCTCCAAGAGAAATGAGCACCAACTCCTTATCAGAAGTAAATTTTTTTCCATACAAAAGTTAATCCTTGAGTTGGTATATCCTCATGAAGTATGAGTACACAAATTCTCCATTATTCATTTGATGTCCTTACTTTGATTCTTCAAAGAAAGAATGTGACTTAAGTTCTTGACTTCGTACATCTTAATCAGCTTATCATACATTTCCTTTGAATTCTTCAAATTTGAAATATGGACAATCAAATTATCTCTTCGTGAATCTATAATAATTTTATTTTCTTTTATTTCACCTTTCTTGTAATTGTCCTTGATAACAGTGGAATCATTCTCCAGAGGCTTAGGTACCTTTCCTTAAACCTATTCCAAAACATCGTTTTCTTCTAAGGTCACATCTAACTTGGTCCTCCAAACATCATAGTTAGATGAATTATTCAAATTCTCTTCAATATTGAAATATGAGGTAGACATATTGAACAAGTCAAATAAGCTCCTTCAAATCAAATTCCTTCAAAGTTGATTGCTCTTGTTTCCTTGGTCTTGTCTTCACCTCAACTCTGATACCATGTTAATTTTTCAGAGTTCTATGCTTAATACAATAAATTTACCGATTTTTATTCAAATAGAAAATAATTTTTAATATAAGCCAATCTTCTAGCAACAATAAGAAATTGTAGATAGAACAATAAACCAAATTCACAATAGAATACAACCAAGAACAATAGAGGTAGAGTAGTTTGGTCAAAGACCAAGGAAAAACCCCACAAGGGGGAAAAACATTTCCTAATTCTTCTTTTATCAAATCATCATCAAATGTTTTAGTAGAGAGATACAATGTCCAAGTACATCAACAATGATTCAAGGGGTCAAGCCCTTGACCAACCAATATAACTATCCAATATCCAATCCAAAATGAGAAATGTAGTCAAATCTACAATTTCTGGTCAAATTCAACAAAATTAAAAGAAGCCCTAACCAGTCAATATTTAATGATAAAATCAAGACTAAAATAGCTCAGTCAAACAATCAAAATATGCAGCTTCCTTTCTTCCGTCAAGCCTAGTCAAATCAATCAAAATCCGCCGATGTAAATTTTGGTCAAAGTTAAACTTTGACCCATGGAAACCCAAGATGAAATTTTGTAGTCAATGCTGGTGAAACAACTGAGAAAATATCAATCAATGTTCTATTCAACTCAACCTTCGAAATAGATCCAAAATCCCAAGTCATACCAAGTCAAACCATGCCCAAAATCCCAAAAGTCAATGTTGGTCAAAATTCCCAAGCAAAAGTCAAACTTGGTCAACATAAAAAGACCCTGTCTCCTTTGCACGTGTGAACTCAAATCTGTGATTTCATATTCATATGAACCAATCAAGAGAATATGTGATGTGTTGATGATGCCTCCAAGTGATGTGACATGAGATCTATTTATATGTGGTTGATGAGGTGGATTTTACTTGCCTAGGTCGACTTTTACTTTTGTGCAAATGTGGGTTTTACATTAAAATTAATATTTTTTCTTGAGAAAATTAAATTCTTCCAAGGGCTAGTAGGTTCTCCAAAGGGTGAGGAAGGCTTCCCAAAGGAGGGAATTTCTTCCCGAGCTTCCAAATTTCAAGGTATTTTGCTCATATTGCAACACCTCAAGAATGAGTTATATTTTCTTGAACTCACATTTGAAATTTCTCCAAGTTCAACAACACTATGGAAATGATATAAGAAGGAGACGAAGAGAACTATTCAAACCAAGAGTGAAGAAGGAAAAAATGGTGGAAGATAAATGTTCTCAATAGGAAGACATTAATTGTTGGATTCCACTTTATAAAGGCCAAGTTTTTTTCATATATATTTTCGAGATATACAATTTGTGATTTTCTAAAAAAAAACCAATTTAGCTATGGGGTTTATTTTTCTAGTCCTTCTATTCTAAGACCTATGTCTTGGAAGCATGCGAAGATTTTGATACTGGAATTTTTGGTGGTACAGGAGATAAGGTCCTTGAGGTTAGAAATTTGATGAGTAGTAGAGCATGTTCATAATGGAAAAAGAGGCTAGAAAGAGTGGTTAAATTGGTATGTGCATGGGAAGCAATATAAGAAAGCATAATTGAATCACATAATTTGATTAGTAGCAGAAACTCCTATATTCAGGGAATAGGGAAGCTTGTGTTTATTTATAGCATATCGAAAGTTATTCTTAATGTAAAGAGGTGAAATGATGGATTTTCCATCACTATAAATGGATTGGTCATCAATTCAAGTAGATATAGATACGTATCCCATATGGGTGAACTTCGTTATTAATTTATTGAGTATCTCATATGTTATTTCATTTCTTGTTTTAAATTTCAATCTATAAATATTTATTTTTCATTAATTTAGAAGCTAGTTATAAGATTCAAATTTACTGGAATGAAGAATTAATGTTAACTTTGCATTTGGGGTTCCATGTATGGCCCATGTGACCTGCTAGTAACTATTATTTCCTGAGTCATTATTTTAAAATTGAATCTTGCAATCGTCATAAGAAACTAATAAATAATCTATTTTAGATTTAACATGGGACAAAAATATCCTACCATGCTACATAATTATTGTTTGGATATCATAAGCCACGAATCAGGACGATTTTTTTTACATGTAAACTAAAATTTGCATTTGGCCCCACCCATTTTTTTAAGCACAGGTACACACAACCATGAGCACAACCTTAATATGTCATTTAAAGACTTAACCTTAGTGGGGGTGATAATAGTGAAGCTCTTTGACCAACCTGGTCAAGAACCTATTAACTATTCATTTATTGCTTTAAACCATGGCTCAAGCCCAAAGACCCATATTTTTTATTTAAATTCCTGAAATGGTGCCCATATATCATTTAGAAACCAAGTGTGCTATTTATACATCCTTTCTAGTTATGAATATAATATGCATGACAAATGAGCCCTAGAAGCAATAATTAGAGCTTAAGTTTCTTTCTTTCTCCCATAATGCATGGAATAATATACTACCACATCGATCCCTAGTAGTATAAGACATGAAAATGTATCCACATCCATTCATAGGATAAATATTCTATCTATAGTATATTTGTTATAGTTTGGGTTCCTATGCATGGTCCATGAGTTCCAAAACAATTTTTAAGTTTTAAGTAATTGGCTTTCTACATAAGGCCATATATTTGTCTCAAAAACCTATCTATACTAACCCAAACCTCAAAATGTTTCTCATGTCCCACTTGTAGAAAAATGATTCAATTTCCAGATATGTGTGGTGGTCCAAGCCCCATTTATGTGTTCCATCAATCTTAAAGTTTAATGTTATGGACAAAGCAATATTGGGTTTTGAACCATGCATTATGCATTGAGACCCATCCCTACTTTGTAAAACTTAAAAATGTTTCCCATATCCAAATTGTAGCCCCAAGATTCCTTTTTAAGTGATTATGTGATGCTTTTGGGTCTTGTATATTATCCACAACACCAAGAAGCAACTATTGGGAACTAAAGTCATTGGTTTTTTCCTTGAAGTCGTTACATGCCATGAGAACCATTGTTACTTATATAAAATTTGAAATTATATCCACATCACATTCATGGGTTCAATATTATATTTGTAAGAATTTTGTGGTGAGTACCATTCCATGCATTTTCCTTAATCCCTAAATGAAACTGTTCGAGCCTATTATGATCATTTGGGATAATATCCACATCACACTCATGGGTTATAATTATATTTAAAGAAATTTTGGTGCATAACATTCTATGCATTTTCCTCATCCCTTGAGCAAACTGTTATGCCCTCTAAGAATCATTATGGACCTTGAACCATGTTTTAGGCTATAGGATCCATCACCACTATTCAAAACCTCAAAATATTTTTCACATCACACTTATAGTGAAATATTTCTTCTAGAAGGACTATGTGATTATTTAAGCCTTGTACATAGGCTATTATCCCTATATACAATTTTGAGGGCCAATTTCATTGAATTGTTACCTCAAACTATAGCTTTGTCTCTTAGATGCATCTATATTGTGAAAAGCCTTAAAATAGTGTGTCCATCCCATTAGTAGGATAAATATTATCTCTATAGTATTTGTAAGTTATGTTAGTCTTTATGGATGGAATATGAGCCTTAGAATCACTTATCATGGTTTAAGAGTCTAAATTTTTATAAAAAAAAGAACTTTGTTAGTAAGGCATATCCTTTATTCTTGAAATATGAAAATGTTTCCCATATCCCAATTATATACTAAATATTCCCTTTTGATGTCTTGTGTAGTGTTATAGTCCCTATGCTTGGCCAATGAACCTTAAAGGAAACTGCTAAGGTACAATTCATTATATTTCTCCCCGAAGTCACAATTGATGCCTTAGTACCATCTTCGTTGTATCAAATTCTAAATGGCCCTTATCTCACTCATAAGACATATATTCCGTTTACAGGGCCTATGTTTTTTTTTGGAATGCTTTACATTTCCCTTGAACCTTAAAAGTAATTTCTAAGGCCTAAGAACCTAGTTTTTAATCTTAAATTGTAGCCTAATAATTACTTTCTAGGATTTAAGAACTTAATTTGTAACCTACAATACAATATCAATTGTTTTTATGTCAAACCTTCATAATTGAAAATTCCCCTTTTTATAACTTATATGTCGATATTGGCCATGCATTATCCATGATCCATCAAAGCAACTATTAGAGCCATCATCATAAATTCATTACAAACATGGCTTGTGTCTTGTGTTCTATTCATTATATGTAAATGTCCAAATATTTTTCTTGTTTGGATGCCTATATATACACCACCAAAGGATTTAATTTACCTGCCAGGAAACATAAAAAGGGGATTTAGAAATGCTTGTAGATAGAGCTATTTATTAACATGGATTACAGAGCTAGTCGAAGGCATTGACCAGAGATGATGGTGATGATATTAATAGGTTGTGTGTGTTGGAATTTGAACCATGCACTATTCCTTGAGACCCATCCCTACTTTGCAAAACCTCAAAATGGTTCCCATATTTAACATGTAACCCAAAGATTCCCTTTAGAGGGATATTGTGGTGGCTTTGGTCCTTATATATGATCCACAACACCTAGAAGCAACCATTAGGCACTCATGTCATTGGTTTTTTCCTTGAACTTAGTAATGAAATGAGAGCAATTTCTACTTAGATAAATTTAAAATGATGTCCATATCACATTCATGGGTTAAAGATTACCTTTGTAGGAATTGTGTCGGGCAGAGCAGTCCATGGATTTCCCTTAATCCCTACAGGAAATTGGTAGCATCTATGAATATAATTTTGAACACTTGAAGCAACTATTAGGCATTAAGCTCATTGGTTTTTTTTCCCTTGAACTTGGTACATGCCATGAGAACCATTTCTACTTAAACATACTTTAAAACAATGTCTGCATCACACTCCTAGATTAAATATTCTCTTTGTAGGAATTATGTGTTTCATAGCATTCCATGCATTTCCCTTTTTATAGCTTGAAAGATAATTTTGGCCCTCCATGGCCGATGAGCCATAAAAGAAACGAGCAACTATTAGGATCAAAGTCCTCAATTTGTTACGCCAAACCATGGGTTGTGTCTTGAACGCCATTCATTCTATGTCGACTCCAAAATATTTTTCCTCTTTGGACAACTATATATAGGCCGCCAAGCGAAATGTTAAGAAATATTTTTCCTCTTGGTTTGTCCCTTACATACATTCCTCTTAAGTGAAATGTTACGAAAGTGTGCACATCCTACTAGTTGGCTAAAATTTATCTTTATAGTATGTGAATGGTAGTGTTGGTCCTTGCGAATGCATGTGAACCTTAGAATCAATTATTAGCTTTAAGAGCCTAATTTTTTACAAAAAAATAAAATACTCATCGCTAAGGCCTATCCTTAATTCTCGAAACTTCAAAATGGTTCCCATATCAAAACTATATGCTAAATATTCTTTTTGTGTATCCTATGTAGTGCTCTAGGTGCTATGTGTGGTCCATAAGCCTCAAAGGAAATTGCTAAGATCTAATTCATTACACATCTTCCCTAAGTCACTGCTGATGTCCTAGTGCAAATATGTGTTGTATCATCTCTTTTTTTTGTATTAGGAAAATCTATAGACCTATCATTTGTCATTGGAGAGGCTCGAGGTTGCCATCAGAGAGATTGCCCCTATGCTTATAATCGTAATGCAACTATCCACAAACCACGATAGGTAAGTTAAACAAATTTCAAACTTGAGTTAGACACTAATGTTTTTAAATGTAACACATCTATTATTTAAGCTAACCTAAAAAATATTGTTGTATCAACTTATAAATGGTATCGATATCTAACTCATAAAACATAAATTCCCTTCATATTATAAAACCTATAGTATCATTTTGATTCCTTTACCATATCCATAACTTTGAAATAATGGCTAGAACCTGAAAACGTAGTTTTTTAACCTTAAATTATAGCCCAAATATACTTTCTAGGACCTAAGAACTTGATTATTTAACCTTAAATTGTAACCTACCACAAAGTATCCATTGTTTTGATGTCAAATTTTGACATGCAACTTCCCTTTTTATAGCTTGAAAGATAATTTTGGCCCTCCATGGCCGATGAGCCATAAAAGAAACGAGCAACTATTAGGATCAAAGTCCTCAATTTGTTACGCCAAACCATGGGTTGTGTCTTGAACGCCATTCATTCGATGTCGACTCCAAAAGATTTTTCTGCTTTGGACGACTATATATAGGCCGTCAACATATTTAATTTATATGCATAGCAACCTACGAAGTTATCTTCGGAGACGTCTGTACTATAGAGATATCCATTAACATGGCGTGCGAAAGCTGGCGGGGTCGTCAACTCAGGACGATCATTGGTTGTGTGTTGGCAACTTTACTGGTGGCTGCAGGCGTGGCCTTACTGATAACATCGCGGGCAATTCTTCCCCACGAGCCCAAATACTATTTGGACGATGCCTCTGTCTCCCAATTCAATCTCACTTCCAATGGCTTTCTCAATGCCAATCTTGATTTCAACATCGCCACGAGGAATCCCAGTCGGAAAATCGCCATTTCTTATGAGAGGCTCCGAGCTTCTCTGTTATACAAAGAAAAACAGATAGGGTGGGCGACACTTCCCGTGTTTTATCATGGTCACAAGAGCACTACCTTCCTGCAAGCGAACGTTACCGGGCGAGGGGTGGCACTGGATCCCTGTTCTGCCAAGGATCTGAAGCTTCAGCAGGCAGCCGGTACGCTTGATTTGGATCTCAAATTGCAGGGCAGGGTTCGATTCAAGGTGGGCAGTTGGAAATCTAAGCCTTACACCATGGAAGTCATTTGCCACCATGCCATCGTTGGTGTCAATGGAGGTGCCTTCAAGCCTGTGCAATGCAGGGTCACCTTCTAGTTATTATTGCCTCTTTGTTTTTTTTTTTTCTCTTTTTTTGGGTTGTGTTTTGTGGTGTTTTTTTCTAAAATTGCCTTCTGCTCTCGAATCTCTCATGACTATCGACTGTATCCAGTTCCTAGGATTTATTATTTTTGCATGGTGATTGGTGAATGGATTCAGGATTGATGGCATTAATTTGATGTGAGAAAGTTTCTAAGATAGAAATACATATGGATTTGTTGCGTAGGTGTAAGATTGTGAATAATAAAATAAAATGATAAAAACTGAGCGTGGTATTTTGATATTTTACTTTGATATTTAAAAGTAGATATATGAGTAATTTTTATTACTTTGATATTTTATTTTTTTAATTATGGTAAGAGTATATTAGTCTACGTTGATAAAAAAAGTAGATATATGAATAATTTTTTAAAATTATTATACGATTATATTATAAAGAAAAGTATGTTTAGGAGTGTTTTTATTTATTTATTTTTTATATTTGAATGATAATTATAAATGATTTGTTTATGGGTGTAAAATAAATAGTGCTAATGTGTGATTAAAAACTATTGTGCTAAGGTGTTATGTAGACACAAATTTATTCAATTTAAGAGTTGGTTTGACCTAACTAACTTAATTGGGATGCTTATCTAATTTTGACTATTTAAATATTTTTAAGTTGTAGCAAATGTTAATTTGATAAGTGATAGATAGATTAATAAACAAAAAAAACTTATTATAAATAATTTATTAAATATTATTTCTATATAAATTTAGATAAATTTAAAAGTTAATATCATGATGTAAATAAAATTGCAATGTTTAATTTAATTTTTTCTTAATTAAGTTGGACAATAAATTATAATCTGATCTCAAAATCACTTGTAAAAGTAAACCGAGTTTGATAAACTCAGTTAGCTCATGAATTTGGAGTTGATGGTTGTTGGTGAGGCATGCAAAGTAATTCTAGTTGTAACAGAGTTCGAATTACAGTTGGTGCATTAGTTAATGCATGAGAAATCAATTAACTAAATCTAGGTGAGTTAACGTTAGTTGAACTACTTGTAACTTTTTGTTACACTAGTGAGAGATCAAGTGAATTAAATATTATTTAATTCACAATCGATGATCTAACATGCAACTGATGATTTACTATTAATAGTTGCACGCATGTCAGTTCCTGTGGAGACCCAACCGAGACAAAGGTGAAAGGGATGTTAACTATTAGTTGTAGGATTATTAGGTTGCACCCATGCAACCAAACACACATTGGATTTCCCATGATCCTTGCGCAATTTAGGAAGGAAAAAATTCCTAAATAATAGGGATTTCATTCATCAGGAATTAGGCAAGCAAGGAAGGTTGTTTAGAGGCCGAGAATAAGCTAAGTATTGGTCAATTTTGTCTAGGACAGTGTGAGACAATTAACTGAGTGCTGGAGACTCCTGTGAGAAGAGGGTGTTGTGTTTGTTTCATGTTTCCATGTTGAATATAAAATAGAAAATAGTGGGGTTTTGAGAAGTAATCTTTCCCTGGGAAATTATCTGTGTTGTGGTTTGATTTGATTCTTTCTTTGCTTCATGTGATTGGCGATTGTGTTTATTCCCCGCAATTGATTTGTAGAAGTGATTCAGTATCTATCTCTACTACATTGTTAGATCGGATTGAATCCATTTATATAAATATGTTTGTATAATTTGTACATGGCATCATAGCATAGGAAATTACTGTAGTAAAGAAGAAGCTGAGTTTGTGACTGAATAGAATTTGAGATTGTAAAGGTAATCTTGGTGTGAAAAGTAGGTCAGGATCGAAATGGCTTTCAATGGCTTCATATTGGAGTATGCACTCAAGGGAAGCTCTAACTATATTTCTTGGAAATATATAATGGAGGCAGTACTAGAGAAAAATGGTTGAAAGAATTCATCGAAAATGACATTCTGAAACCCGCTACAATAGATTTCGCAAATCTTGATGCCTGGAAAAAGAAGGTTGTAAAGGCGAGGAGGATCTTACTAGAGGGAGTACAAGGCCACATTGTCTCAAGTCTCCATGGCAAAGTGACACCATATTCAATGTGGAAAGCTTTGACATATCTATCTCAAAGCAACAGTGATCATAGAAAATTGGCACTGAAAGATAAACTCAGGAAAATCAAAATGGAGAAAGGTGACACCATTCCGAAATATTTAACAAAGCTTGTCCAATGTTGGGATGAGCTTGGGAGCATCAGAATTACTGTTGCGGATGATTACTTGTGAGCCTAGCTCTTGTAGGACTTCCCAAGAGTTGGCATAGTTATCAGGACTCTGTTAATGGAAGGGAAAAAATGCCAGATTGGGAAGGACTTTAGTCGGATTTGGTGCAAGAAGAATTCAAGAGGAATACCAGAGATGGATCTTCATTTAAGAATGAAGATGAAGAAGATTGTGAATTTTCTTCTAAGGCAAAGAAGGGGAAAGGAAAATTCCATTCCAAATCCGAGTCTGGTAAAGATGGCAAAAAGCACGACATGTCCCGAGTGAAGTGTTTTCATTGTCATGAGCATGGACATTATGCCACTAATTGTCCATAAAATAAGAAGAACAAGAAGGCTTCAGAATCTGCAGCTGGTGAGGCTTTGGCCTCGCAATTTGAGCTTGAATTCTCTCTCATTGCATGCATGGTGTCAAGTGCAATGGGATTGGTGTGATACTTGGATAGTGGTGCTTCCTTTCACATGACGGGAGATAAATAAATTTTCAATAGCTTGGAGGAGAAGGACCTCCAGATGCATATCAAAATGGGTGATGATGGACGGTACAGTGCTATCGGGATTGGTACAGTTACCTTCCATAGATATTCAAGTAAAACCTTTCTATTAAAATATGTAACACATGTACCAGGCTTGAAGAAAAATATGGTCTCAGTCGCAATGTTGGAGGATAGAGGTGATGATGTTGTTTTCAGTGAGGGAAAATCTTTCCTTCAACATAAATCAATAGGAAAAGCAAAGAAGATTTGGATTCATGTGAATAATCTCTATAAACTTGACATAGATGGCTGCACAAAATTGATGGGTAAGGTGGACAAAGTGGTGAGCCAGGATGAGGGTGAGTTATGGCACAGGAGATTGGGCCATCTACACCATGGAGCCTTGAAGGTCATGCGATAGATTTCTAAGGGAATTCCCAAGGGTACTCTTCCGCAGTTAGACACATGCAAGGGATGTACTATGGGGAAGTATGAAAAGGTTACTTTTCATGAGAAGGAGAGCCAAGCTTCAGAAATCTTTGAGAGATTTCACTCAGACGTGTCTGGACCATTCTCTACTCCTTTGACCAAAAATAATAAGTATTATGTGATATTTGTTGATGAATTTGATATAAAGTGATGGATCTACTTCATCCAGTACAAAGATCACAGGAAATTACTGTATTAAATAAGAATTTGAGTTTGTGACTGAATAGAATTCAAAATTGCAAAGGTACTCCTTGTGCGACAGGTGGATCAGGATCGAAATGGCTTTCAATGGCTTCATATTGGAGTATGCACTCGAGGGTGGATCTAACTATATTGCTTGGAAAGATATAATGGAGGTAGTACTGGAGGAAAATGGGTTGAAAGAAATCATCGACAATGACATTTTGAAACCCACTGCAACAGATTCCACAAATCTTGATGCCTGGAAAAAGAAGGTTTCAAAGGCGAGGAGGATCTTATTGGAGGGAGTACGAGACCACATTGTCTGAAGTTTCCATGGCAAAGAGACACCATATACAATGTGGAAAGCTTTGACATATCTATTTCAGAGCAGTAGTGATTATAGAAAATTTGCACTGAAAGATAAACTCAAGAAAATAAAAATGGAGAAAGGCAACACCATTCTGAAATATTTAACAAAGTTTGTCCAATGTTGGGATGAGATTGGGAGCACCGGAATTACTATCACGGATGCTGACTTGGTGAGCCTAGCTCTTCAAGGACTTCCTAAGGGTTGGCATAGTTATCAGGACTCTGTCAATGGAAGGGAAAAATTGCCAGATTGGGAATGACTTTGGTCAGATTTGGTGCAAGAAGAATTCATGCGGAATACCAGAGATGGATCTTCATATAAGAATGAAGAAGAATAAGATTGTGCTTTGTCTGCCAAGGTGAAGAAGGGGAAAGGAAATAAATTCCATTCCAAATCCGAGTTCGGTAAAGATGGCAAGAAGCGTGGCATGTCAAGAGTGAAGTGTTTTCACTGTCTTGAGCATGGAAATTATGCCACTAATTGTCCAAAAAATAAGAAGAGAAATAAGGCTTCAGGATCTGTAGCTAGTGAGGCTTTGGCCTTGCAATTTGATCTTTACTTCTCGCTCATTGCATGCATGGTGTCAAGTGTAATGGGATCGATGTGATACTTCGATAGTGGTGCTTCCTTTCACAAGATGGAAGATAAAGAACTTTTCACTAGCTTGGAGGAGAAGGACCTCCAGATGCATATTGAAATGGGTGATGATGGAAGGTACAGTGCTACCGGGATTGGTACAATTACCTTCCATAGACAATCAAGTAAAGCCTTTCTATTAAAATATGTAACAAAAATACCAGGCTTGAAGAAAAATCTGGTCTCAATCGCAATGTTGGAGGATAGAGGCTATGATGTTGTTTTTTGTGAGGGAAAAGCTTTCCTTCGACACAAAGCAATAGGAAAAACCAAGAATATTGGGATTCATGTGAAGAATCTCTATAAAATTGATGTAGATGGCTACATAGCATTGATGGGTAAGGTGGAGAAAGTGGTGAGCTGTGATGAGGGTGAGTTATGGCACAGGAGATTGAGCCATCTACACCACGGAGCCTTGAAGGTCATGCAACGGATTTCTAAGGGAATTCCCAATGGCACTCTTGCGTAGTTAGACACATGCAAGGTATGTACTATGGGGAAGTATGAAAATGCCACTTTTCATGAGAAGGAGAACCAAGCTTTGTAAATCCTTGAGAGAGTTCACTCAGACGTGTGTGCACCATTCTCTACTCCTTCGACAACAAAGAATAAGTACTATGTGATATTTGTTGATGAATTTTCTAGAAAGTGCTGGATCTACTTCATGTAGTACAAAGATCACACATTCTCAAAATTTCTTGAGTTGAAAGCACTGGTGGAGAAAGACACGAGGAAGAAAGTGAAGGCTCTTAGGAGAGACAATGGTGGTGATTACATATCAAATGAATTCAAGAACTTCTACAACAAATAAGGAATTCGGAGAGAACTGATTGCGCCTCATAACCCACAAAAGAATGGGGTCGCAGAAAGAAAGAATAGAACAATTGTGGGTGCAACATGAGCGATGTTGCATTATCAGGGCATACCATTGCATCTGTCGGCAGAGGCATGCAACACAACTGTATTTGTGCAAAATCATTGTCCTCATTGGATACTTGGCATAAGTACACTAGAAGAAGCTTTTACTAGTAAGAAACCTGATGTTTCACATTTTAAGAATTTTGGATCATTTGTTTATGTGCATGTGACCAAAGATGCTAGGAAGAAGCTGGAACCAACAACTGAGATTGGGATATTTGTGGGGTACCCTAAAACTCCCCACAAATATCAGGTGTATTTGCAAAAAAACAGAATGATTGTTGCGCGATGGGATATAAAATTTGTTGAGGAGAAAGCCATGCGATTTTCCCTTGAGAAGGAGCTGGATTTGCATGCAGAGGAGGAAATATTAGTTCCAAATGATGAGCCTCAAGATGTGGAGCAACCACATGTGAAGGATCATGGAGTAGAAGAAAACACTCATGCACTGCCATCCACCAGAAATGGTCGAAGGCACACCATGGAAGCTAATATATTGAGACTTGATGTAGTAGAGAATGTAGGAGCCCCTACTTCACTGCGCAGACAGAGACAATCTACATATAAGTTTACTGGATACATGGCTCTTATGAGAAAGTGTATTGTGAAAAAACTATCTTCCTTTGAGGAAGAAGTGCAAAAACCAATTTGGGTTGACGCTATGGTAGAGGAGTATGACTCCATCTTCAAGAATAGTGCATGGGAAGTTATCCCAAGACCAGTTGGAAAATCAGTGGTTGGATCTAGATGGATCTACAAGGTGAAGCAAGAATTGGATGGGATTGTGGAGAAGTACAAGGCCATATTTGTGGCCCAGGGATTCTCACAAGTTGAGGGGATTGACTATGAAGAGACTTTTGTACCAGTCCCAAGGTACTCTTCCATTAGATCTATCCCTGCACTCTCAATGTAGATGGGGTGGCACATTCATCAGATGGATGTGAAAACTGCGTTTCTCAATGGAGTTAGTGAGGAATAAGTGTACATAGAGCAACCATAAGGTTTCTAAATCTTTGAAAGTGAGTCGCATGTGTGCTGAGTCAAGAGAGCATTGTATGGGCTGAAGCAAACACCTCGTTCTTGGTACACTCAGATTGAAAACTATTTCACCAATGTTATTATGAATCTTAATTCCAAGTGTATGAAAAAATACCACTTTAGCTGTGCATAAAAAACAACCCTAACAACAAAGATGGCTACCAATATCTTCAGATCTGCAGTTAGGTGATCATGATAAATGCTGCAAAAATCTAGATCTATGCATCAAAAGACATTAAGTAGTAGAAAAAACAAGATTTACTCCATGCATCGAATAGACAAGACAAGAATATGTTGAATGAATTTTTTATTAATGGCACCTGAGAGGAAAACATAGAAGTGTGTTACCAGTTCTCCTCAATGGGATGGGTTCTTGTAAGTCCTCAGAACTTCAGATCTAAAATTCCTCTCTCTTGATGGTGTAGAAAACCTGGACAAAAATGGTAGCAAAATATGACTATGATGGTGGATCAAATTCAGACCAAAAGTATAGATCCAGAGTAATCTTTAGGCAACAAAAGGTGATAAATGAATGGGAAAACCCTTCTATTTATAACAAAATATTAAGTTAGTCTAGATATTGGTGCATAGTTAAAATATTATTAACCAAATCAAGATCCAAGTTTTATGGAATATTTTATTATATTTGTTGGAGGGAAAAGGAATTTGGCTTGGGTCAAATCCCTTTATTTGTAAATAATAAATAAATAAATGATTTATTTATCATTTTAAGGATGTGGTTGAGTAATAATTAAATAAATAATGATTATTTAAGGGTGATTTAGTCATATTCAACAAAGAATATTATTTAAATAAGGTTTAAATAACTATTCTTAGGAAATAATAAGATAAATAATGATTTATCTAATTAATTTCCCTGTTTTGGGTTAAATGTAACCAGGAATATTAATTAAAATGCTATTTAACTAATTATTCCTTGCGTAATATAAAAAAAATGTAGATTTATTTAATATTTCCTCATGGGGTTTCCTGTTTATACCATAAACAACTTAATAAAGGTGGTTTACTAAGTTATTTTTCATAGTGAACGCAATTTTACTTAGGGTAAAATTGGTCTTACATGGTGTACTTGGGTCCATCTAATAACTAAGGTTAGATGACCAAAAAATGGTGTAACAGATTTCCCCCCAGCGTGCGAGTGTTAGGAGCTAATCGTATAACCGAAGTACGTTTTAAGAATTCAATCACTAGACATCGAAGGGGAAGTCACAGAGAGAGAAGTATAAGGTAGACCAAAGTGCTGAAAGGACTAGACCCTGAGGAGGCGAGACTTACAGGTGCGACAAGTCTCTTTTATGAGTGAGTACCTATGTCATAGGCAGTGGGGGAGGCATACCTATGCCCGCCAAGACAAAGTAAAAAGAATAAGGCGTCCAGTAAACAAGGGAATGAACAAGATAGTACATTCTGGCATAAACATGAGCCAGATAAACAACATGATAATGAATACCATATACATACTGTGCCTGGAATAACAGCCAGGACTTGTACAATAATTTCTAAGTACATGAGATACAAAATAAAGCCCAGATGCCCCTGTAAATAGGAAAGGGCTCTGAAAATCTGACTGATACATGAAATCAATAAGACACTGCAAGCACCTGAGGCCAACATCATCAAATCTATGGAGTTGCATCGAAGGCTAAAAAGAAGAGGTCATCCGGGAATGTGGGGGGCTACCTGTAGGGCCACCCCCTCATGAGGGCTGAGACATCTCACACACACCTGGGAATCACTGGTCCAATCTACTGCATCACTGAACCATCAAGTATATGGATCTCTATCATGTTGAAAGGAGCTGGAGCTGAGAAACAATCAAGTCAAAGGGCTATAAGGAGTCCCTTTGTCTGATCTGGGGCACCGAACAAGAGTGGAAGCTGGAACCAAGGTACACTTCCCTATGGACCTGTCTTTTGGAATAAATGATCTGATGTAGACAGAAGGAGGTCTGCTATAGGTGAGGAAATAAGGGGTCCTCAACTACGACATGAGAGAAAATAGTAAAGTGATTGATAGACGGACACCAGGGGTGATGATGAAATGGGGGGGGGGGGTTACTGGGTAGCGGACAAATGACTTCCCTTGTTAGAGCATAAGGGAATGGATGACCTGGAAGCGATTTCCACAATATAATGAGGGATAGGGGACAGTGGGACTGGAGGCCATAATGTGCAACATGAGAGAGGGACCAAGCAATGAGGGATGGAGGACTATAGCGGGATAAAAAGGGACTCAGGATAGACTCCATGAATGTGATGATGACTCAACTCGGATGTTATAAACAACGGTGACTCGATGGTGCTGCCACCAGTAAAGGTCAAATGGGGGACCATAAAAAACATGAGTACAAGATGGTAACTCATTAAGGAAATCGACATGAGCGTGGACAAGTATTTAGGAAAAGTGGTGCCCCCAGTACGAGTGTTGCAAGTGAATAAATTCGATTTTGAGGAGGGGTGAAGTGACGCTTTGTGGACAAGATGTTTCCTGATGAACTGTAAAATCCCAAAGAGTTATGATCTGGCTACCTAAAAGAAATAAAACATGCATTTCAGGAGGGAAATTCTAAGGGTAATATTTCTTAAGGTAGAGTGCATTACGAGGGTTAGGAAGGGTGATTCCTTCGAAATCCTCTAAGAGGTATGCCCCCTTTCCTAAATCCTTACTAATGATGTAAGGGCCTAGCCATAATGAGTCAAAATTTCCATGACCAAGGACATCATGGGCCTGGTCATACACTAGAACAAGATCACCTTCGTGGAAAGTACGAGGGTGGACTTTGTGGGCATACTGCGCTTTGGTGTGTTTCTTAGCCACTTCAATGGTTTGCAATGCAACATGTTGGTCTTCAGAAGCACGTTCAAGCATGATAAGTCCTTTTTCTAAAAGTTGAGTGTCAGGGAGAAGTTCAATGACTAGATAAAGGGAAGGGATTTCAAACTTGATTGGTAAAACCACCTCCTCTTTGAAAACAAGGTGGAAAGGAGTAAACATGGTGGCGGTTCTAACAAAAGTTCTATAGGCCCACAAAGTAGGGAAGAGCATAAGGTGCCAGTTGGTTTTGTGATTATCCAGCATATGTTGAAGCATGGTTTTAAAGATTTTATTAATTGCTTCAACTTGGCCATTACCTTGGGGGTAATAGGAGGAGGAATATTGGTGCTCAAAACCCAATAGCGAGGATAGCTCACGCCATATCTCATCTTCAAAATGTCGGCCATGGTCAGAGACCAATTGTTTCAGAACTCCGAATCTAGCGATAACATGGTTAAAGAAAAAGAGGGCTACGGTAGTTGCTGTGTTGTTAAACATTGACATGGCCTCAGCCCATTTTGTGAAATAATCAACTGCCACGATGATATACTTGTGGTTATCAGCATATGAAGGTCGACACTCCATAAATTCAATGGCCCACTTAAAAATGGGTCAGCTAAGATGACAAGATGGAGGGGAGCTGGAGGAGCTCGCACCTTAGGGGCGAAGTGTTGGAAATCGGAATAGTTTTTTACTGCTTCAATGTGATCACCAAAGAGAGAAGGCCAAAAATACCCAATGTGCATGATTTTCTAGGAAATGGCAAGACCGGAGAGGTGGCCACCACAAGCGCCGCTATGGAAGACATTGAGGATTTACTTAGCTTCAGCGTACGTGAGACAACAACAAAGGATAGTATCTATATCGTGACGATAAAGGTCGTTACTGATAAGAAGGTAGCGAGGGGCCTGGTGTCCAATACGTCGTCGAGCATCACGATCCAGATGGAGGGTGAACTTTTTGGTTTTCAAGTAAGTGAGGATGTCACTATACCAATGATCGTCTGTGGTAATGGAAAAAAAATATTCATCGGGAAAATCATCATTAACTAGAGGATCCTGCATACCGGTAGGTAGTTCAAAAATGAGTTCAGCGAGGGCTAAACCCTTCTTACTTTTAGGTGTGACAAATTCAAGATCAAATTCTTGGAGAATAACGATCCAACGGGTGTACTTCCCATTGATGATTTGGCAACTCAATAGGAAGGCCATAAGGTTGTAATTAGTCACTACCTTGGTGGAATGCATGAGGATGTAATGAAAAAGTTTTTGGACCGAGAACACGACAGCTAGTGCTAATTTCCCTTCATGTGAGTAGGATACAGGAGGTCCTACAAGGTTCGTACTGACATAATAGATAACATGCTCGATTCCATTGTCATCTTCCTATATAAGGACTCCAGCGACCGAATAGGTGGAAGCAGAGATGTACAGGATAAATTCCCTATCAAAGTCAAGAGGATGGATATGGGGACTTGATGTGAGAGCATGTTTCAGGGCATTGAAAGACTCTTGAGCATGGTCATCCCACACAAATGGAATGTTAGATTAGAGGAGTCTAAGGAAGCCATGCGCAGTGGTGGCATAGTCAGGGACGAACCGATGAAGGAAATTAGCTTTGCCTTGGAGGCTTTGTAACTAGTGTAAGGTATGAGGAATAGGAAGCTCAAAGATGGCTTGAAATTTCAATGGGTCAAGTGTTATACCATCTTTAGACATAATGAAGCCTAAAAAATGGTCGAAAGGAGCACAAAAGACACACTTCAGTGGGTTCAGCCGGATATTATACTTGTGACATTGGATAAATATGGTACACAGGTCGTGGAGGTGCTATACCCGATGTTTAGAACATGCAGTGAGTTCATCTAAATAAGCAAGAATAATATGGGCTAGGTCATGGAAACAGTAAGACATGGCCCGCTGAAAAGTGGCTCCGACGTTTTTAAGGCCGAACGGCATGACCCGATAGGAAAAGGTTCCCCACGGACTAATAAATGTAGTCTTAAGCTAATGAGCACAACGTATAGCAATTTGGTTGTATCCGGAGAAACCATCCATGAAGGATAGAACCTCGTGCCCCGCACACTCATCAATGATTTCGTTAATGAATGGTGTGGGGAAGTTGTCTTTGGGACAAGATTTTTTCAGGTTACGAAAGTCAATGTAGACACAGATGGTGCCTTATTTCTTGAGGACAGGAACTGTGTCAGACACCCAAGTGGTATATTCGATAGGATAGATAAAACTAGCCTGCTTGAGCTTATCAATTTTAGCTTTTACAGCTTCTCGTCTGGAAGGATTAATGGGTCTCAACTTTTGACGGGCAGGATTGGCATCGGGCCATGTATCGATATGGTGTTCGAAAATGGCGGGATCAAGTCTGGGCATTTCTAAATAGGTCCAGGCTTAAATATCGTGAAATTCTTTGAATAACTTGGTGTAAGCCTCAATTTCTTCCGAGGTGCATTGGGTGCCCAAGCTGATATTTTATTCAACCCCTGGTTTGTTAGAAATGTCAATTTTAATGGTAGGAGAGATATTGGCCATATTTCCTTCTTCAAAAGCATTAGGTGCAGGAATGGGATTTCTAAACCAATTGAATTCATTAGGAATGAAGTATTTTGTTTCCATAGCATATTGGTTGTGGGATTGCTGTGGGAGGAAGTACACACAATGGTGCATATCATCCCACAGAAACTCAGGAATCGCTTCCATAATGTCTTCATCAGAGTGAAAGATGGGGTGACTGGAAGAAGGGAGACCACTTGACATGGTAGAGCTACCTGAATCATCATCATGTGAAGAAAGGCTCACATGTGCAACATCATGGGGGATAACCGATGAGTAAGCAGATAAAGGATCTACTGATGTTGAGCCCAGGGTCATCGCTGAAGGGAGGTCAATCAGATCATCAGGGGAAGTCTCCATGGGGGCTTCCACCAAGGGTCTCATGGATGATGATAGGTAGAAAATGGTGGCCGAAGGCTTTGTCATGTCGACATCAGAAAGAGGAATGTCAATGGGAGTAGGTAGATCCTCTAGTTCTACCAAATTAGAACTCGCGAACAAGGAGGGGGTGCACTTGTTACGCTTGGCCTCGAATTTGCAGAAAGTTTCCAAAGAGGAATGATACTCTTCGAGGCGAGGACATAGGTGAGTGTAGTGACCATGGAAATCACACAAAGCACAAGGGTGATTTGTGCGCAATGATTTTAGTTTCGGGACTGAATCGGGTATAGTGACATAGACCTCAGGGATGTCAGATTCCATAAACGTCTCATTAACCATGGGCTTAAGGTGAGGAAACTCTGAACTAGTATGGGTGGCATGACCGACAACATTACACAAAGCACACTGGATAATGTGCCTTAGAAGCCGAGTAGGGGCAAGGTTTGTCAGGGTAGTATTGTCTTTGGTTGCCTTCTTGTTGGTTTTTCCCCTATTACCCGAAGCTATCGCAACAGGAGGAGGTTCTTGTTAAGATGGCTGAGGCACTGTAGCAGCGGGAGAAGTCATAGGGACTAGTTGAACCGGGGTCAAAGCAAGATATGGTTGTTGATCAGCGGTTGTCATTGATGTCAACCCAAGTAGCACCAAGGGCTAACCCAATATTTCATGGGAATTTTGACCTACCAAATTAATATATTCTGGGTCAATAATTATTTTTATGGTTTCTTCTTGTCGAGATGTTTCCATTGATATATGGCACACCATGTAATTCTTCACGGTTTGAGAGATATTCATGTTTGAAGTTTGTACCCCCAGTTAATGGGCTAAAACCCCATGGGGTTGGGGCATGGCTCATCGAAAGTCATAATTAGTATTTTTTAAGCTCCTAAAATCCCTCCCATGTTCACTTTTTGAAGCCCCTCTCAACCTAAGCATTTATATAAATTGTTCCCCATTTCCTCCTTATGTAAGGGATTTCGTCATCTGAAACAGGTCATCGTGGAATTTTCACTCTAAATTTTTTTCTACGAAGGTTTAGAACCTGAAATTTTTATGAGGCCAATAAAAAATCCTGAGGAAGCTACTATAAAATTTTTAGATCAAGATGCACAATAGTTTTGGAGATATGAACTGTGGAAATCAAGGTTTTTGCAGGCTCCTGAAATTAATCTCAAAGAAGTGACCTTGGTAAAATCGTCATAACTCTCTCTCTAGTATCGGATTGGAATTACGTAAAAATTGATAGATAGTGCACAGACTATAGTTTTCTCTCTATCAATTTCAGAGCTGAATGAAGAAACAGTGATATGTGGCACGCTGTAGAAGTTCACTCTGTTGAAACAATCCATAATTAGGGCATTGTGAGAGATTGGGTATAACTCTCTCTTGAAGAATCCAAATTGGGTCAGACCTGTGGCATTGGAAAGATGACTCAGAGTAATACTATAGGAAAGAAAATTAGATATTGAGGATTTGAAATAACAGAGATACACCAGATTCAATATCGAGCTCCTAGAAGGCAAGAAAAAGCTAGATCATGTGTTGTCAAGGGTTGCAAAGGACCAGACTTTCTATGGAAGAAAATAAAAGCAAGGTGTAGAAGAAGGTAGCATGACAAGAGCAGCAACCAAGGTGCATGACAATAGCAAGAAGTTCATCATATGAAGTATTCAAGTGGGCAGCACTGCATAAAATCATTGTAAAGGTATCATTGTACTAAGTCATTGTAAATACATTATTGTAAAAATTGTACTAGTGTCTATCTACCAAGAGTTGAAGAGGCAGTGTTGGGAGGTCTAGGATCATCATTACATGGTTGTGTCAAAGTTTGCGTTATGGTCTAGTATATCTTCTTCTTCTACATCATTCTATATCATTGTAAAGTGGAACATTTTACCTGGTACGGGAGTCCATTCTTCTTTTATTCTTCTATAGGGTGGTAGGGTGGTGCTAGGGTGAGTTGTAGCTCACTGGGTGTTGGGGCATCCGTTGAGTTGACTACTAAAGAATCTAGGGCATTGAAGCATCCATCCAGTGGGAGCTGGAGAAGAATTCTTTTCTAGATTCTAGAAAGTTGGAGCTTTATTTTCAATTGGAGTTGAATATTAAAGAATTATTAGAAAAGAATTAGGTGGTTTTTGTCCTGGAGTGGGTTTTCACCTTAAAAACTATGTGCATTTGTGTTCCTCTTGTTTGCTGCTATCATTGTACAAACATTGATAATAATTGAAGATTAACTAATGCTCTAATTGAAAGGAATATTGATTCACCCCCCCCTCTCAGTATTTCCAACTATTGGTATCAGAGCTTGGATCCTTAAATAGCAGTTTAATAGCTGGAAGGAGGTCATGGAGCATACCGAGAATGGTGTACCTCTATTCAATGAAAATAATTATGCACTCTGGAAAGGAAGAATGGAGGTTTATGTCTTGGCGCAAGGTTATGAAGTATGGGAAACTGTTCAAAATGGATTTACATCAACCGCGGATGAACAAGGTAAAAAGAATTTGGTAAATGATGCAAAATAAAATAATATTATTATCAGTGGACTTATTAAATTTTCTTATCATAAGGTGTTGGGTTGTAAAACCGAAAAAAATGTATGGGAAAAGCTTGAGAATATATATGCAAGCAACTCAAATGTCAAAGAAGAAAAGCTTCAAATCTATAGAGCAAAATTTGAGCAACTCAGAATGAAAGAAGGTTGCAACATTGCTACATACTTCCAATACGTTGATGAAATAACCAATACTCTGGAAGGATTGGGAGAGCCAACTGACGAGAAGACTATTATATGGAATATTCTTAGAACGTTACTAGGGAGATTCAACCCAAAGGTATCGGTCTTAGAATACAATGCAAATCTAGACAAACTCAACAAGGAAGAATTACATGGAGTTCTCATAGCATATGAAATGAGACTTGATGAAGAAAAGGGTACTTCAAATCTAGAAACTGTGTTCGTTGCATCTAAGCAAACCAATAAAGACAAACAACCTTCAATTGAAATGACATGCACCTGCAAGTGTGAAGAAAAGCGAGATGATGGAGAAGGTCTTTCAGATGAAGAATATTCTTACTTTATGAGAAAACTAAAACCTGGTAAGGTAAAATTCAAAGGTAAACTTCCATTGATATGTTTCGGTTGTGGTGAGGTTGGGAATTTCGTAGCAAAATGTCCAAACAGAAGTGACGACAACTCAAAAGGAAAGAAAGGATTTAAGAAATTCAACAAGCAAGGCAAAAAGAAAGGATCCAAAAGGAACTTTCTCTCTAAATAAGATAGCTCATCATCCAATGAAGAAAGTGACAGCAAAGAAGAAGCCAATGAGAAAGTATTGTTTATGGCCAAGCACAATAAACAAGAAGTATCAAACAATGAAGAAGAAGGGTTGACCATAGAAGAATTTTATGAGGAGGCAATCAAGCTTATAAAAGAGCTCAATGCTAAGAAGATCCGTTCCAACACTCTTGAAGAACAAGTTCAAGGTCTCAAAATTTAGGTTGAAGAACACAAATGTATTGAAGAGTCACTTCAAAAGAAGTTGGAAGAAAGCAACCAAGAAAGGGAAGCATTAGAAGCCAAAGTAGTCTCGTTGCGTAAGGAAGTGAAGAAGGGAAAAACTATCCAAAACTATGCCAACAACTCAAGGGCATTGGAAGAACTCATCAACAATCAACGATCTTACAACGACAGAACTGGCCTCGGTTACAAAGAAGAAGAAGCAGGACCTTCTACAACAAAATACAATGAACCTATGAGATCTGACATACATGTAGACTTCATTGGACAAGATTCACAAGCACATCCTTGGAAGACGATTCCTCGACGAAGATTTTCATCCAGGTACCAACATATTTTTCATGGCTATTGTTATTCATGTGGAAAATTTGGTCATAAAGCTATAGAATGTCGCACGTACCCTAGGAACCAATACAATTCCAAGAGATTCTTCAAATATGAACCTCCCAGGGCTCAACAAAACATCAATAGATTTGAACATTTAAGAAATAATATGGAATGTTACAAATGTCAGAACTTTGGACACATAGCCAGAGACTGCAGACTTGAAAATCCTCCAGAAGAATCTTCGAAGCCATAGAATGAACGAACATGGAAGAAGAAGAAGACTGATAATTGTGCTCTCGCTCTCAAGGCTCAAAAAAATAAAGATGTGTGGTATGTTGACAGTGGTTGCTCAACGCATATGACTGGAGATAGAAGGAAATTTGTATCTTTGAAAGAGAAGAAGGATGGAACCATATCCTTTGGAAATGATGGATCTTCAAATGTTATAGGATCAGGTACCGTCACTCTCGGAAGCAAAGATGTTATAGCTAAGAATGTTCTATTGGTCGAAAACATGAATCACAATCTGCTCAGTGTTGGACAAATGTGTGATCAAGGACACACAATGCTATTCAACTCCACAAAATGTGAAATCAGGAAAGGCAGGTATGGTAAAATTGTGGCTATAGCAAGTCGAGCTCCAAACGACATATATGTTTTGGATGAAGCAACTAAAGCATGTCTACTAGCTAAAGAAGATGAAAGTTGGTTATGGCACAAACGAATGGGTCACATAAACTTTGACAATATTGTCAGGATAAGAAAAAAGGAAGCAGTACGAGAAATGCCGAAAATCTCAAAACCTTCCAACACACTATGTGAGGCATGTCGGCATGGCAAGCAGACAAAAGTCCAATTTAAAACAAAAGAACATTTTGCATCACATCCATTGGAATTGATACATACTGATCTATGTGGTCCTGTGAGAACAAAAGGCTTAGACGGAGAATTATATTTCATGTTAATGATAGATGACTATACCAGGATGACAGTCGTCAGTTTCCTAAAGAAAAAATCTGAAGCATTTGAGTGCTTTAAGATCTATAAGGAGTTGGTTGAAAATGAAACTGATTTGAAAATAAAGTGTTTAAGATCAGATAATGGTGGAGAATTCACTTCCAAATTATTTCAGCAATACTGTGATGAAAATGGAATAAAAAGGAAATTTTCAATAGCACGAACACCTCAGCAAAATGGAGTTGCTGAAAGAAATAATAGAATTGTATAGGAAATGGGACTCAAAATTGGATGAAAAATTTTGGGTTCAAGCAATTGATATGGCAGTCTTCATTATCAACCGAAGTCTTCTCAGAAATAATTGCAACAAGACTCCATATGAATTATGGAAAGGAAAACCAGCTAATGTAAAATATTTCAAAATATTCGGAAGCAATGTTATATCAAAATAGAAGATCAAAATTTGGGTAAGTTTGAATGATGTGTTGATGAAGGTATCTTTGTTGGTTACTCACGCAAAAGAAAGGCCTATAAATTCTATAATCTAAGACTAAAACAGATAGTGGAGAGCATAAATGTTACATTTGACGAAGATGGTGTTCTAACGAGTAATGATGAGGATCTAGAATCTTTGAAACTTGAGACAGAGGCTGAAAAAGACACAGATAAAATTGTATAACAAGAAGCAACTATCAACGAGGAAGAAGTAAACAATGATCATCAAGATATACCATAACAACAACAAGAAGCTCCTCCAAGGAGAAAAAAAGAGTGGATTCAAAAGAACCATCCATCAAATCAAATCATTGGTGACATAAATGAAGGTCGACAGCTTCGTTCATCACAACAAGCTCACGTTGCTTTTATAGCAACCTTTGAGCCTAGTAGTTTTGAGGAAGCCAGCCAGAATGAACATTGGGTAGCAGCTATGAATGAAGAATTGGATCAAATTGAGAAGAATAACACCTGGGAATTAGTTCCACGACCAAAATATAAAAATGTCATTGGGACTAAATGGGTGTTCAGGAACAAATTGAATGAAGATGGGTAGGTTACCAGAAACAAAGCAAGATTGGTTTGCAAAGGCTATGCACAAGTGGAAGGAATTGATTTTGACAAAACATTTGCACCAGTTTCCAGAATGGAAGCCATCTGAATGTTTCTCGCCTATGCATGTTCAAGAAAAATCAAAGTCTACCAAATGGATGTTAAGTCAAAATTTCTGAATGGAGAATTAGAAGAAGAAGTTTACATCGAACAACCTGAAGGTTTTATACTATAAAAAAAAAGAAGACTATGTTTGCAGGTTAAAGAAGGATCTATATGTTCTCAAGCAGGCTCCCAGAGCATGGTATGCTCATCTTGATGGATATCTATGTCAACAAGGGTTCATGAAAGTTACTGTTGATAGCAATATTTATGTACAAATAGATAAAGATAATTTAACAATCATTGAGGTATATGTGGATGATATAATATTTGGAAGCAATGATGATCGACTAAGTAATAACTTTTCTACAAAGATGCAAAGTGAGTTTGAGATGTTTTTACTTGGTGAGCTGACATACTTCTTAGGGCTTCAAATATCTCATCAAGAGAAAGGAATATTTATATGTCAAGCTAAGTACTTCAAGGAAATGCTCAAGAAATTCAAAATGGAAGATTGCAAACCCGTCCTTACTCTGATGGTAACAGGTTGCAAATTGAGCATAGACGACTCATCTAAGGATGTGGATCAGAGGTTGTATAGATCTATGATTGGTAGTCTTATATATGTAATAGCCTCTCGGCCAGATGTTATGCAAGCAGTTGGACAAGCAGCAAGATTCCAAGCAGCACCAAAAGAATCACATATTATTGCCATCAAAAGAATTCTTCGATATCTAAAGGGCATAGAAGAATATGGCTTGTGTTATCCCAAGGGTAAAAATCTCATTATTCAAGCCTTTACATATGCAGATTGGGCAGGAAGATTTCATGATCGTAAGAGTACTAGTGGAGCAACATTCTATCTAGGTGGTTGTCTCGTATCATGGTTGAGAAAAAAACAAACTTCAATCTCGTTATCTACAGCGGAAGTAGAATACATTGTAGCATCATCATGTTGTACTCAAGTCCTTTGGATGAAACAAAATTTGCAAGATCTTCAAGTACAATTCAATGAGCCTATTCCCATATTATGTGACAACACTAGTGCCATTAAAATCTCCAAGAATCCTCTCATGCATTCAAAAAAAAAAACACATTCTGATCAAATATCATTTTGTTAGAGAACAAGTCGCTGAAAAGAATATCAAACTTGAGTATGTTTTTACAAAAGAAAAAATTGCTGATATTTTCACTAAACCTTTACCTCGTGAAGCATTCAAATATACCTGCCAAAATCTTGGGATCTCTCCCCAAGTTCGGTGATGGTTGTGTGTCGCAGCGGGAGTGGAAGTGTGTACAGGTTCGCAGGATGGTTGTGTGTCAGGGGGGTTACCCTTTGCCATTGATGTAAAAGGGGGAGAGAATGTTGTAGGAAGAGGTGTCATGATCGCAGGGGGAGTACTTGTGTTGCCATTAATGCCAAAGGGGGAGATTGTTGATCAGCGGTTGCCATTGATGTCAACCCAAGTAGCACCAGGGGCTAACCCAATATTGCATGGGAATTTTTACCTACCAAATTAATATATTCTGGTTCAAAAATTCTTTTGATGGTTTCTACTTGTCGAGATGTTTCCGTTGATATATGGCACGCCATGTAATTCTTCACAGTTTGAGAGATATTCATGTTTGAAGTTTGTACCCCCAGTTAGTGGGCTAAAACCCCATGGGGTTGGGGCATGGGTCATTGAAAAATCATAATTAATATTTTTTAAGCTCCTAAAATCCCTCCCACGTTCACTTGTTGAAGCCCCTCTCAACCTAAGCATTTATATAAATTGTGATCCTCATTTCCTCCTTATGCAAGGGATTTCTCCATCTGAAACAGGTCATCGTGGAATTTTCACTCTATCCTTTTTCATGCCAAAGGTTCATTTCATAAGCTTACCTCTTATCCAAAAAAAGGCAGAATCATGAGGAAGCTTTAAACATTTCAGATCAAGGTGCTCAACATTTTTGGAGATATGATCTGTGGAAGTCAAGGTTTTTGCAGGCTCCTGAAATCCATCTCAAATAAGTGACCTTGGTAAAATCATCATAAATCTCTCTCCGAGTATCGGATTAGAATTCCATAAAAAGAGATGGATAGTGCACAGTCTGTAATTTTTTCTCTATCAATTTCAGAGACAAATGAAGAAAAGACATGTGGCATGCCGTACAAGTGCGCTCTGCTGAAACAGACCACAATTAGGGCATTGTGAGAGATTGGGTATAAATCTCTCTTGAAGAATCCAAATTGGGTTCTAAAATTTATGAATTGGAAATACAACTCGTAGGACTGACACAGATCTAAAATTAGATATTGAGGATCTAAAATGCAGAGATACACCGTATTCAATATCACAGTTCCTTAGAAGGCAAGAAAGCTAGATCATTGTTGTCAAGGGTTGCAAAGGACCATAATTTCTATGGAAACAAGCAAAGAAAGGTTTAGCATAGAACACAAGAGTAGTTACCAAGGTGCATAACAACAACAATAATTTCATCACATAGTCTTCTATAAGCAAGATCAAGATACAATTCATTTTAAAGCTATCATTGTACTAAGTCACGGTAAATACATTATTGTAAAAATTAAAACAGTGTCTATCTCATTGCTGGGTCAAGAGGCAATGTTGGGAGGTCTAGGATCATCATTAGGTGGTTGTGTAAAAGTTGGGGTTATGATCTAGTATATCTTATTCTTCTACATCATTCTATATCATTGTAAAGTGGACCATTTTCCCTTGTTCGAGAGTCCATTCTTCTTTTATTCTTCTATAGGGTGGTAGGGTCGTGCTAGGGTGAGTTGTAGCTCATTGGGTGTTGAGGCATCTGTTAAGTTGACTACTGAAGAATCTCGGGCGTTGGAGCATCCATCCAGTGGGAGCTGGAGAAGAATGCTTTTCTAGATTCTAGGAAGTTGGAGCTTTATTTTCAATTGGAGTTGAATATTAAAGAATTATTAGAAAAGCATTAAGTGGTTTTTGTCCCAGAGTGGGTTTCCACCTTTAAAAATGTGTGCATTTGTGTTCCTCTTATTTGCTGCTATCATTGTACAAACATTGATAATAATTGAAGATTAACTAATGCTCTAATTGAAAGGAATATTGATTCACCCCCCCCTCTTAGTATTTCCAACAATGGTTTGGGGTGACTAGGCGAGGTAGCAGCTGGGGGATCAAGGTACCAGATGAGAATCCCCAAGGTCAGGTTAGGAAGAGAGAGGGTGGCCATAACAGGTACCATGTAGACTCCGGGAGGGGGGCCTAGGAATGGTATCTGACCGGAGGGGTAATGACCAGGCAGGATGGCTCCAAGATGGTTAAGGCCTGGAGGAACTGTTCCAGGAGGATAAAAAGGCTCATGAGTACTAGTTGAAGGTGAAGGGCTAGGAGGAGGAGGTATAAAAGGCTGAATCGAAGTTCTAGGAGTAGGCTGTGGAGGGCGAGGAGGCTGCTGACTAGTCGAAGCGGGCTGCTTGAGTGCAGCCCGGGACGATTGCATCATGAAAAAATTCGATTGGCTAGGATCAGAGACAGGAGGAGGAAGACCAGGGAATGTACCAAGCAATGAGGAATCTTTGTAGACTCCAGGTGAGACACTGGTTAAAGGATCAACGATTTGTTTATTGGCCACTGATGAGATGGTGGACTCAGGGGAGGTTTGAGACTTCGGTTCGTAATATGTCATCTGGTCGATGCTGACTATCTTTCAATTATTAGCGAAGGACATATTGCGGTGAACTGTAGATGGGACAATAGACATCGCATTGGTGTAGCTACGACCCAATAGAATGTTGTGATATAAGGGGGCATCTATGACTTCTATGTCAATGAAAATAGTCTTTCTCGTAAGAGTAATAGGTAATTTCGGAATAAGCCAATGGGCTGGGAGGCATGGCCATCCCATGTTCAGAGAGTGATCGTGGAAGGAGCTAACTCAGGTGATCCGAGTTGCTTCCAAACTGAAGCAAACATCACACAGGTGGATCCCCCTCACCAATGATGCATCGGGAAATGTTGGAGTTCTAGATCTTGACTGGTATTTGGAAGGTGACGGAACCAGAGAGAGGAGGATGTTCTGACTGGTCAACATCAAAGACAATCAATCAATCGTCGGAAGGATCTACAATGCCAATGGTAGGTAGTAGAGTGTTTCATTGTGAAGGGCACGACTAGAGGAGTTCCAGCATTGAAATGGCAGCAAGGGATTGTGCCAAATCATATACTATGCTATACGAATGGGTAGCTTTTCCAAAAGCAACATTTCGGCATAGTGGTCCCTTAGGGATCTTGGTATGAACTTTTGCCTTAGGCTGAGGGATCTGCAAGGGACCATTAGGTGTCGAAAGAGGCTCTGTAGAGACCGAAGGAGGCGGCTCGGGGACAGATGTAGCTAGAGGCTTTTTGTACTAATGGGACCGAGTCTGAAGATTGATGTCTACAGTTAGAGGTTGATCAGAGTTCATCATGAGAATCTAGCAATCAAAGGTACCAGATGGAAGAGGTTGAGTGGCCACCTGACCTTCAGGTGGTTGGGTAGCCACAAATCCTTGCTAAGGAAAAGGATTAGTAAGCATAGTTAGCTGACTAGGCGGAACACTGGGAGGGACGAAAGGGGAGGCTTGCTATCCTCGCAATGTTGCTTGATACTCCCACATCTACCACATCTATGGTAAAAGAGGACAACCATGTGTGTAATGACCATAAACACCACAACAAGAATAGGGCTTGTTCGTGCGAACAAGCCTATCCTGCTTGGGCTGAGTGCCCTATTGCTGGTTCATAGTGTTAGGAGCATTATATTGATTAGTTCTAGGATTACCAAAGGTAGATTGATTTTGAGTGCCTTTCCTCTTATTTTTGGATGGAGGAGTATTAGCCATGCCCTGCTGTGCATACACCTGTTCCTAAGGGGGCGGTGGCTGCTGTTGTAGGGGTTGAGAAGGCAAGGGAGGTGGAGGTGCTAATGCTGGAGGAGATGGAGCACCAGATTGTGGACGCGTATAATAAAGAGGTTGGGTAATAGTGTGATAAACAGGAGGTTGGGAAAAAAGAGGAGGCATGTAGTATCCTGGATACGTGCTACCGGG
Organism: Pinus albicaulis; assembly: GCA_034641835.2. Taxonomy (NCBI): domain Eukaryota; kingdom Viridiplantae; phylum Streptophyta; class Pinopsida; order Pinales; family Pinaceae; genus Pinus; species Pinus albicaulis. The sequence goes on from CM076569.1 coordinate 927,447,589, forward strand.
AGGGGGAAAAGTGCAGGAGGTGCTGCCCCCCTGAGACAAGCCATCGCCTATGGGAGGTTGAGCATATGGATTAGAGAGAGCTCCAACGATACCGTCGGTGGCGTGTAATTCCCCCAGTGCGTTGGCACCACCGGTTCTGGGAAGATCAGGTAGAACGGTATAAACATAACCCGACTAAGTGTAGATCAGGTCATTTTTTAATGCAATTTGGAGAGCAGCCTCTTCAATTTGAGGAAAGTGTGATGCAACATATTTGCTGATGGTGGCAAGAGAGATCTAAGGAACCAATCCATGTAGATATAGTAGGTATGGGTTCGACATAGGCTCTTTCTTCTCTGCCATTCCTGGACATGGTCAAATAGGCAGGTTGCAGACGATTGTTGGAAAGAAGTCAAGAGTTTTGTACCAGTTTCATAATGAAGGGGAAGCCATAAGTAAGATAGAAAATCCCGAGCAAGAGTCATAAAGGTGGTATGAGAGGAAGGGGCCTGATCAACATACCACTTAGAAGCTTCACTAGTAAGCGTCTGTTGGAACAACCGAAGATGGATAGAGTCATCGGTAATAGAGTTAGATGAACACCACATGTGGAAAGATCGAACATGATTCGTAGGATCTTCTCCAGCAAGGCCTTCAAACTTGGGGATGTTGGAAGGGAGCTTAGATGGCATAGCAGGCCAACTAGCGTCACGGTGTATAGGGCCATTTATCAACTGGTCAAAATTGGGAAGGCTGAGGCCTACCATGAAGGGGAGCATGGGCGCAGCTGGGGTAGTGTCCGTTGTGGTCCCACTAGTGGTATTCCCAGCATGAGGTCCGGGGTTACCACTAGCATTAGGTCTTTCACCAGAAATGGTGAAGGTGATAGGGGAAGAATTGAAGGCGGAACAATAAGGATAACCCAATGAACCAGAAGAAGAGTCAGAGTGCAGACTCGGAGGAGGACTAACTTGAATCCTACGCGGAGGAGTAAGTATTCCTACCAGAAACTGAGGATGAAAGCCAAGAAGTCTCCAGGATAAACACCTTGGTGGTGCAATGATGATGACACAAACACAACACAAAGGAAAAAGAGACTGACAAGGGCAGGGAGGTGTAGGATCAACTGATTAAAATGTCGAAACAAGGGCAGAGAGTTGCAGGATCAATTGATTTCAATGTTTTAGAGTATTTTCTTGGCGGTGTTAACCAAGCCCTTTTTTGCTTAGGGTGTGTGTGCAAAGTGTGTAAATTTTAATTTTTAAACCTAGACGTTTTTAGAGAAAAATAAAAAGTGTGTTGTGTAACTGAAAATAAACCTACATATAACAGTATATGAAACTGAAATAATAGTAAATAAACAGTTAATAATGCAATAATATAAACCCAAGGAGGCGGGCCTCTCAACAAGTAGTTTGTAGGCGGGCAAAAAACTAGTCAAAACACACCAAAATAGCCAATAGATCTAAGGTTGGGAAGGACAGGGATCTAAAGGTCAAAATCTGCTGGAAAGTGGTGCAGAAAACAACAACAAATCAGAGGAAAAATTACTATAAATGAGGTGGCGAAAGGATATCTCCTGGAGGGAAACGAAGTGAACCCTAGAGGAAAACCAAAAAAAAGGTAAATGAGCTGATTTGGATGGATAACAAGCCGATCTGAAGCGGATCTGAAGGTGAGGTATTAGATCTAAAAAATGTCTAAACGCTTTGAAAATTTCAGACAACCTGCAGCAGCTAAAGCTCTTCCACAAAGTGTGGAGGGTACTGAAGCCCTAGTGGGCTAGGTTCCCACTTATTTGAGTAAAACATAAAAAGTATAGGTCCAAAAAATGTGGATATGGAGGTCAGAAAACCCTGAACAGAGGCTTAGAAAAACCTAGAAAACTTTCATAAAAACTCCCGCAAAAAATCCAGGTCGCAGTTTCTGACTTGTTTTCAGTAGAGGTCGCAGTTTTTGGGCTGATTCCCACTTCCTAAAGCTCCAAGTCGCAGTTTCTGACTTGTTTTTAGTAGAGGTCGTAGTTTTTGGGATAATTCCCACTTCCTAAAGCTCCAGATCGCAAGTTTTGGGCCAAAAGGTGTGACCTGCACTTTCGGTACTTTCAGCAGTAGATTTCAGAAAAAAGTGTCGTCTCAGCTGCGACTGATGTCTGTCACTTGCGCAATATGTCCAAAAACACACAGAAATTAGAATTTTTATCGTTTTAGGTTTTTATAGGTTAAAAAAAACATCAAGAAAAGAAAAAAAGAGGCTGAAGAGAAATCCCAGGGTTTGAAGTAGCTGGATATGCAAGGATTGGAAAAATGATAGCGGTCGTATTCGTAAATTCGTGTGGAGTCGCCAGTTGTTAGTATGAATCTTAATTCCAAGTGTATGAAAAAATACCACTTTAGCTGTGCATAACAAAAAACCCTAACAAAAAATGTGGTCACAATATGGCCCGATTCGTGCAAAGTAGGTGGACTAAGATAATCTATTAAAATTCAGATCTATGGCACTGTAAAGACATTAAGTAGAGAAAATGATTACTCCATGCATCCAATAGACAAGACAAGAATATGTTGAATGAATTTATTGATTGGCACCCTGGAGGAAACATAGAAGGGTGTTGTACGGCTTCTCCTGGGATGGTCAAGTCTCAACACCTTAGATCTAAAATTCCCTTGATGGTGTAGAAAAGCTGGCCAAGAGAGCTCGCAGTAAATATGACTATGATGGTGATCAAAGTTAGGATTCAAAAGTATAGATCCAAAGTGATCTTTAGGCAACAAAAGGTGGTAAATGAATGGGAAAACCCTTCTATTTATAACAAAATATTGAGTTAGTCTAGATATTGGTTCATAATTAAAATATTATTAACCAAATCAAGTTCCAAATTTTATAGAATATTTCATTATATTTGTTGGAGGGAAAAGGAATTTGGCTTTGGTCAAATCCCTTTATTTGTAAATAATAAATAAATGATTAATTTATCATTTTAAGGATGTGGTTGAGTAATAATTAAATAAATAATGATTTATTTAATTATTTAAGGGTGATTTAGTCATATTCAACAAAAAATATTATTTAAATAAGGTTTAAATAATTATTCTTAGGATATAATAAGATAAATAATGATTTATCTAATTAATTTCCCTGTTTTGGGTTAAATATAACCAGGAATATTAATTAAACTGTTGTTTAACTAATTATTCCTTGCGTAAAATCCAACAAATGTAGATTTATTTAATATTTCCTCATGGGGTTTCCTGTTTAGACCATAAACAACTTAATAAATGTGGTTTACTAAGTTATTTTTCATAGTGAATGCAATTTTATTTAGGGTAAAATTGGTCTTACATGGTGTACTTGGTTCCATCTAATAACAAAGGTTAGATGACCAAAAAATGGTGTAACAACTGAGTTGGGTTTCACCAAAAGTGAAGCTGATGGAAACTTGTACCAGATTATGGTTGATGGTAAGATTTTTATTATCGTACTTTATGTAGATGATCTAATCTTGACAGGCGATGAGCGGCTGATACATTCTAGCAAAGAGGATCTTGCAAGAGAGTTCAAAATGAAGGACATGGGACTCCTTAATTATTTCCTTGGTTTGGAAATATGGTAACGGGATGGTGAAATTTTTGTTTCTCAAGCCAAGTATGCTAAAGAGATATTGGGTAAGTTTCACATGGAGAGATGTAAACCCATGGAGACTCCTCTTCTAGGAAATTGGAGGAAAGAGGATGCTACCCCAGGAGAAGTAGTGGTTTCTACTATCTACAGGTAGTTAGTGGGTTCACTGATGTACTTTGTGAACACTAGACCAGACATTTTCTACGCAGTTAACCAGCTGATTCAAGCTATTGTTAAGCTGACCAAGCTCTTTTGGAAGGTGGGGAAGAATTTCTTAAGATATCTCAAGGGCACGATAGAGTATGGATTATGGTATAGACGTACAGAGGGAGGGAAGCTTCAAGGCTTCACGGATGCAGATTGGGGAGGCAATCCATTGGATAGAAAGAGCACATATGGAGGGATCTTTAGCATAGGATCGACGACAATTTCTTGGTACAGAAGGAAGCAACTATCTATGGCACTCAGTTAGTTGAGGGAGAATACATTGCAACAAGTTAAGATGCATGTGAGGCCATCTGGATGAGAAAGAACTTGGTTGGTTTGTTTGGTTCTTAGATTGATTCGACGGTGATACATTGTGATAACCATAGCTGCATTAAACTCTCGGTTAATCCAATATTCCATGATAGGTCCAATCACATTGACATCTTGTACCACCATCTTAGATATTGTGTCCACATATGCATAATGTTACTTCGGTACATTCCCATGAAGGACCAAGATGGAGATATTCTAATGAAGGCGCTCACTAGGAGCAAATTCAAATACCATAGAGGCAGGATCGAGGTGGTAGATAATCCATTTATTTTTGATACGGAGTGTTGAAGTCCAACAAGAAATCACATCATAGACACTAGTGTGGGACTAATAGTTCCTATCAACACCTACAGTAGTGTGGGCTAAATTTGGTGCAATGTTTAGTTTAATTTTCCCTTAATTAAATTGGACAATAAATTGTAATCTTATCTCAAAATCACTTCTAAAATTTAATTTAGTGTGATAAACTTAGTTAGATGATGAATTTCGTGTTGAGGGTAGTTGGTGAGGCATGCAGAGTAATTCTAGTTGTAACAGAGTTCGAATTGCAGCTGGTGCATTAGTTAATGCATGAGATATCAGTTAACTCAATCTAGGTGAGTTAAATTCAGTTGAACTAGTTGTAACTGTTTGTTACACTAGTGAGAGATCAAGTGAAATAAATGTTATTTAATTCACAATCAGTGATCTAACATGCAACTGATGATTTAGTATTAATAGCTATATGCATGTCAGTTCCAGTGGAGACCTAGTTGAGACAAAGGTGAAAGGGATGTTAACTATTAGTTGTAGGATTATTGGGTTTCACCCATGCAACCAAACACACATTGGATTGCCCATGATCCTTGTGAAATTTAGGAAGGCCAAGATTCCTAAAGAATAAGGATTTAATTCATCAGGAATTGCGTAAGAAAGGCAGGTTGTTTAAAGGCTGAGAATTGGCTAAGTAGTGGTAAATTTTGTCTAGGACAGTGTGAGACAATTAGTTGATTGCTAGAGACTCTTGTGAGAAGAGGGAATTGTATTTTTTTCATGTTTCCATGCTGAATATACAATAGAAGATAGTGGGGTTTTGAGCAGCAAGATTTCCCCGGGAAATTATATGTGTTGTGATTTGATTTGATTCTTTCTTTGCTTCATGCAATTGACAATTGTGCTTAATTTCCAAAATTTATTTGTCGAAGTGATTCAGTATCTAGCTCTAGTACATTGTTAGATTGGATTTAATCCATTGATATACTTCTGTTTATATAATTTCTACAATACTTTTTAGAATATTTTTTTTTTAAATTCCTACCCTAACCCACTTATTTAGATAATCTATCAATGTATAAGGCCACCTTATTGGAATAAAAAGGGTCATTTTCATTAATAAATCCCAAATTAGTTAGTATTGGTCATGATCCTAATACTTCCATAGAATATTTTTTGTTAAATTCCTACCCTAACTCAATTATTTAGATAATCTATCAATGTATGAGGCCACCTTCCTTTAATAAAAAGGGTCATTTTCATTATTAAAGACCAAATTAGTTAGTCTTCCCTCACTAATAATAATGGGGCTCTTAGGTACTTATGATTCTCTATGGATATCTATAATTGAATATAAGTTTATATAACATTTTGTTAGGAATTGTTATTGTATTTGGATCTTTGATCTAGGAAGTTTCCCTCTTGAAGATACAAGTAAATATAGCTTTCTATTTTTATTATCAAGAAATACTTCTTAGGGTTTATCTATTTTCTCTTGTATTTTCTCATTTATATAGTAAGTTCCATAGGTATACTTGAAACTAGCTTTAGATAATTTAATCATTCTTCTCATTGCTAGAGGAGATCATTCAAAAGTACTTGCGTAGTTGGGTAGCACAAGTAAGGGAACAAATAATCTTCCTTAGTTAGGGCCATAAGATATTGGGATAAGTACTATTGTTAGATCCCACAAGTATATTAGAGAGTTATAGCATGTAACATTCATTTTTTCCTAATGACACAATCACCTTTTCTAATTAGCTCACTTATGGTGGAGTCATATAAATCACTTCATACAAAATCCTTGAAAATTATAATGGCCTCTTTATCTATTACTACTATATAGGATCAATTGGATGCTCAATACGTGAGTTTTAATAGTTATATTTAGGAAAATAAGTAGACCATAAGTATATGGGATCATAAGTTGGATGAGAAGTTGGATTAGAAAAATAAATAGAACCTATCCAACATTGAAATGATGTCGAATAAAAACATGTTAGGTATCTTATCTCAAGGCATACTAGAAGAATACCATGGGACTACATAACGTATTGAAATAAACTAGGAAGAAGCTTCTAACTTATGTCTATTAAGCCACCATAATTCTCTTTATATCTGCATAGAAATAGAAGAATTGATAATAACATATGGAATTGTTCTTATAAGGTGGAATTCAACAATTTTGATGGTATTGACCTATTAGGATAGGTCACTCAAATGTGAAATTTAATTTTCAGCCAAGGCATTATTGATGAAATGATGAAACTTAGGGAGGGGTCCTGTATCTAGATCTAGAATGGTGGCAGTGGTGGAAATGGCATAAAAAATTGTATGTGGTATATATCACCTAGAGTTAGTTTATGGAATATACCCATGTACATTTCAATTTTTGGGGTGGCTCGCTAATTTACACCAATTACAATTAGTCATAGACTTTATGGAAAACCTTGGGAAATTATTCATTCAATCACAATTTATAATTAAACATCTTCTTACAAGGTCAAAAATCACTTATTGAGCCTTAGAGGCATAGATGGTGATAAATGCATAAATATAAAATCCATCCATCATTCTTGACACTCACAATTTCCAATCAAGATTATGATAATTTTGGAATTCATTTTTTATTTCTTTGAGTATAGAAACAAGATTTAAAAGAATCTAAGTAATCTTTAGTCAAAAAAACCAATTATGATCTCTATGGATATTCCTATTTTTCCTCTTGAAACTATGTTTTAGTTCCTATCACTCATCCTTTATATGCCAAATGTCTATTGGTGCACATATCCCTCTCAAAACAAATAATTCCTTTGTATTCATTGTTTAAGCCCCATGTTTGACCCATGAGCCCTAGAAATAAATATTGTAACACTCCATTGGGTAGTTGGGTAGCACAAGGGAAAAATTAATCCTCCTTAGTTAGGGCCATGAGTTATTGGGATAAGTACTATTGTTGGAGCCCACAAGTATATTAGAGAGTTATAGCATATAACACTCTTTTTTCCTAATGACACAATCGCCTTTTTTAATGAGCTCACTTATGGTGGACTCATATCAACTACTTCATAAAAAATCCTAGAAAATAATGGCATATTTCTCTATTACTAGTAGATAGGATCAATTGGATGCTCAATACATTAATTTTAATAGTTGGATTTAGGAAAATAAGTATACCATAAGTATATGGGATCATTGGTTGGATGAGAAGTTAGAGTAGAAAAATAAATAAAACCTATCCAACATTGAAATGATGTCGAATAAGAACATGTTAGGTATGTTATCTCAAGGCATACTAGAAGAATACCATGGGACTACATAACAAATTGAAATACACTAGGAAGAAGCTTCTAACTTATGTCTATTAATAGACCATAATGCTCTTTATCTCTGCATACAAATAGAAAAATGGATAATAACATATGGAATTGTTATTTTAAGGTGGAATTCAACAAGTTTGATGTTCTTGACCTATTAGGATAGGTCACTCAAATGTGACATTGAATTTTCACCCAAGGCATTATTGACTATATCTATAATGATGGGAATGTTGGGAATGGCATAAAAAATCATATGTGGGATATATCACCTAGAGTTAGTTTATAAAATCTACCCTTGTACATTTTAATGTTTGGGGTGGCTCGCTTATTTACACCAATAAGGATTATCCATAGAATTTATTAGAAACTTTGATAAATTATTCAGTGAATCACAAGTTATAATTAAACATCTTCTTACATGGTCAAAAGTCACTTATTGGGCCTTAGAGTCATAGATGGTGATAAATGCATAAATAAAAAATTCATCCATCTTTCTTGACACTCATCTCCCAAGGATAATTCTTTAAGAACAAAACCTATTCATCCATTAAGTAAAAATGTTATCCCAACATAAATGGAAAACCACGAAAGATGTGGAATCTATCATAATTGTGAGGAAAAATACGATCTAGGTCATTAGGGTAAAGAAAAAAAAGTGATCCAAATCAATATCAATAATGAGGAAAACATAAAACATTCATTCCCTCATGAAGAGACCATTATATCCTTGTATGCATTATTAGACATTTCAACTCCAAAAACCTTGAAACTTGTGGTTACATCAAGCATAAAAATACATAATCCTATTTTATGGTGTAAGTACTCACAATTTCATTCAAAAAAGAGTGGTAGAAGCACCCCATTGTTTTGTACACCTGAAACACAAATTTTGAGACATGATAGCCAATGGAGGTATGATGAATGTGGGGGTAGATGTGAAAATATCAAACTCCAAATGGGAGACTATCAGTGAAAAAAAGATTTATTTCCCACTAATATGGATGGTTTTAATATAGTATTGTGGATAGGATGGTTATGCATGTTGGGACTAGTCACCATAGGTTTTCAAACAAATCAATAACTCTAAAAAGGGTTATAGACACACCCTTTAAAGGATTCAAGTATTTCCTAAAATTGTTAACCCGAATCATATGGAGAAGTAATTAAAGAAAAAATATTCTATTATTTTTACCAAATTAATTCCATACAGATTATAGATAATATAACATAAGGATTCACCCAAAATTATAACGAGTTCTTGAAAAAAATAAGTAGGTATTTTAGACACCAAAAGGTTCATTTCCCTCTTGAGGAGTGCACGACCATGGCATTCCTCCAATTCCCACAAGTCAAACAAAAAATGTGCATCCTTATTAATTCCCTTTTGCATAAAATAACGAAATAAAAATGTCATTTAAGAACTACTAGAGGCAGGGATTGTATTTCCTAGTAGAAGCCCTTACTCATCACCAATAGTCACAATGTTAAAGAGGGGAGGAACTTGGCACACATCTTCATTTTTAGGCTCTCAATTGGTGGATGATTAAGGACGATGTTTCATTTAATTTATTGATGATCCCCTGTATGAACTTCATGGAGAAATATGTTTCACTAAAGCTTCATCTACATTTAGGATACCACCAAATCAGGTTGTAAGAAACATGCACCCCTAACACAACCTTAAGGTCACAAAAAAATGTCATTATGAGTTTATAGTGATTCATTTTGGTCTTTTTAATGCACCATCCACCTTATATATCCTCATGAACAAGATTTTCAAACCCTTCCTATGTAATTTTTGTTGGTATTCTTTGATGATATCTTGATTTAAAATAAAGCATGGGAATTACACAGTTAGAATGTTGATAACTACTTGCAACTCTTTCAAGATACCCAATTACTAATGAAGTTCTCCAAATGTGTTTTTCAGGCTCCTGAGGTTGAATATTTGGTCACATTTTAACTCATGAAGGAGTAAAAGTTTATCCCAATAAATTGGTAGCTATGTTGGATTTTCCCCATCCTAGAACACTCAAGACATTTAAAGTATTCTTAGGAATTGTTGGGTGTGTGTTATATTATTTCCATGAATAGTCGCATGCATGGAGGGGTCACAGGGGGGCAACAACCATCCCTTTCCAGGGGTTTGCAAGGGGTGGGTAGCTCCTTGCATACGGTTAGGGGCAATGCCTCGAGAAAAAAAAATTGGACCCTATTTTAGGTGGGCGGAACCGCCTATGGTTTTGTGGATGGGTTTGCACATGTTTTTGGGGCATGATGGTTTTCCGCCTCTGGTATTTTTTAGATCTGGTTAAAGGAACTACATATATGTTCTAGTCCAGAGTTAATGGGTTGGGGTTTATGAATTCTTCGGCATGTATATATATTTGTTGTAACACCGAAAAGAATATAATGAAAAATCAAGCTGGTAGCCCCGATTTGGGATCCAAGCGAAAAATATTTGTGTATATTTGTTTTATGTTTTATGATCTTTATATTATATTTAAGAATTAATTTGCAGATAATTTATGCATAGGGTTAAAACCTACATTTGGTGTCAGAGTTTTTTAGGCTTCAAGGGATGCCTTTGTTGTCGAGGGTTTTTTTGCTCGGGCCTGTGGTAGACCCTGTTCAGTGGGAGATCTATGAGATCGATTCTCGCGGTGAAATAATATGGTGAGCAGTGGAAAGATAGAGATCAAGAAATTTAATGGTCAGTGTTTTGATTTGTGGAAGCTCAAGAAGGATCTGTCGGTGGATAAATATTAGTGGATCGTAGTAGATCCGAGTACTAAACCAATGCCAATGTTAGATGAAGACTGGGTGAAGTTGGATCAGAATTCAAAGAGCACAATATGGCTGTATATCTCAGATTCGTATTATTGAATGTATCTGGGAAGCTATGATGAAGACTTTGTGGGTAAAGTTATGGACTTTGTACCAATCTAAGTCTCTGGTGAATAAATAGTTCCTGCAGAAAAATCTGTATAACCTGAGGATGAAGGATGGAGACTTAGTGACAGAGAATCTGAACACCTTCAATATTGTGGTAAGTAAGTTTTCGTCTGTTGATATTAAAATCTCAAATGAAGATAAGTGCATCAGTTTGTTTTTTTCTCTACCATATTCCTGGGACAGTCTGGTTATTGCAATAGATAGCAATACAACTACCTTGAATTTTGATGAAATTGTCTCAACCTTGTTGTCAGAGGAAATAAGAAAGAGAAATATGGAAGGCTAGAATGGGATATCTAAATCTCCAAGAAATCTTGTTAAGGTGTGTTGTAAATGCGGAAAGGAAGGGCACTTCAAAAAGGACTACAGATCTAAATCTCCTGAGAAAGGAAAGGGATTTGATGATTCTCCTTCCACAGAGGAAAAAACCACCTCAAATGAAGGTGGGGATGTGTATTTGTCTTCTTGTTCAAATAAACATGTAGTTCATGATGCATGGTTGAGTGAATCAAGTGCATCCATTTACTTCACTCCCAATTGGGAGTGCTTCTGCGAGTATGAGAAGTATGACGGTGGTGATGTATTCTTAGGGGATGATAAGTAGGAAAAAATCCTTGGATGTGGAAAATTCAAGTTGAAGCTACAAGGTGGAAGGATTATAACACTTCTTGGTTTTTTCATATTCTTACATTGGCCAAAAATCTAATTTTTGTAAGCAAGATGGTTGATGTAGATGTAAAAACAATGATCAAGAAAGATACCTACAATATGGTTTGGGAAGCATTGGTATTAATGCGGGGAGTTCGAATTGGAACTTTATACAAGCTTCAAGGTAGCACTGTTATTGATGGGTGCAACAGTTTTGTGGTTCCTGAAAGTGGAGTGGAAATCCTAGTTATCTATGGAGAAAAGACCATACTATGGCATCAAAGGCCTGGACATATTGGAGAGAAGGGCCTTCAGATATTGCATGGTAATGGTATGGTATAAGGTATGTCTAATTTCTCTCTGGATTTCGATTTTTTTGAACATTGTGTATATGGGAAGCAGAATCATGTGAGTTTCCTTTTGGTGCTAAGAGGGTGAACAAGATATTAGAGCTTGTACACAATTATGTGTTTGGACCTATGTCAGTTCCATCACTGGGAAATTCTATGTAATATGTTTCGTTCATAGATGAATTCTCAAGGAATACATGGATATATTTCTTTAGGAATAATTCTGAAGTATTTGACAAATTTAAAGAATTTAAGGCTCTGGTGGAAAACTAGACAAAGAAGAAGATAAAGGTGTTGAGGACAGATAATGGTTGAGAGTTTTACAAGAAGGAATTTGAAGATTTTTGTAAGAAGTATGGTATAGCACAACATAAGACTACTTCATACACACCTCAAAAAAATGGAGCTGCAGAAAGAATGAACATAACACTAATGGAAAATGCAAGAATCATGCTCAGTGGTATTAGGTTAGGACAAGAATTTTGGGCAGAGGTAATGGAGAGTGCATGTTACATGGTTAATAGATCACCTTCATCAGCATTGGAGGATAAGACTCCACATGAGGTATGGATTGGTAAGAAACCCTCTCTTTCACATCTGAGGGTATTTCGATGCAAAACATATGTACATGTTCCAAAGGAGAAAAGGACCAAGTTGGATAATAAATATGAAAGGTGCATATTTATTGAGTATAAGGATGGTTTAAAAGGTTACAAGCTTTGGAACCCAGAAAAAAGAAAGGTTGTGTACAGTCAAGACATGGTCTTTAGAGAGGTGGAAGATGTTATTAAATAGAAGTCCTACAAAAGGAGCTTGAGAAGATAGAGTTTGACCTAAAGGATAAGTAATCAGACTCTACAACAGAACAAGATTCAGAAGAGGAAGAGCCACAAACTCCAACTGTAAGAAGATCAGTTCGGGAAAAAAGGCAGCTAGAAATGTACACTCCATCTGATTTCTATTTAAATTTTTCTTTAACTATCACTGGTGATGATCCCAGAACTGTCAGGGAGGCAGTGGATTTAGGGGATGGAAAAATCTGGAAGGAGGCCATTGTTGAAGAAATGACATCCTTGCACAAAAATGAGCCATGGGATTTGGTGGAGTTTGCGGTTGGAAGGAAGCTCATCGGGAGAAAATGTGCTTTTAAGAAGAAGATGAATGTAGAAGGCAAGGTGGGGAAATACAAAGCTCGGTTGGTAGCAAAAGTTTATTCCTAGGTGCCGGGAATTGATTTTGGTGATATTTTTTTCACCTGTTTCCAAGGTTAATTCAGTTAGATTACTTGTATATGTTGTTGCTACATTTGATTTTGAGGTATAAGAATAGGTGGATGTGAAGACATCATTTTTTCACGGGGATTTGGAATAGGAGATCTACATGAACCAACCTGAAGGATTTACAGTGAAGGGTAATAAAGAACTAGTATGCAGGTTAAAAAAGTCTTTGTATGGGTTAAAATAGCCACCAAGGATGTGGTATCAGAAATTTGATACCTATATACAGGGACTTGGCTTCACTAGAAGTAAATATGATCACTATGTGTATTTTAAATTAATTGGTGACAATTTTATTTATTTGGTCTGGTATGTGGATGATATGTCGCTGGTTGGAAATGAAAAAGAAATTATCCAAGATTTGAAGACCCAATTGTTCTCCAAATTTGACATGAAGGATACTGGTGTTGCAAACTATATTTTGGGCATGGAAACTAAGGGAGATCGGGCAAAGAGGAAACTCTGGTTAAACCAGAGGAAGTGTGTCAAGATAATATTGTAGAGGTTCAATATGTAGGATAGTAAACCGGTGAAGGTTCCTATTCCTGTAGGTGTAAATCTATTTGCTGAACAATGTCCCAAGACACAAAAAGAAGAGAAGGATATCACATGTATTCCATATGCAAGTGCAATGGGTAGCTTGATGTATGCAATGGTTTGTACTAGACCAGACATTGCACATGCAGTGGGAGTATTCAACAGGTTTATGTCAAAACCAGGGAAGGATCATTGGACAACAGTCAAGCGGGTTTTCAGATATTTGCATGGAACTAGTGATTATGGTTTGTGCTACTGGAAAAGACCAGGATTGGAAATAGTTTTGGACATCCTGTGACTTTGTTGATGCAAAGTGGGCTGGAAATTTGGACCAAATAAGATCTAAAAGTGGCTATGTGTTTAGCCTATTTGGAGGGCGGTCAGTTGGATAAATAAAAGATAGTCTATAATGGCTCTTTCAACTACAAAGACATAATACATGTAAGCCACTCATGCAAGCAAGGAAGCAGTTTGGTTGTAGAGATTGTGTTAAAGTATGGGGTTGGTGCTGCGAGCTATAAGGATAGACTATGATAGCCAAAGTGTAATTTCCTCTCTCAAGAACCATGTTTATCATTCAAAGACAAATCACATTGATGTTCAATATCAATTTGTGAGAGATATGGTTGAGGATAAAAAGGAGTTGTTGGTAAACTTTGAAGAATGTTGTAGATGCATTGATGAAGTATGTCAGCACTCAGAAGTTCTCTTGGTCTAGAGAAACAATGGGTGTTCGAGGGTTGAACTAATGACTAATCTCTCTTGTGGCTCCCTGTGGAAATAAAACAACAAGTGGGAGAATGTTGGGTGTGTATTATATTATTTCCACAAATAGTCACATGCACGGGGGGGTGATAGCCCTTCCTTGTTCCCTGCGTCGGGCACAACGGGGTGGTCACAGTGGGGGCAGCAGCCCCCCTGTCTAGGGGTTTTCAGGGGGAGGGTATCCCCCCCCTATACAGGGGTTTGCAGGGGGTGGTTATCCCCCTGCACAGGGTGTGGGGCTTCATCCTAGGAAAAAATAAATTGAGCCTATTTTAGGTGGGCAGACTTGCCTATGGTTTTGAGCACAGGTTTGCACATGATTTTGGGGCATGATGGTTTTTTGCCCCTTGTATTTTGTATATCCGGTCAATGGAACTATGGCTATGTTCTAATCCAGGGTGAATGGATTGGGGTTTATGAATGCTTCGACATGTACATATATGTGTTGTAACACTAAAAGGAATATAATGAAAAATCAAGTTGGTAGTCCCGATTTGGGATCTAGGGGAAAAATATCTGTGTATATCTGATTTATATTTTTTGCTCTCATTATTGTCTTTAAGAATTTGTTTGTAGATAATTTATATATAGGGTTAAAACCTATAGAAATTACATGTTGCTACAAGAAATTGGTTAAAAACTATGGAAAAATGTTAGCTCCCATAACTTCACTCAGAAGAATTCTTTTTTCTTGGAGTGATGTAGTAGCACATGCCTTCACTACTTTAAAGGATGTGATGTGAACTACTATGATGTTAGTAGCGCTATATTATAATAATAATTTTGTATTGGAATGTGATGCATCAATTAAATACCTCAAAGTAGTATTGAGGTAAGAAGGAAATCCCTTGGAATTTTCCAATTAGAAATTATGACTAAAATTTGGAGAAATCCACATATTATAAGTAAACAATCTCTATCCTTCATGCAATGGAGACTTTGAACCCATATCTCATATGGATAGATTTTAATATTAGGATTGACCACCATAGTGTAAAGTACTTGAAAAAATGTTTTGTTTACCAAAACAACATAAATGGTTTTTTAGGATGTCATTGTAAGATTATGAGATCATAAATATGAAGGGTAAAGAGAATATTGTGGTTCATTCTATATACAGAAAATTTGAGGAGGATCGATCACTCCTTATAGTTACCAAGTCCAAGATGGCTTAAGGAATCAAAAAATAAATGCATAAGAAATAGTAGTTTAAGGAAGCTCATCCAATGGTTTTAGGTAGACCCCAACCCCTCTAGACTCTACATGGAAATAAGATAAATTGTGGTATAAAAGGGTGCATTATGTTGACCAAATATTTATCACTAAAAAAAAGTATTATATGAGTTACATTCATCACCAATTACGTGTCACTTTTTCTTTCATAAAACCTATCAAAAAACTAATTATTCATTCTTCCAAGATTGCAAAAAAATTGATATCCAAGATTTCATGGCATTGTGTGATGCTTTAGAAAAAAACAAAGAGATTTTGAAGATGCCAAAGTAATTACAACCACTACCTATATCAACACATATATTTGGATAAATATTTCAATGGATTTTTGTAATAGCCCTCGGTTAAAATTTCATGTAATAAAAGTTAATAAAGATAAAATAAGACCACGGGAAAGGGACACCTATTCCAAGCTAAATGTTGGACAAACTATCTTATTGGGCATCACTTGTTTTGTTTTATTGATAAGGGAAATTGGAAAAGGAAACGGCTAAGGCTTTGGATAGACAAAAAGGTATTTTTGGCACATTATTTATGAAAATAATGGAAATTAGGAGAAAAGGAAGGTGAAATGTCACACATTGCATGTGAGGAGTAAAAATCAAGGACAATAATGGAAAATGGATGAAATTAGAGGTCTCATCATTAAGAAGGACCTCAGATCATCAGTTGGAAATATTTTGCTAAATTTTTGTCAGTTTACTGTTAGAATTGTATAAAAGAGGTGAAAGCACCAAGAGGAGAAAGAAAGGAAGGAAGGAAAGGAAAGGAAAAGAAAGGAAGGACAAGGAAAGAAAAGGAAGGAAAAAATCAAGTAGCTTCAATGGACATACTTGCAAGTAACAGGTTGCATGTATGATTTCTTATCTAAGTTTGACATGCATGATATGTGCATGTTGGTATTTTTTTCTTTTTTTGTCATTGGTATGTCGTTCTTTTGTTGTCATTGGCATGGATTTTTCAGGTTTCAACAATGGATTTTAGCCTAGCCTTTCCATTTCTGGATAGCCATGGTGTGATGGGATTTTTTTTAGTTTTGAGCTTTGGATTGTTGGATGGTTTCATAATCTGGGGTGAGGTGGTCTTGGGAAAATTTCCAAAGGCCTATGAATATCTTGAATGGTAATGGCGGGATAAACAATAAAGCTGGAGGGTAGAGACAAGAAAAAATCCTTAAGGATGGTGAAGGAATTCTCGGGAATCTAATCTCTGTTTGGTTTTGTGCTCTCAACACCAGTTTAGGTGTCATCATGGTGGAGTGGGTGGAGATGGTTTAAAATTTGGATCCCCTTGGCTGTGTTTGAATTAGTTTATCCCATGAGATCCCACATTCATGCTTGAAATATGGCACGGGGGTGATTGGCTGAAGAGAGATTTGGATCAACAAAAATATGGTCAGGTGGAACATGGAAGTCTCAAACCTGGTTGGTATTTGTCAGTGTTTAATAAAATCTAAGTTTCCCTTGATTTGGGTGATGAAATATATTGTTTATTATGTGGCTTTAATGGTTGTTCCCTTATTGTTATTTATCTAGTTATATGTTGGTTATGAGCATCGTTTTATGACAGATCTTAGTAATGATTATTTTCATGTTTTCACTCGTAAATGAATAAATAATGAATGCAAGACCTAATTGGTGTTATGAAAGCTAATGAGAGAAGGCATTAACCCTTCTTGCTAAACCTCAAAAAAAAAATTATTCCCTCATGTTCATACTTGCATTCATGACCTGTAGTTTTCATATCCACCAAGTTTTTGAAATAATGTCAGCCTTAGTAGGGGATGGTCAGGTCAAGTTTTGGTTTCAGTTTCTAGTTTACAAGCATTTTTCCTATGTCATTTATTTCTCTGGTAGTTGCACTTTGTTTTTGGTAGAGACTTGATTCTTGGCCCTGAAAAATTAGCACATAATTCAGATTCGTTGGCATAGAACTAAGTGGAAAAGTCCGTAGTCGCATGGAAGAATGATTATGTGTGTGACTGGGAACCGAAGGGAAGTCAGTAAGGTATTAAGTTATCAACACCATTTCCTTAAGGTCACCTAGGAGGTTGAGTGTTATCACAGTAATCCTCAACTCATGTTTACCCTGGGCAAGCCAGTTAAAGTAGGTAGATATGGGAGGAGGCGTTACACTAGGGTGGTATCAGAGCATGGTTTCATTCTCTTTGGGTAAGTCTAATGTTTTTAAGGTTATGGTTTTCATGCATGGGATCATGGTATACATTTTTTATGGCCATGCATGGTTTTGTTATGATTTTATGTCATTATATGGATATGTTTATGATTATACGTATATAAATACATGATAATGTGGACTCATCTTGTAGATGAGATTAGCCTCCACTAAACATCATTGAGGTATGGATTTTCTTTTTGTATCTATTTGGTTTATCTGACATGGTATACTTTTAGGAAGAAGAGAACCCAAGATGACATGAAAAATGGCAGATTACAATTCCCATGACACTTCCTATAGCTCAATTGGGAAGCAAGGAGAAGAGTATTATCCTAGTATAGAAGATACATTGAGGAGCTTGAGGGAAGAGATCAGAAGTTGCAAAGCATATAATTACAAGTTGGTTGAGGCTCAATAAATACTCACATTGGCTTAGGAGAAGCAGGTATAGGTTAATGCAACAATCCTTCAGAGCTTCTCGGAGTTGTAGAAACATGGACATATGAGAATCAGTCAAGAGAAGGAAGAGAAAACTGATGGAGCCTATGGTAGCAGATCTTGGTTTGAATACGACTTGGATAAAGAGAGAATAATTAGAGGTGGCATATCACTAGATACACTTGACAGGAGTACTGGTATGTATAGGCACCATTCTAGTTCCTCATTTAGGAGACTTCACCACAATCATCACCGTCATCATCCTAACGGGAGGAGGGAGTATTTAATTGAGGTGTTCAAGAATATGAAGCCCCTTACATTTGATGGAGTGATGAAGAAGCCATAAGATGTAAAGGAATGATTTCTTGGAATAAATAAATTCTTTAGATTGCACAAATATTCAAAAAACATGAAAGCCAAGATAGTCCCCTTCAGTATTAAAGGGAAATAAATTGTCTGAAGAGAAGATGTGAAGAATTTCAAGGGAATTCGGGAGCAAGACTTTATTTGGGATGACTTCGACAGGATCTTCAAGAAGAATTACTTATCAGAGAGGTACTATGATGAAAAATATAAGGAGTTTTATGAGCTACATATGGGTTCCATGACATATGACGATTATACTAGAAGATTCTTGGAGTTGTTGAGGTATGTGCCATATCTCAAGGAGGATAAGGCTAATATTCAAAGATTCATCTATGGATTTCTAGCAACATATAAATATTGGATTGAGTTTGATGATTCTAGATCATTAGAAGAAGCCATCCAAAAATTGAATCATTTTTATGAGCATTCAAAGTGCAAATATGAACCTAAACTTGACTTGAAAGTAAATGAGAAGGTAAAAGGGAAATGGTCACCGAAGCAAGGAAGACCTTAAGATGTAGGTGAGAAATAAAATGTTTCTCCTTGCAAGAATTTCAATGCAGTTGAAAAGGGACATGTGTCACAACCTGGAGAGAAGTAGACTAGAGGTGATGGTAAAGCACTATTGCAGTGTTAGATATATGGAAAATATCATTATAAGAAGGATTTTTCATTTTACCGAGTAGGTAGGCCTCATATATATAGTTCTAAGGAGGTGCAAATAGTTGGGGATGTTGGTCATAGTATTCCTTGGATTTATGCAGTTGTGCATAGCAAGTAGGAGGATCATTAGGAATTTATCATCTAGATGGACAGTAATCTTTATGATCAAGTTATTTCTATTTTGATTGATACTAGATATAATTATAGTTATGTTAATCCTGACTTGGTGGATAAGTGTGGCTTGAGAAAATAATTGCATGCAAAATCTTGGTTGGTGCACCTAGCTACGGGTACGAAGAATATATTTTTTCATTCGGTAAGAGCTTGTGTATTTGAGTTGAATGGTATGCATAAATAACACATTTTAATGTACTACCATTGGGATTGTATAATATGCTTTTGAGTATGGATTGATTGTATCTTCATAGGACCAAAGTAGATTTCTATGACAAGGCTATTAAGTGCCTTGATGATAATGGAGAAAAGAGAATCTTGCAAGGAAAGAAGAATCCTACATTAGTGAGGATGGTCATAGATATGCAGTTTAAGCACAATTGTAGGAAAGAATGTGTGATGTTTGCAGTTCATATTTCTTATGACAAGGGTAATGCTGTTAGGGATGCTAAAATATTCAAGAGGTACGATGTATTGCAACAGTTTCAAGATGTGTTTCCAATAGATATTCCAGAGTTTCCTCTGCAAAGGGAGGTATACTTTTCTATTGATTTGGTACCAAGGGAAGCACCAACATTAAAGTCACATTATAAGTTGGGCACAGGAGAGTTGGTAGAGCTGAAGTTGCAGTTGAAGGAAACACTTGATAAGGGATATATTAGGAAAATTGTATCACCTTGGGGTGCACCAATGTTGTTCATGAAGAAGAAGGATGGTACTCTTATATTGTGCATTGATTACCGACAATTGAACAAGGTGATGATCAAGAATAGGTACCCATTACCAAGGATTGACAACTTGTTTGATCTGTTGAAGGGAGTAGTAGTGTTATCAAATATTGATTTAAGATAAGGATACCATCAGGTATGCATCAAGGAAGAGGACATCTACAAGAATGATTTCAGGACCAGGAATGGGAATTATGAGTTTTTTGTAGATCCGTTTGGTTTGACTAATTCTCTAGCTAATTTTATGTGTCTGATTAATAGTGTGTTGCGTCCTTATCTGGACAAGTTTGTTATTGTATTCATTGATGATATATAGGTATATTTTCAGAATGAGAAAGAACATGCCAATAATCTAGCAGCAATGTTGAGATTTCTTGTAGAAATTATACAACATGCATGTATATCTTGGATTCACTCGATATAACAATGTACTAAATTTAAATATTGAGTCGCTTCTACAAATATTTTGCAGAATTAAAAACCCAATCGCTAATCACATGAACATGAAGAAAGATCAATCACACACAACACAGATAATTTCCAGGGGAAAGCTTGCTTCTCAAAACCCCTCTATCATATATTGTATATTACACAAGGAATCATGAAAAAATTACATAAAATTCTTCTCACAAGAATCCTCCTATATTTAGCTAATTGTCTCACACTGATCTAGACAAAATTGGGCCAATACTCAGTTAATTCTCAACCTGTCTTCAGCCTGCCTTGCTCACGCAATCCCTAGTGAATGAAATCCCTATTCTCTAGTAATTTCAGCCTTCCTCAACTGTGCTGAGTATCATGGGCATCCTATGGTGTTTTAACTACACCTGGGTAGTTTTTTAATATCACAGCTGATAGTTACATTTCCCTTTCACCGAGATCTCAACTGGGTCTCCACTCGAACTGACATGCATGCAGCTAATAATAGTAAATCCTTAGTTGCATGTGAGATCATTGATTGTGAATTAATTAATATTTAATTCGCTTGATCTCTCACTAGTGTATCTTCAGTTACAATTATCACAACTAATTTTAACTCACTTAACTGAGTTAAACTGATTACAACCTGCATTAATTATGCACCACTGCACTTCGAACTTTGTTACAACTAGAATTACTCTACATGCCTCACTAAATACCTCTAACTCAAAATCCACTAGCTAATTGAGTTTATAACTCTCAGTTAGCTATTACAAGTTATCATTGAGAATATATTACAGTTTATTGTCCATCTTAATTAAGGGATAACTAAAATAGACATGCACCAAAATAACCATGTGGACCCCACCCTAGTGTAGGTGCTTAAAGAACTAGGCGTGGGTATTTAATGCTGTTATGGATGCCAATTTCATTGTTTCTTGTTGTAAACTTCAACACTCCCTCTCAACAAGAAAGGAATTTCCTTGCATGCGACATGCAACTCATGCATGTGACATGCAACCTCATGCATGCGACATGGAACTCTATGCATGCGACATGCAACCCCATGCATGTGATATGCAACACTTCTCTAGTATTTCTCGCACATGCAAATCTTGCATGCACTTCTCCAGTGTTTCTCGCATGAAACTATTGCATGCAACACTTCTCAAGTTTTTCTCGCACATGAAACCTTTGAATTCAAACCTTCCGAAACTAAATAGCCTCCAAACAATTGAATCAATATAATGCATATGCCATCAAAGTATTCTGACTATTGCTATCTACTACACATGTCTGCTGGATCCTCTACATTGTTGACATCTGCATCCATGCACTCTTCACTTGCTGCCAACTTTGATCTATGCTCCAGTATCTGACACCGTCACTTTGATTTCATGTCCTCCTGACATCTAACTACATCAATCTAACTAATCCCAATACTGCTTCTCTGTGGGCTCCTTGTAGCCAGGTTCAATCCATGAGACCCACAATCTCTAGGATCTTGCCCAAATTTCTTCTAGGGATTAATCATGTGTGTCACCCCACCTCTCACCTAGTGGTATAGCTACATGCACTCCCTCTTCCCTTCTGGCTCAAAATTTCTCTGCTTGAGTGGTTGTTGCCACTCCATGATCCTTCGCATGTGGCTGCTCCACATCTTGAGGTTCATTCTCACCTACATGCAAATCCATCTCCCTCTCAAGGGTCAATTGCATGGCTTTCTCATACTTCCCAATGGTTGGAAGCTCTGTAGAAATCACATATACATCAAGTCTATAGAGATTATTCACATGAATCCAAATATTCTTGGATTGTCCTGTTGCTTTGTGTTTAAGGAACACCTTTCCTTTTCCCACTCACGCACATTGTAATTGTCTCGCGATCACAAAATTTTCTAACAAAAGAGCTGATTTTAAATCGACGATATCTCCCTCATCCGAGCACTGATTCGACTTATTTGTTTTTTCAATTTGGGTATTTTTTGCAAGGAATCCAAATATGCTATTTTTTTTTAAAGTTTGCATCAAAAGTTTTAGATATTCTCTGCAAAATCGTGCACCCAAATAATTCTTGCTCTCATACCATGTTGAAATTTTATAACACAACTCTGATACCATGTAGAAAATTATACAACATGCATGTATATCTTGGATTCACCCAATCTAACAATGTACTAAATTTAAATATTGAATCATCTCTACAAATATTTTGCGGAATTAAAAATACAATTGCTAATCATATGAACATGAAGAAAGATCAATCACACACAACACAGATAATTTCTTGGGGAAAGCTTGCTGCTCAAAACCCCTCTATCATATATTGTATATTCCACAAGGAATCATGAAGAAATTACATAAAAAATTTCTCCCAAGAATCCTCCTGTATTCAGCTAATTGTATCACACTGATCCAAACAAAATTGGGCCAATGCTCAGCCAATTCTCAGCCTGTATTCAACCTATCTTTCTCACACAATCCCTTATGAATGCAATCCCTATTCTCTAGGAATTTCAGCCTTCCTCAACTGCGTTGAGTATCATGAGAATCCTGTGGTGTTTTAACTACACCTTGGTAGTTTGCTAATATCACAATTGATAGTTACACTTCCCTTTCACCTAGATCTCAACTGAGTCTCCACTGGAACTAATATGCATGCAACTAATAATAGTAAATCCTCAGTTGCATGTGAGATCATTAATTGTGAATTAATTAATATCTAATTCACTTGATCTCTCACTAGTGTATCTTCAGTTACAACTAGCAAAATTGAGTTTAACTCACTTAACTGAGTTAAACTGATTACAACCTGCATTAACTAATGTACCATTGCACTTCAAACTCTGTTACAACTATAATTACTCTGCATGCCTCACCAACTACCTCTAACTTGAAATCCACTAGCTAACTAAGTTTATACAAGTTATCAATGAGAATATATTACAGTTGATTTTCCATCTTAATTAAGGGATAACTAAAATAGACATGCACCAAAATAACCCTATTGGCCCCACCCTAGTGTAGGTGCTTAATGCAACCATGTTCTTAATGTACTAGGCGTGGGTGATAAATTTTGTTTTTGGATGCCAATTTCACTGTTTCTTGTTGCAAACTTCAACATTGCTAAGAAAGAATTAGTTGTATGCTAAGCTTAGCAAGTGCAGTTTCTTTGATACAAAATTACACTACATGGGACATGTTGTTTCCAAGAATAGCATAGTAGTAGATATGGAGAAGATAAATTCTTTCATGGAGTGGGAAGCTCCTAGAAATGTGGAGGAAGTAAGAATATTCATGGGCTTAGCCGGTTAATATAGGAGGTTCATCAGGAACTTCTCACGCATTTCATATCCTATTACATCATTGCAGAGGAAAGGTAAGAAGTTGAATGGATAGAGGAGTGTGAAACTGGTTTTAAGCATTTGAAACTATTGGTGACCAATGCTCTAGTGTTAATATTGAAAATATGGATAAATAGTTCGTATTATGTACAAATGCTTGCAAGGGAGGGCTTGGTGGAGTCCTTATATAAGAGGGATAGGTGATGTGATATGAGTATAGGAAACTGAATGAGCACAAGAAAAACCACGTGACTCATGATCTTGAGTTGGCATCTATTATTCATGCATTGAAGATGTGGAGACATTATCTTCGAATGGTAGGAGGTTTGTGTTGATGAGAGATCATAGGGGATTAATATATCTATTTAAATAGTCAAATTTAAAAGCTAGACAATCTATATGGTTGGATACCCGTAGTGACTTTTACTTTGAGATCAAGTATATTAATGGAAAGGAGAACAAGGTTGCAAATTCTCTTAGTACAAAAGTACAGTTGAACCATGTTGCAACGGTGAGCTCATATGTGACAAATTTACAAGATTGGATCTTACAGGTAGGAAACTACGATGACAGGTAAAGGGAGCTTATGTGCATGTTATAGTAGGGTATCGATGATCAGGGTGTGGATTATAATATTACAAAATATGTCTTAGTGAGATTTAGGGATAGGATCTATGTGTCAGATGACATTGAAATCAAGAAGCTTATCTTGAGGGAGTTTCATGTAAAACCATATTCATGTCACCCAAGATATCAAAAGACATTGACAACAGTAAAGAAGTTATACTACTGGCCAAATTTGAAGAAGGAAGTGGCAGAGTTTGTGGCTATATGTTTGGACTATGAGTAGGTCAAAGTAGAGTGTAAGCATATAGGTGGGTTCCTTCAGCTGATTTCGATTCTGGAATGGAAATGGGAGGTCATTTTCATGGGTTTCATTATAGGTCTTCTGAGGACATTGAGGCAACATGATTTTATCATGGTTTTGGTAGATAGGTTGAGTAAGGTATCTCAATTCATTCCAGTGAGGACTACTTATTCATCCAGTGAGATAACACATGTCTTCATCAGGGATATCTTGAGATTGCATGGTGTTTTGAAGAATATTTTTATGGGACAGGGATTCCAAGTTCACTTCCATGTTTTGGAAGGATTTTTTTGCAAGATTAGGAACAAATTTTTCCTTCAACAAAACTTATCATCCATAGACAGATGGATAGATAGAGAGACTCAACATGATATTGGAGGATATGTCGAGGATGCATGTCATACATCACTAGAGGAGATGGGAGGAGTACCTTCTATTGGTTGACTTTGCATAACACAATAGTTATCAGGAGTCATCGAGGATGAGTGTATTTGAGCCATTGTATGGGGGAGCTATAACACTCCCATCATCTGGAGTGATCCAGTGAATGGGGTACTTCTTGGACCAGACATGTTGGCAGACATTGAATAGAAAATGAAAGTTATAAAGAAGAATCTAAAGGCATACAATAAAGTAACAAAATGTATGCAGACTAGCATAGGGAATTTAAGGAATTTTAGGTTGGGGAGCATGTGTATTTTCACATCAAGCCCAAGAAGATCTCCTTAAGGATCAAATCATGTGCCAAGTTGGCACCACAGTATTGCGCACTTTTTGAGATCCTTGAGAGGAATGGACTAGTGGCCTACAAACTTGGATTGCCTCCGACAATGAAAGTCCATGAAGATTTTCATGTTTCATTTCTTAAAAGATATGCAAACAATTTTGATCATGTTATTTATTGGTTTATATTGCAAGTGGAGAAATAAGGAGGATTCCATCCAAAACCTCAATGCATATTGCAGCGAAAACATCTTGTGCTCTGGAACAAAGCGCTCGAGCAGGTTAAAGTGTAGTGGAAGCACTTTGGGCCCAATGAAACAACATGGGAGATGGTTGATCAGATGCAAGCTATGTATCCTTCATTGTTTGTTGGTGAAGGAAAATTATTTGTGTGATTTGTACATATTTATGTATGGTTTGTATTGAAATACATAAATGAGATAAGTTATAAATTTCCAATAAGTAGTATGATTGTAATATTGTCATGTTTGTCATGATGGTTTTTCTTTTGAACAGGTTGTTATTGTAAATATTGTAATGAGTTGGGTTAAAAAGCTCCATAAGTAGTATGTTTTTTCTTTTCAGTATTTTTTCTGGGTATAGGTGTGGTTTAAAATTGAGGATGATGTTCCTTAAGGGGGAGGGGTCTGTAATAAGCCCGAGTTAAAATCTCATGTAATAAAATTTAATAAATTTAAAATAAGACCACGAGAAAGGGACACTTATTCCAAGTTGAATGGTGGGAAAAATATCCTAATTAGAATCACTTGTTGTGTTTTATGGCTAAGGTAAATTGGCAAAAGTAATAGTTAAGGCTTTGGAAAGGAAAAAAGGTAATTTTGGCACATTATTTAGGAAAATAATGGAAATTAGGAGGAAAGGAAGGTGAAAGGTCACATGTTGCATGTGAGGAGGATAAATGAAGGAAAATAATGGAAAATTAAAGAAATTAGAGGACTCATCAATAAAAATAGCTTAAAGCATTAGTTGGAAATATTTTGCTATATTTTTTTCAGTTTATTGTTAGAATTTTCTAAAAGAGGAGAAATCACTAAGAAGAGAAAGAAATTTAGAAAAGAGAGGAAAAGAAAGAAAGGGATAGGAAAAGAAAGGAAGGACAAGGAAAGCAAAGGAAGGAAAGGATCAAGCAGCTTCAATGGGAATACTTGCGGGTAACATGTTTCATATATGATTTCCTAGCTAGTTTTTACATGCATGGTATGTGCATGTTTGTATTTAGTTCTTTTGTTGTCACTGGCTTGGATTTTGTCGCGTTTCAACAGTGGATTTTAGCCTATATTTTCCATTTATGGATAGCCATGATGTCATGCGATTGTTCTCGATTTTTAGCTTTGGATTGCCATATGGTTTCAGAACCTGGGGTGAGGTGGTCTCAGGAAAATTCCCAATGGCATATGAATCCCTTGGTGGTTAATGGTTGGATAAAAAGTAAAGCATGAGTGTGGATAAAGGAAAACTCCTCAAGGATGGTGAAGGAATTCTACGACATCCAAGATTGGTTTGGTTTTGTGATCTTGACACCAGTTTAGGTGTGATAACGGTATGGAGAGGGTGGAGTTGGTTTAACCTTTGGATCCCATTGGTTGTGTTTGGATTGATTTATCCCATTATATCCCACATTCATGCTTGGAATATGGAATGGGAGTTATTAGATGAAGAGAGATTTGGCTCAGGAAATCTATGGTTAGGTGGAACATGGAAGTCCTGAACTTGGTTGGTATTTGCCTATGTTTAATTAAAGCTATGTTTCTCTTGCTTTGGATAAGGAAATATATTGGTTATTATGTGGATTTAATGGTTTTTCTCTTATTGTTATTTATATGGTTATATTTTGATTATAAGCATGGTTTTATGATAGATGTTAGTCATTGTTATTTTCATTTTTTCACTCATAACTCAATAAATAATGAATGAAAAACCTAATTAGTGTTATAAAATCTAATTAGGGAAGGTAGTGATCCTTCTTGTTAAACCTCAGATAATTTTTTAGTCCCTCATGTTCAAACTTGCATTCAGGACATGTAGGTTACATATCCACGAAGTGTTTTACAGAATTTTAATCCCAGTTGGGGATGGTAAGATCAAGTTATGGTTTATATTTTTGGTTTACAAGAATGTTTCCTATGTCACTTAACAAATTTTGGAGTTGCATTGGGTTCTGGGCAGAGAACTCAGTCCTGACCCTGAAAAAGTGGCACATAATTCAGATTTACTGGCATAGAACTCAGCAGAAAAGTCCATAGTCGCATGGAGGCAGGCTTATGCATGCAACTGGGAATCCATCGTCACATGGATTCCTTGGAAAGGGATAAAATGGAGCTCTGCCTTAGGGAAAAAGTGGGTTGCCTCAAGAAATAGACACTTGGAGGGGTTGAGTTACTCCTTGAGGACCCATGGCACCTGAGGGAAGTCAGTATGGTCTTAATTTGTTGAATCCATTTCCTTAAGGTCACCTAGGAGTTTGAGTCTTATCATAGTGACCCTCAGCTCATATTTACCACAGTCAGGCTAGTTAAAGTGGGTAGATAAGGGAGGAGGCATTACAATTTTATTATGGGGCCCCTAAAATTTTTCAACAAATCAGTCATTATGGTGGTTGTTGACCATCTTTCAAAAACTACTTATTTTTTGCTCTATTTCATCCTTTCACTCCTTCCTCAATGACCTAAGCCTTTATGGATAAGATATTTAATTTACATGGTATGCCCACTTCCATTGTCTTATATTAGGACCTCACATTCACTAGAAAATATTTTCAAGGGTTATTTAACTTCAAGGTACATAGTTGAATATGAAGACTGCATATCATCCTCTAATTGATGGTCAATTAAAAGTGGTCAACAAATTCTTAGGAACCTATCTAAGATGATTTACTCTAAAAAAATGTACCAATGAGCATAAGGAATTCCCTTTGTCAAATGGTGGTACAACACCAGTTGTCATGGAACTACAAAAATGATATAATATGAAGTTGTTTATGAATAAAAACCCTTGTCAATGGCATCTTATGTCCCAAGAAAATCTAAGGATCATGCAATAGATATAACACTTTACACTAGAGAAGTAATTATCCATATCCTCAAGGACAACTTTGTTACGGTGCAAAATTGAATGAATTAACAAGTTGACTAGCTAGAACCAAATATTATTTTACTAAAGGGGATCACATGTTTCTTCACTTGTAACCTTATAAATATAAATCAATAAAATATAAATTTCCTTAGAATCTAGCTCTTGATTTATATGGTCCCTATTAGCTCATACAGTGCATTGATCAAGTAGGCTATGACTTGCTTTTTCAATCCCAATGCAAGTTTCATTTAATATTTCATATGTCATATTTGAAGAAAGTTGTGGCATTAAATTACAAAGTGAAAAAAAAACTACTAGAAATTGATGAATAAGGTTTTATTTAGCTACATCAATAAGTAGTAGTATATAGTTTTAAGGATAAATTTCATCAACATATTGTTTGAGAAGTACAGATTTGATGGAAATATATGGTTGTAGAAGATGACACATGGAAAAAAACAACAATTTTGCAATAATTTTATCACCTAAAACCTTAAGGACAATGATACTTTCAAAGGGGCATGACATGTTGGGGTTTTTGCAATACTCCATCCACTTTCTAGAGCCTCATGGACAAGATTTGCAAACCCTTCCTAAACACTTTTTTGTGGATATTATTGGATGATATTTTTATTTATGAGAAAGCATGAGAATCACTAATGAGACCCAATATCACAACAATATTGTTGAGACTCCCAGGGCTATCAAATTTAATTATCAACCCAAGGTTCATAAAAACTTAAGATGTGGCAATGCCATATGCACAGTAGGTAAATCTATACTCATGTCACCTTCAGCTAATGAATCGGATCAGCGCATACATAGACCACTCCTTTCACTAGGTTTTAGAAAGGACTTGCATGTAAATACAAGAGTCTACTCTAATTGCAGAAATTTAAACACTATCCTAGTTGAAAAAATGAAAGTGTCTTCCATAAAATTTAAACTCTAACTACAATTGCATGAAGGTAAAGTAATGTACTGATTGCAAAAATGGAATATGTCAGTCTACTTGTAGGTGTAAATCAAGATTCTACTTGTGGAATGTAAATCATTACTCTAAAGTGTATGACTAGAAAATATAAGAGCATAAATAGAAAACTAGGTATAATCTACTTGCATTGAAGAATTTCCCTTCTTATTGTTGAGTTCAATATGATTTAGCTTTAGTAACAAAGCCCTTACACTTTTCATAAGAGAACAATCTTTGTGATTTAATTGTGAAAATCTATCTACTAATTCTAATTGTTCTTTTGTACTTGCAATGAGGAAATGATGGGTAAGTGGTCCTTGGTGCTCACCAACCATGGATTAAAATCATGGAGGTAATTATTAAATACCAAGGTATATAAATCAAGCTCTTAAAGAAAATGTGTTTAGGTTTAGATAATGCTACAGGATGCTACAATACTACTGCGAGATTGCTATAGGATGCTACAAGATTTCCCTGGTTTGCTATAGAATTGGATCTGAGAGCATCCTGAGGTGAGGAAAGGTGTTTTAAAGGTGGGGGAATGTGGATGAGGGTTTATGCAATATGTGTGATTCATTTTTCCAAGATTGGCACCCCTCAGAGGCCCATCTTGCACAAAATTACATGCACACGATGTCCCCAATGTCCTTGAAAAGATGATCTCAGTGGAAGAATTTGAGAGAAGTATGAGATGTCAAGGAAGAGGACGTTGATGAAAAAATGGATTTAGGATGAGTATTATAATCCTTGCAATTCACAGGTAGTACCTTCATACTAACAATAAACCCCCCTTTTTTTTTCTGAATAAGACTAATTCTATTAAGAGAGAAAACATATAGTACAATCAAGCTCTTGTTTTTCTCATGCAAGCTGTTTATAAAGCATGGGAGCCATAGCATAAAGGACAACCTCGCTCCTGAATGACAACCAAGGAATGAGCAAAAGATAACAATGATAGCAGAAAAACTAGAGCTCGACAAAGGTATCTACCCAGTGTGGGTGGATAATTGCCAAACGACATTTTTTCCCGTTTTTCTTGCTTACTTTGACCCAACCCAACCAAAGGGAACTGGTTTCCACTTGGGGCCATGACCAATTGTAGACTATCCTGCGCTGGGGGAGATAATTCCTTATCAGATTCAGAAGAAGAAGACACATGAGAACGTTTATGAGAGATCAGAGGGGCAGAGGGATCCGCAGGACTGGCTGAGGGAGCTTCCATCTGAATCCCAACATTCTCCCCATCTGCTTCAATTTCCTCATCCGCGCTGGAGAATTCTATATCATCCATTGGGGGGGGGGTAGGAATATAGGAATTCCAGCTCTTGGATTTTGGTTTGCGATTCAGATTCTTCTTTTTGCCGAGGAACTGGGTGCATTCATTTTGGAGGTGCCTCGTTTGATGACAATGGCAGCAACGGAAGGCCGTATTTTCATAATACAAGGTTTGTGTCCAATGGAAGTCCCCAACCTTGAGGTTGATCTGATCCGGTAATCCTTTGCTAATAGCTATTTCCGCACATAATCTTCTGTAGGTGTAGAGTCCCTTCTCCCTTCTTGAGGTATCTGTAGCGAGATAGCGGCCTAAGGTGTCTCCAATGGCTAAGAAAATAGAGCAATGCCAGAGATGCACTGGAAGGTTCAGAAGCCTGAACCAGATGGGAAGTTTGGTGATGACAGTTGTAGATGGGTCGAAGTATGGAAACCATGGGGTGAGGAAAAGCCCAGTCGAGCCCCAGAACCAAGGGCCTCCCGTCAAGGCTTTCTGGTAATATTCGTTTAAGTCAAAAGCCACAATGAAGAAGCCTTTCGAGCATAAATAGATCTTGCTTTTTTAGTCCAATTGGTGTGGATCCATTGGTATAAATCTACTGTGAAAGGCCATAGACCATTGAATCTGCATATGATTGTGATTTCTGCAAATTTCTGGTAATGATCGGCAATCGCAGGATGAGAGAATTTGATAGAAGGAATTTCCTCCAATTTATCCACCAATAATGGCTTGGGAGCCATAGTTGGTTGAGCTACTTTCGAAGAGGAATATGGTTGGGCTGCATCTTTATGTACTACATCTTTATAAGAGAATCGAGGAGCAGAGGTCTGCCCAAAGGACCCTCCTCTTAGACGAGGGGTAAAAACAATAGAAGCATCCCTTTGAATATAGTAAAAGGAGAGGGGAAGAGGGTCCTCTAGCTGTTTACCTTTATACAACAGTCTCTGGTAAGAGGAGGGGATCCCCAGTCGAAGTTTGAGTTTGCACAGAAGATCCTGCACAAGATCTGTTTCATGCACCCACTGCAACATCGTCTTTCCAGAGAGGAGTGTGATTTGGATCTGAAATGCGGGTGCTCTTGCTTGTGGATCTGGTTGGTCCGAGAAGAAAATATGCTTCTGGTGAGCGGTGGAGGTGGAGTCTAATGACTCACCTGCTTGGATCTCATGTTCTAAAATAAGCCCTGTCCAGCTACTAACCACTGCTTTTCTGTGGAGAATAGTATTTTCTCGATCAGTATA
Organism: Pinus albicaulis; assembly: GCA_034641835.2. NCBI lineage: Eukaryota > Viridiplantae > Streptophyta > Pinopsida > Pinales > Pinaceae > Pinus > Pinus albicaulis. The sequence continues at coordinate 927,479,547 of CM076569.1, forward strand.
TAATACGGTTAAATCACCATAGGAAGCCTCTGGTTCCTTGCCTTCAGCAAGGTCAGCGGCAACCTAGAAAGGTGGAATAAAACCCCAAAACTGTGCCTCAACTGAAACCCTTAGGCTTACTGTGAGGGCAACTGTTGCATAGCCGCTTGAAGCATTTGAAAATAATATATCCATGCCAACAACATCCACATCTGTGCTAAAGATAGGCCAATGATGGATCCTGCAACCCTTCAGAGTTCAGTTTGCAACCAAAAACTTGAACGTGCGGAGATCAGCTCTGTGAGCTGCAGTAAGGATGCTAGTAGCTCCTTGTGTCCCTAGACCCAAGGGGTCGTTGGTGTTAAGAATGGTTGAATGAAGATAAAAGCCTACCGTGAATAGTCTTCATTCCTTTAAACCTTGAAGAGCGTTCCTTCTTACTGCAAGATCTTCACAAGCAGGAGCAGCTTCACGACCAGCAGCCTGATCAAGATGGGTGGCCGAAAGGATGGGCCACGACTGCAGCCAGATCAATCTCGAACAAGAAATATTGACGAAGATATCCATAGAGCCTTCTCGCTCTTCTGTGGAGTCGTTATCAGTGGGGGAGCCGAACAGGGCATCTATTAGGACGACAGTTGTAGAGCCGAACAAGGCCAAAGTTAAATCAGCGTCGGCGGCAGCCAGGCACTCAGAAACCCTAGCGTAATCCATCGCTTTTTTACCACAATAAACCCCTTCTTACTCTTGAAAACAACATAAATTTAATGGTCAAATTGCAGCAAAAAAATCAAGATGGAAAGGATGAGTTGAATTTTATTTCATCAAGAGTTAATATATCCAAAAAATGAATCTAATCCATGTGCAAAGGAATGATATTAACTTCTAAGATGTAGAAACAAAGTATGAAAGATAAAAATAAACCAAAGCCAACAACTTTCAAAGGAAAAAAAACACATATTTTTGGCTTGTTGTTGTAGACTCCTCAACCACACTTCTCACAAGAGAGGTGGTAATTAGGCCCACAACCACAACTTTTTTAGGATAACTTCTTCATAAACAAGGAAATAAATACCACTACTTGAACAATGACAAAAACAATACATAAGAGAGACTAGAGCCTTTGGGTTGGGCCCTAACCCAAGGGTCTCAACCCTCCAAATTTAACCATTAGGGGAATTTTGAGGTCTAAAATGGGCCTCCTAAGAAAAATGTACAAAAAAAATAAACTTTATAAGAACCAATAGGATTCAAGATGATGATGTCAACCATGGGGGATAATTCACCAATTTTAAGTAAAAGGGTAAAATGATTAAAAAATAATAAAATAGTAAAACTACTTTTTCAAGTCATATTTTCAACTTATCTCCCAAAATGTTTACTCCAATTTTGAGTGGGAGTACTCCTTGGATGAAAAATTTAATTCCTCATCCAATGAGTACCCATGTTGCATAATTTCGATGGATCCTGCTGCATGAAAAACGTGATTGAAATCACGTTTTTCATGTATTTCTCATTTTTCATGTAGTAGGATCCATCGAAAGTATGAAACTTTGGTACTCCTTGGATGAGGAATTAAATTTTGCATCCAACGAGTAATCCCGCTCAAAATTTTAGTAAAAAATTTAGGAGATAAGTTGAAAATAGTAGTTGAAAAAGTAGTTTTTTCTTTTTTCCCTCTAAAATTTGATGATGTAATTAAATATTATTTTATTATTTCCACTATTATTTTATAATTTCCATAGGGGACCCATTTTAGACCTCAAAATTCCCGTAATTTCAGATGCAGACCAACAATTAACCTTTCATTAATAGGAAATAGAGTTAAAATACATCATATCATAATGGAAATAACATTCCTAATCACTTGGCTCTTATAGATCTTCCTAGCCCCAAAAATTTGAATCCTAATGATCCCTCAGGCTTTTTTATTTATAAAAAATATGACTCAGGGGCATATCCCTTGGATGGAGGACTTCTTCCATCGAAAACCTCAAAAATAGTGGATCTAGTTCTCTTAGATCCTTGCATTCACTTGATTTCATCGACTCCTAGTGGACCTCGAGCTATTGATGACTGTATATGAGTGATTCTAGGGACCACTTCGAGACAAAGGAGAGTAAATGTAGGGGCAAGCCTCCTACACTTTCTCCAGTTGCCTCCAATGTGCCTCTGCATCATAAATGTACTAAAAATTGCTCGTTTTCTCGCACATTAACCACATTAAGCCACGAAGTGTGAAAAACATCCTTGTCTTCCTACTAAGTACATTATATCCCAAAAAATGAAAATTAATGTAAGGAAAGAAATAATTTATGGTTTGAAGGATAGAAAAATAGGCCTTAAAATATACCTATTGATGGGACCCATCATCACCCCCCTGTTGAAAGTGTTTCTCTCCCTCTTAGCAACTTACTCACTGATGTGTAGTTCATGCATGGCCCTAGTGGCTTCTATGACATCCCAAGGCATCTCATATGGTTTGGGCTCCTATGGATAATGTTTAGTCAATTTAATGTCTTAAATTTCTATCATAAATTATCAACCGAGGTTAGTAATCTGATGAAGTGTGGTGCACTATATATGCTTAGTTAACCTTCGGCTTACTTCGTTGTGTATGTTTTTATATTGTTTTGGGGGGTTTTGTTTCTTTATGTCTAAAGGAGTTAATCTTAAGAAATGAAAACTATGAAATTGATCAACTAAATCTAATGAAGTTTAATGTTGAAAACTAGCTTTTAAAGAAGGAAGAAAAGGAAATGTAATTTAACTATCTAAATTGCATAAAAATGAATCAAACTTTAAACGGTTAGAATCTGATCTAAAAACATAGCATTTATTCTAATGCATTTGATCTTATGGAATTAAAGCTAATTCTATTCTATCTTATTCTAATTCTAATCCATGGGTTGAAAGCATAAATCCTATGATTAAGAATTGAAATGAAAATGCCAATCTAAATGGAAAGAAAATTCAAAGTAATGGAAAGGAAACTACTGTATGACCAAATACTCAAATATCATTCAATTTTGGAAGAATGAAAAAGTCATCTTCTTGATATGATTTAACAAGCATTTGATTATACATTTAATTAAAGATTTAATCTAAGAAGGTAATTTAAAAAGCATGTAAAGGGAACTAAACTAATGTATAACCAAATACTCAAATACCATTCAATTTTGGAAGAATGACAAAGTCATCTTCTTGATATATTTTAACAAGCATATGATTACACATTAAACTTAATCTAGGAAATTAATTACAAATCATGTTAAGTCAAATACTCAAATATCATTCAATTTTGGAAAATGACAAAGCCATATTCTTGAGATGATTTAGAAAGCATCTGATTATACATTTAAATGAGAATTTAATCTAGGAAAGCATTATAAAAAACATGTGAAAGAAAACTAAGAAAATTGTATGCTCCAATGCTTCAAACACGATCCAATTTTGGAAAATTAAAGAAATACTTTCTTGAGATGCTTTGATAAGAATAAGATTACATATTTAATCTAAAACTAATTCTGAGAAAGCATTCATTAATTTAATTTATAAAACAGTAAGCAATTTTAATCTAAGAATCAACTGTAAAGTAATGTAAATCTAACTATGAATTGAAAAAACAGAGCTAATAGAATTGAAACTAAAAACAACTAATGAAACCTCCTTTCTGTGCAGTGCCCTCTGCAATAGAATGAGTTTAAATCCTAGTAGACTATGCGTGCATCAAGAAGAGTTTGGAACAAACAATCATCGTCTTCGTTATCATAACAAAGTTTTAAGGCATACACAACATTCACAATAATAAGATTGTTTTCAGATTTCAAAATGACCGGTATTTAAACAAATTTTAATGTAACTTCCTTGAGATATTTCTGCCCACAGATGGAGATTATAGCTGAAACATAGAAGAAAAATATAAGTATCTAACTCTCGATTTGCTAGGTCAAAGAAAATCAAGAGTCTTTTGTTCTCGGATCACGTCCTTTGACCAAACTTTGAACACAAGCATAGGCACCTTTTTATGTTGAATTCAAATAGGTGGATAGGACGAGATCCATGTGTGGATCATTCAAAAGATGCCCATGTGAGTCATTACTTCATTGGCTCCTTAGAACCTGTCAAACCATTAAAGTAGCTGCGGAAATAACAATTAGCTGCACAATAGAATGAGTTTTATAGCTGAGATACAAAAATTCATTTAAATAACAAAAAACATCAAAATATAAAATAGAGACCATTCAAATGCATTCTATAAGGTAAAATATTTCATTTATCTTTGATTGGAGTTATGGATTTATGAAAAGTTAGGGAGAAGTGATGAAAAAGGATGTCAAAGAAAGAACAATTTTGAGGTTCAACATACCCCCACTAAGAAGCCATTGCATGTCCTCATGCAATTACCAAAAAAGTGAAATTATTCTCCTTTTTCATTTGTTCATACACCTCTGCTAATACATATAGTTTTCTCTTCTTTCTTTTCATTGAGGTGACTACCATTCTGGGCTTCCTCACAAGGAGTTTGTACTTGAGATTGATGACTATCCTGTTCAGAGATTTGTTCTTTCTTTTTATCTTTCTGTTATTTTTGTACCAAAGTCCCAAATGTAGGATGGCGTTATCACTGATGACTTTCTCCAATTGGTTCTGCTATTTTGAAGCTTCATTTTCCTGTTTAATGTGCCTATTCATTAACTCTAGCTCATATATTTCTTGCTTGAGGGTGTTAACCAGAGGTTCTTGTGGACTGATAGGTTGTTCTTTCATACTTGGATTCAATTCTGCATTTATTTTGTCCAATGACTCAATATAGTCATATATCTCTTGTTGTACTGGGTCAATGCATCAAGATCTTTTTCTTGCACTGCCTTCAAAATTATGTACAGGAGAATGTGTAGGACCATGTAGAGGAGAGACATTGATGGGTGATGACACTTGAGGTTCCTCCTATAAATTCAAAAACTTTGTTTCTTGGGATGGTGTCTTCTTCGTGTATTTTCAGAGTCTAGGGCTTCTCCTTGGTTGTGGAGGGTTTAATTTTTCTTCACTTGTATCCTTGCCCTTCTTCTCTGTTTTACCTCTTGTCTTGACTCCACCTTGTTTCTCATTTTTCATCAACTCCGCAAGGGTAAGTTCCTCTTCTTCTTCTTGTAGTGGAGGTTAGGCTCTTTCCTCAGTGCTTGTATCAATCTTCATTCTTCTACTTTTTCTAGTCTTGTCTTCTTTAGGCCGCTCTGCCTCATCTTGGAAATGGTTTCTGATTAGAAAACAATACCAAGAGTCTCATATACCTTTCAAATGGAATTCAAGAAGTATTTTTACCAACCCATGATGGCGCATAGTGTTGTCTATAAGCTGAATTCTTTTCTGTACATTTGTGGACATTATTTTTAAACTATTCAGCAGAAATAAAGGGAGGTTTATTTCTCCATCCTCCAAAAATTTCATCAACAACCAGACATGATAAAAAAACATGCAACCAAATCTGCCTTCACAAGTGATAAACTTCTGTAAAATTAAAAGCATATTTCTCCATTTGTTCTTGAGTGATGAGTTAGGACTACCTTTCTTGTAAACAAAAGTATCCATACTTGGATTCTTGAGGAAAAATCTCCATGCTTAATTGAGAAATTATTTATTTTTAAACCATCTCTCTCCAACTCATGGGAGCCCAGTAGCTTCAGCTATGAAGCCCTCAGTCATTGAAAATTTTATGTCTCCTATTTCGACCTCTGTTCCATCGAAAGACCTCGCAAAAGACTTAGTGATATCCTTATGGAACCCATCAAAAATTTCTATAAACCTGAGCCACTTAACCTTCTGCAACACCTCTTTGATATGAGGATGACCCTCCATGAATTTAGCTCCCACTAATTCAGTCCTAACTATCAAACCCATGTATTTTGTCGTGAAGAGTCTTACCTTCAGAATTGTTCTTCTGTGTGTGAAATGAATTGGGTTGCGAATCTAGTTGAGGATGTCAAGGGTTTGTAGGGAAATATGAGTGAAATGAATACTTGATGGGGTTTTAAGAAAAATGGATGAAGGGGTTATAGAAGTAGGATATGACCGTTTAATCATAAATGGGAAAATCCATTATGGATCGTTATGGGATATGATGCGGATGATGTGGTCGATTTATGACATGATGTGAGTCTGAATCAAATCAAATGATGACATATTGAGGCAACATGTGATCATCTACATTATATATGATAATGTTTTGATCTTTTTATTTAAAAAAAATTATGTAACATACCTTTAAAACTAACCTTTTGTTGCTATTTCCGTGATGCTGATTCTTCAGATATCCTTCAACATGATGTTCAAATGGAGTTCTCGATTTATTGTGTTCAGTATGTTTGCTTCAATAGGCTGTAAAAAAAATGTAACAGAGTTGCAGAATGTGGTATCAACTGCAGAATGAAATGACAACTATAGAATAGAATGACAGTTGTAGAATGGAAGTAGTTTTGTAGCTACTTATTTTATTGCTTTAGAAAAGGAAAGAGAACAAAGATTTTTGGGATTTTAGAATGGGATAGAAAATATAAGATGTCAGAACTCTGATTTTCATCCTATATTTTTTGTATAATGATGCCAATCATTGATTGGTTTTCATACTTATACATTTTTTTTTAATAATATATATATAAAGAAGACTAAGTTGGCGAAGAAGAAGGTTTCTTCTTCACCAACTTCATATTAGTATTATCTAGAAAATTTTTGATAAATTCCTCCTTTGTAATTGGATTATGATAGAATTTTAATCGATGTCCATTCACAAGAAGAGGTACCTTTTCTTCATCAATTGTCCTTATCCTGACTGCTCCATTTTCAAATAATTTTTCAATCTCATAAGACCCAAACCAGTGAGTCTGAAACTTTCCTTGAAATTCTTTGAACTTTGAATTGAACAGAAATGCCCAATCACCTATTTGAATTTTTTTTTCCTTTATATATTTATCATGCCATTGGGACCTTTGTTGATGGACTAGACTGGTTCTTTGAACTACATCTTGCCTGATCTCATCAATCTCATTACGTTGCTCCAATATATGCTTATGGGCTTCTGATAAGTCAATCCCCAATTGGAATGCCATCTTGAAGGTTTTAATTTGAAATTCTATAGGAAATAGGACTTGCTTCCCATAAACAAGTTCATAAGGAGTATGTCATGTTGTATTTCTCCATTTAGTCCGATAGGCCCATAAGGCTTCAGGAAGCCTATCTGCCCAATACTTCCTATGTAGATGTACAATCTTTGTGAGAATTCCTTTGATCACCTTATTTGTAGACTCCACTTGACCATTTTCTTGTGGATGATATGGAGTGGTTTTTCTATGTTTGATCTTGTAATCCTCCACAAGCCTTTGGACCAACTTGGATGTAAACTAACATCCTTGATCTGTCAAAACTTCTCTTGGGACACCAAAAAAAGTGATAATATCCTCAAAGAGAAAATTAACTACAACTTTTTCATTAGATAAAGAAAGTGCTTTAACCTCTATCCATTTAGTTACATAATTAGTACAAACCAGAATATATTTATTTTGATTAGATGGTGGATTTATTGGTCCAACAAAATCCAGGGCCCATTTTTGAAATGGTTCGATGAGTACCTGAGGTTGTAAGGGCATTTCATCTGTAGGAACATGTTTCCCTATTCTTTGACAGTTATCACACGTTTTGACATACTTCCTGGCATATTTAAAGATTTATGGCCAATAATATCTTAAATGAAGGATTTTATAGGGAGTCCTCTTATCAGCAAAGTTTCCACCACAAGGTTCATAATGACATGCTTGGAGAATATCAGGCATTTCATCTTCTCTAACACACCTTCTGATGATGAGATCTGGACCTGTTTTATACAATTCATCACTAACCCATGAGTACAATGCACTTGTCTGAATAATTTTTCTTTTCTCTCTAGGAAACAAGTATGTAGGTAAATTTCCTGCAGCTAAGTAATTATAAATATTTGCAAACCAAGGAGATTTATTAGATATTACAAATAGATATTCATCAGGAAAATTATCTTCTACTAGAGTATCATTTTTATTATTTTGAATTCTAGACAAGAAATCAGCAACTATGTTTTGTTTTCTAGGTTGGTCTAGAATGGTGATATTGAATTCTTGCAGGAGTAATAACTAGGTTGTGATTATGCCATTAGTAATATATTTATTCATTAAATATATAATTGCAGAATGATCTGTATGAATAAAGTTTTCATATCTGGTGATGTAATGTCTAAATTTGTTAATAGCATGAACAGCAGTTAGGAATTATTTTTCAATTACAGTGTAATTTAACTCAGCAAGAGTAAAAAATTTTCTTGTGTAATAGATGGCATAGAGGATTAAATATTTTTGTCCTAATACATCTCCCAGAGTTGTATCTAAAGAATTTGTTGAAATGTGAAAAGGTAGTTTCCAATTTGGACCTCTTAATACGGGTGCTTCAGAAATATTTGTTTTTAAAGTTTCAAATGCCAATTGGCAATCAAGATTCCAACTGAATTCACAATATTTGGTAAGAAATTTGAAGAGTGGGGATGCTATTTTAGTGAAGTTTTCTATAAATCATCTATAATATCTTATGAATCCTAGAAAACTTCTGACATCCTTTTGAAAACTTGGAACTGATAATTTGGAGATGAATTCAACCTTAGATGAATCAACTTTAATTCCATCTCCCGAGATATGATGTCCTAAAAAAAATCCTTCAATAAACATCATAAAACATTTTTCATGACTTAATGAAATATTTATTTCTTTACATATTTTAAGAACCTTTTTCAAATTTCCTAGAGCTTCTTCAAATTAATTCCCATAAACTGTAAAATCATCCATATATAATTCCAAAAAATCAGAGAAAATTCCTAATATTGCCCTTTGGAATGTTGCAGGTCCATTGCACAAACCAAAAGGAAGTACTCGGTAGGCATAGGTTCCCCATGGACAACTGAAAGTGGTTTTATCTTGGTCTTTAGGTGCTACCCGAATCTAATTGTAACCACTAAAACCATCCAAGAATGAGAAATACTTCTTTCCTGGTAATGTATTGAATACTTGATCTATGAAACGTAATGGAAAATGATCTTGTAGCATAGCTTTATTCAATTCTTGATAGTCAATGCATACCCTCCACTTACCATTCTTTTTAGGTACAATCACCAAGGGAGAAACCCACTGAATGTCTGAAATTGGATAGATGAAGTTTACATTCAACAATTTTTGCAATTCTTCTTTCAAATTTTCCCTAAGATTTGGATTCATCCTTCTTTGAGGTTGTCTAATAGGCTTAAATTTTTTCTCAATGTAGATATGATGTATACAAGTCTTAGGACTAATTCCTTTCATGTTAGTGTATTCCCATGCATATGAAAAAGAATGATGTTGTAATGTTTTGATTAACTTTTCTTGTTGTAATTTTTCCAAGTTTTTGTTTATTTTCAAATATTTACCCAGAAATATTTTACCTGTAGAGTTACCAAACTCTTCCATACATTATAGAGACATCTTCCTAGATGACAAGTATTCAATATTTCATTGTTCTTGAAAATGATCATGTTCATATTCTGAGGATGACTCAAAGTTTTCTATTGAATTTAAGATTTGACTATCTTCACTAATACAAGAAATAGTAAAGAGAGGTTTTATATCATTGTCATCATCAATCCATTCTTCATCTTCTATTTTTGTGATTGTTCTTTCTAGAGGATATAAATTGAATTTCTTTGTTGAATTGCCATTAGAAATGTACATGTCACCATATCTACAACGAATGAAAGAATCGGTTGTAGCCAACCTCGGTCTTCCTAATATTAGTGGATGTCCTCCTAGGTTGTTCTTGGGGGTTAAAATCATAAAATCGACTAGATACTCCCAAGAGTCTAAGGATACTGAAATGTCTTCCAATACACCATCTGGCTTGATTACTGATATGTTTGCTAGTTATAGTAATGTAGGTGTATACTGAAGGTTTGGAAGCTTGAGTTTTTCCATGGTTTGTTTGCTCATGATGTTTATGGCTGCTCCTAACTCAATCAATGTATTTGGAATTTTGATATCACTGATATGTGTTTTTACAATTGGACTTCCTAGATCTAAATATTTTTGTATGGCAATTTTTCCTACTAACTTAATTATTTTTATTTCTTTTGTTTTTCTCCCTGATTTCTTCATGCTCAACTCCCTTATTGTTTTGGCTAGAATTGGAACCTCTTTAATGGCATGTAGCAAAGGAATTTTGATACACATTTTTCAATTCATCTAGAAAACCATAATTGGGCAACTTTATCTGTTTTTCTACCCAGGCTTTATCAACTTATAATATTTTAGGAAAAGGAGGGTTAGAAATAGATATTGATGGTTTCTCTATGATAGGAGTTGAGTTTATTGGTTTTTCTTGTTTTTCATTTTCAGAATTATGGTTCTATTGAAGAGATGCCCCTTCTTCAAAACTTTTATTTTGCTGTAGAGAAATTTCTTCATCAAAATTTTCTTGTTCTTGAATAACAACAAAAGGCTTTTTCCTTTCTAATATTCTACCAGATCTAAGTTAAACATCATTAAGATCTGGTGGAGTAATCATGTAAGTTGAAAATTGTTGTCCTTCTATGGTGTAAGCATTTTGAGTTTGAGAATTTTCATTATTTGGGTTTGGCAATGGCTAGGCGAGTAGTTGGTTTGGTCTTTGCAGAAATGGTAATGAAAATTCTGGGTTTTGGTTTTGGAGTTGGGGTTGTGATTTTGTTGTGTAAAATGTTGGGGAGGATAGTATGGATAGGAAGGAGGATATGGATAGTATTGAGAATATCTACCATAGGGATTTTGCATTCATTATGTCCAGGGTTGAGGTTGGGACCAAGGTTGTTGCCAAGAATTCCAATTATTTGGTGGGGTATAAGTATACATTTGGTTGTTAAAACCTTGAGTTTGTGGCCCCTGCCATGGTCTTCTAGAGACAAAGCAAAGGGGTTCTACTGGATTTGAAGTTACTTCTTCCTGAAAAACAACCTTAAGATAGGAATAGAAGGACAACTCTTAGTTTCATGATTTTCTGAGAAAATAACACAGGTCTCTATGAATTTTAAAGCAAGAGGACATTATCTTAAGGCATGCTTCTTTCTACATTTAGGACAGAAAACAAATAAGGCATCAATTTCGACTTTCTTCTTGTTTTATAACTTAAGGGTGTCTATCTTCTCACTAAGACTTCCTAAGATATCTGTTTTAAATTCATCAAGCATATTTCCAATTTCTACCCTGCTTACTGTTCCAGTTGCAGATTTATTCACTCTAGAGAGAATATGATCTCTTGTATTTTTCCAGTTCTTGATTTTCCTCTTGAGATATGAATGCATAACTCACCAATTTCAGGTAATGTGAGCTGAGAGATGTCTCCCCTCCCTATCATGTTTATAATGTCTATCCATTCATATGTAATGGATTTTAACAAGAGAGCTTTTACAGTATCTTGATCTAAGTTTTCCATTCTAGCTCTTTTTATGTTGTAATTGAATCCTTCAATTAGATCCTGCAGGTTCTCATCCTCATTTTGAATCATCTTGAATATTTCATCCTTCCGATTAATGGGTAAACAATAATCCAAATATCTCTGTAAAAATGCAATTCTCATATCATTCCATGTATTAATATATTGTGTGATTAAACCCATGAACATTTTAATGTTGCTCCTTTAAGTGTTGCAGGAAATAGCTTAAGTTTTTGAGAGTCTTGTAAGTAGTCATAATATCTACACAAAACTTTGAATTTAAACAAAAAGGTTTCGGGATCTTCATTCTTTATTCCATGGAAATTTGGAAGAATGGAAGGTGAAATATTTTTCATTGTGGCATTTGTATTCTCATCGACTATAGGAAATCCAAAAGAATTATCATCTTCCCTATTTCTTCTATTTTCTTCACCTCCTCCTTTGTTCCCTCTACCTCTTCATCCTCCAATTCTTACATTTTCTCCATTTAAAATTTCTGCTTCTCCTTCTCCTACCATTTTAGATTCCTCAGAGCTAATATAAGGTTCTAAATATAAATTTAATTACTCTTCCTGTAGTTCTTCTATCAATGGGATATTGAAGAAAGTTTCTTCTTCTTCCTCCTCACTAAGAATTTCTAACTCTTCTGCTAGAATGTGTTCTCCTGTAGAGGTGAAAAATGTTACTCCTTCTGTTGGACATCTAGGATCTTCTTACTCTAAGACTACTTGAATGAATGAAGTAGGATATCCTCCTGGTTGGATTTCTAACCGTAAGACTTCAGGGAGTCCATGTCTGGTGAAATATGGAATATGAGTTTAAGATGGTGGTGTAGCACTACGTGGTCTAGGTGGGGTGAGTGGTGTTGTTGGAATCAAACTCCTGCCTCTAGCTATGAATATACCCCTAGAATATATTTCTCTACGCTTGTCATTTTTTTAGATGTAAGAAATAAGGTTTCCTAATTACACTTCCCCGACAACAGCGCCAAAATGTTTAGTCAATTTAATGTCTTAAATTGATATCATAAATTATCAACTGAGGTTAGTAATATGATGAAGTGTGGTGCACTATATATGCTTAGTTTGCCTTATTCTTACTTAGTTGTGTATGTTTTTATATTGTTTTGGGGGGTTTTGTTTCTTTATGTCTAAAGGATTTAATCTTAAGAAATGAAAACTATGAAATTGATCAACTAAATCTAATGAAGTTTAATGTTGAAAACTAGTTTTGAAAGAAGGAAGAAAAGGAAATGTTCTTTAACTATTCTAAATTGCATAAAAATGAATCAAACTTTAAATGGTTAGAATCTGATCTAAAAATAGAGCATTTATTCTAATGGCTTTGATCTTATGGAATTAAAGCTAATTCTGTACTAGCTTAATCTAATTTTGCTCCAAGGATTGAAAGCATATATCCTATGATTAAGAATTGAAATGAAAATGCTAATCTGGAAAGAAAATTAAAATTAATGGAAAGGAAGCTACTATATGACCAAATGCTCAAATATCATTCAATTTTGGAAGAATGACAAAGTCATCTTCTTGATATTATTTTGACAAGCATTTGATTGTACATTTAATGTAAAGTTTAATCTAAGAAAGAAATTTAAAAAGCATGTAAAGGAAACTAAACTACTGTACGAGAAAATACTCAAATACCATTCAATTTTGGAAGAATGACAAAGTCATCTTCTTGATATGGTCTAACAAGCATCTGATTACACATCTAAACTTAATCTAGGAAATCAATTAAAAAGCATGTAAAGGAAACTCAACTACTGTATGACCAAATACTCAAATATCATTCAATTTTGTAAAATTACAAAGCCATATTCTTGAGATACATTAGCAAACATATGATTATAATTTTAATTGATAATTTAATCTAGGAAAGCGTTATAAAAAAACATGTGAAAGAAAACTAAGATAACTGTATGCTCCAATGCTTCAAACACAGTCCAATTTTGGAAAATAGAAGAACTACTTTCTTGAGATGCTTTGATAATCATAATATTACAAAGTTAATCTAAAACTAATTCTAAGAAAGCATTCATGAATTTAATCCATAAAACAGTAAGAAATTTTAATCTAAGAATCAACTGTAAAGCAATGTAAATCTAACTACAATTTGACAAAATAGAGCTAACAGAATTGAAACTAAAAACAACTAACCTCCTTTCTGTGCAGGGGCCCTTTCCAACAAAACGAGTTGAAATACTAGAAAACTATGCGTGCATCAAGAAGGATCTTGAACAAACGAACATAGTCTTTGTATTATCAAAACAAAGTTTTAAGGCGTACACAACATTCACAATAATAAGATTGTTTTCCGGTATCAAAATCATCAGTATTTAAACAAATTTTAATGTAAGTGTCTAGAGGTATTTCCGCCAACAGATGGAAATTATAACTGAAACATAGAAGAAAAATTTAAGTAGCTAACTCTCGATTTTCTATGTCCGAGCAAATCAAGAGTCTTTCATTCTTGGATCACGTCCTTTCATCGAACTTTGACCATGAGCATAGGCACCTTTTTCTGTCGAATTCAAACATGTGGATAGGATGGGATCCATGTGTGGATCATTCCAAATATTCCAATGTGAATCATTCCTTCATTTGCTCCTCAGAGCCCATCAAACCATTAAAGTAGCTGCAGAAACAACAATTATCCACAGAATAGCATGTGTTCTGTAGCTGAGTTACAAAAATTCATTTAAATAAAAAGAAATATCAATATATAAAATATATACCATTCAAATGAATTCTATGAGATAAAATATGTCATTTATCATTTATTGGAGTTATGGATTTATGAAAAGGTAGGGAGAAGTGATGAAAAAGGATGTCATAGAAAGAACAATTTTGAGGTTTAACATACCCCCACTAAGAAGCCATTGCATGTCCTCATGCAATTACAAAAAATGTGAAATTCTTCTCCTATTGCATTTGTTTAGATATCTCTGCTAATACATCCAGTTTTCTCTTCTTGATTTTCATTGAAGTGACTTCCATTCCGGGCTTCCTCATAAGGAGTTTGTACTTAAGATTGATGACTGTCATGTTCAGAGATTTGTTCTTTATTTTTAGATTTATGTTATTTTTCTACCACAGTCCCAAATGTAGGATGGTGTTATCATTGATGACTTTCTCCAATTGGTTCTGTTGTTTTAAAGCTTCATTTTCTTGTTTAATGTGCCTATTTAGTAACTCTAGCTCATAGATTTCTTTCTTGAGGATGTTAACTAGAGGTTCTTGTGGAATGATAGGTTTTTATTGCAAACTTGGATTCACTTCTGCATTTCTTTTCTCCAATGAATAAATATAGTCATATATCTCTTGTTGTGTTGGGTCAATGCTTAGAGATCTTCTTCTTGGATTGCCTTAAAAATTAGGTACAGGATAATGTGTAGGACTATGTAGAGGAAAGACATTGATGGGTGATGGCACTTGAGGTTCCTCCTCTAAATTCACAAACTCTGTTTCTTGTGATGGTGTCTTATTCATGAATTTTTAGAGTCTAGAGCTTCTCCGTGGCTATGGAGGGTTTAATTTTTCTTCACTTGTAACCTTGCCCTTCTTCTATGTTTTACCTCTTGTCTTGACTCCACCATGTTTCTTATTTTTCATCAACTCTGCAAGGGTAAGCTCCTCTTCATCTTACTATAGTGGAGGTGAGGGTCTATCCTCAGTGGATGTATCAGTCATCCTTCTTCTACTTTTTCCAGTCTTGTCTTCTTTAGGCTTCTCTGGCTCATCTTGGAAATGGTTTCTAATTAGGAAACTATCCAAAGAGTCTCTATACTCTTTTTAAATGGAATTCAAAGTATTTTTACCAACCCATGATGGTGCATAGTGTTGTCCTTGAAACTAAATTCTTTTAAGTACATTTGTGGACATTCTTTTTAAAATATTTATTATAAATAAAAGGAGACTTATTTCTCCATCCTCCAAAAAGTTCATCAACAACCCAAGACATGATAAAAAAAAATGGGGCCAAATGCTGCCTTTACAAGTTATAAACTTAATAAAATTAAACACTTTCTCCATTTGTTCTTGAGTGTTGAGCTAGGAATACCTTGCTTGTAAACAAAGTATCCATACCTAGATTCTTGATTAAAAATCTCCATGCTTCATTGAAATTCTTTGTTTTTAAACCATCTCACCAACTCTTGGGAGCCTACCTTCCCAACTTTGAGGCCTCGGTGCACTAAAAATGTATGTCTCCTGTTCCAACCTCTGATAAGTGAAAGACCTCACAAAAGACATAGTGATCTCCTTATGGAACTTGTCAAATTTTTCTATCAACTTTCAGAGCCCTTAACCTTACGCGCATCTGTTGATACGAGGATAACCCTCCATGAATTTAGCTCCCCTTTGGATTCGAGTCCTAAATATCAAACCATATATTTTTTTCATGAAGAGTCTTGCCTTGAGATTGTTCTTCTACGTAATGAATGAATTGGGTTGCGAGATACGGTTAAGGCCGTTGAGGTTTGTATGGAAATATAGTGAAATGGCCCGTACCGTTTCTTAGAAAAGCAAAACCCCCGAAGAACAACCTTAGCAAGATGGAGTTTGAGGCTTTAAAATCTTTAAACAATAACAAAGACATTGTTGTTCTTAAGGCGGATAAGGGAGGTGCTACTGTTATTTTAAACAGGGATGATTACCGTTATAAGATGTTGGATCATCTTCTTAATAGCGGTAGTTACAAGAAATTGGAAAAGAATCCCATTAATAAAGTCTCTAAAGCAGTTGCTTTAGCTATAAAATCTAGTAGCACGGTGGGCTCCCTTAGTAAAAAGCTCATTGAAAGTAACCCCCGCACCCCTAGGATTTATGGTCTTCCTAAGATTCATAAGGATGGGGCCCCCCTTAGACCTATTGTCGACACTATAGGTGGTCCGACTTATCAACTTGCTAAATTTTTAGCGAGTAAGCTGAAACCGCTTGTAGGGCGCACCGACTCTTTTGTCAAGGACTCATCCTCTTTTATCAATGAGTTGAAAGGCATCACTTTAGGCCCAGATGACAGGTTTGTCAGTTTTGATGTGGTCTCGTTATACACTTGCATCCCAATTAAGGAGGCTATTGATGTCGTATCTCGGGTCACGGATCATGATACTGCTCATCTTGTTGAGATCTGTCTTACCTCGACTTTCTTCAGTTTTGAGGGTGAATTCTTTGAACAAACTTGTGGTGTGGCTATGGGTTCCCCCCTGTCCCCGATTGTGGCCAATCTTTTCATGGAGGACTTTGAATCTAGAGCCCTCTCCACCTCGCTTTTTCAACCTAAACTTTGGAAGCGGTATGTGGATGACACCTGTGTGGTGTGGCCGCATGGAAAAGAAAAGTTGGACCTTTTCTTTCATCATCTTAATGTTCAGTCTAACGCCATTAAGTTTACCATGGAATTAGAAGTGGATGGTAGTCTTCCCTTTCTTGATGTCCTTATTACTAGGAATGAAGAAGGCTCTTTCTTTCATCAAGTCTTCAGAAAGAAGACGCATACTGAGCAGTATTTACATGCGGACTCTCATCATTTCCCGGCTCAGAAATTAGGGGTTCTCAGCACCTTAGCCACTCGTGCCCTAAGAATCGCTGATGAACACCACCTTGAAGATGAGAAATCTCATCTTGTTAAGGTTTTCCTTAAAAATGGCTATAGCAAGATTCAATGTCGTAAAGCTTTCCAAAAAGCGGAAAAAGGTCCTAGGGTTAAAAATGATAGTTTTGACAGATCTGCTGGTGTTCACCTCCCTTTTATCCAGGGAACGACTGATAAGATCGCCAGGATACTAAGGAAACATAGTGTTCCTTCAACATTCAAGCCCCTCCGCACGATTCGAAATTCGCTTAGATCGGTTAAGGACCCAATCTGCCCGAAGGAGGGTAAGGGTGTTTACTTGATCCCGTGCTCATGTGGGACCCCTTATATCGGTGAAACGGATCGATCTATCAGTCAAAGAATTCATGAACATGCCGCTGACCTAAAGCATAATAGATCTCGCTCCTCTGCCTTAGCAGAGCATGCTGAAAAAACTAAGCATCACATTTGCATTGAAGATGCTGAGGTCATTGCAAAGGTGGACCATTTTCACCATCGAAAGTTTAGGGAGGCCCTTGAGATTGAAAAGAGGCCTGTTAACCTGAATAGAGATGATGGGTGGAGTGTGAGCAGATGTTGGATCCCTGCCCTTCATTCGTAGCTGTTTGAGTTTGTGCTCTTCGGTTTGTCTAAAGATCGTCGTTGTCTCCCTTCTTATCCTGGTTTGTTTTTCTCCTTTATATTTATTTATTTATTTAGTTACTTTTTTATTTTTATTTTTATTGTTATTTTTATTTTATTTATTTTTTATTATATATATATATATATATATTTGATTTATTTTTTAGCATAGTCTGGTTCATTATTTGTTTATAATCTAATTTTTACTAATTTATGGCTTATATATAGAAATAAATTAAATTTGTTAATTAATTAAAAAATAAATAAATAAATAAAATGAAATAAAATAAAATAAAATGAATAATAAAATATATGTATATATATATGTAAAAATAAAGGAACTAATTTAGTTTTAAAAAATAAAAATAAAAAATAAAAATAAAAATAAAAATAAAATAAATAAAATAAAATAAAATAAAATAAAATTATTTCATGTAAAAATTTTATTGATTTTATTAATTAATTAATTTATTTTTTAACATTTTCATTTATTAATGTTCATTTTAATATCTATTCATTTTTTTTTTTTTTTTTTTTTTTTAAATAAAAAACAAAAAATAAATGAATAAATAAATAAATAAAATAAAAATAAAAATAAAAATATAAAGGAAGAAATTATTGTTTATTTGTATTGATTTATTTTTCCTTTTAATTTTAATTTTATTTGATTTTTATTTATTTTTTGGTTAAACTAGCTGATATGGTTATCTATTCATTTATTTATTTTTATTTGTATTTTTATTTATTTATTTATTTATTGATTTTATTTTTATTTATTTATTATTTTATTTATTTATTTATTTATGTATTTATTTTTATTTGTATTTTTTAATTAATTTATTTTATTTTTTATTTTTATATATTATATTTTATTTTTATTTTTATATTTGGGAAGTTTTATTTTTATTGTTTAGGATCAAACTAGCCGTTAGTGTACAACGGCTAGTTGGAGTTTCTTTTTCTTTTTAGCTCTGCTTTTTCTATTTGAAGCTTTTTATTTGATTTATTTAGTTATTAATTTTTATGGTGAAACTAGCCATTATTGTATAACGGCTATTTGGAGCTTTTTATATTTGGAGCTAATTTTTCTGTTTCGAGCTTTGTTTTTATTTCTATTTTGATTTATTTAATGATTTATTTTTTTGGTTACAACTAGCTGTTATTGGTATTGTTTATATTTTATTTTATTTTATATATTTGTGATAATTTTAATTTTAATATTTTTTAATTTTTTATTTTAGTGTCAAACTAGCCGTTATTGTACAACGGCTATATGGAGCTTCTTTTTCTATTTAAGTTGCGTCCTTGATCGGATTTCGTATCTTGTCCTGATGATGAACCACACTGGCTGGTTCGAAACGCGTCGACACAAAATTCTCTATTGTGATTTTCACCGAAAGATGTGATAATTAATTTATGGATCACAGAAATCATATTCCTAAAATTGATGGGGTTTTAAGAAACCTAAAGGAATGGGTTACGGAAGTAGGATATGACCATTTAATCATAAATGGGAAAATATTTTATGGATCATTATGGGATATGATGTGGTCGATTTATGACATGATATGAGTCCAAATCAAATCAAATGATAACATAATGAGGCAACATGTGATCATCTACATTATATATGCTAATGTTTTGATCTTGTTATTTAAACAAATTTATGTAACACATCTTTAGAACTAACCTTTTGTTGCTATTTCCTTGATGTTGATTCTTCACATATCCTTCAGAATGATCTTCAAATGGAGTTCTCAATTCCTTGTGCTCAGTATGTCTGCTTCAGTAGGTTGTAAAAAAAATGTAACAGTGTTGCAGAATGTGGTATCAGCTACAGAATGAAATGACAACTACAAAATAGAATGACAACTGCAGAATGGAATCAGTTCTAGAGCTACTTTTTTTATTGCTTCAGAAAAATAAAGAGAACAATTTTTTTTGGGATCTTTAGAATGGGATAGAAAATATAAGATGTCAAAACTCTAATTTTCATCCTATATTTTCTATAGAAGAATGCTAATCATTGATTGGTTTTCACACTTATAAAATATTTTTTTTTGAATAATAAATATACATATACATACATATATATATATATATATATATATATATATATATATATATATATATATATATATATATATATATGAAATATAAAAAGAAGATTAAGTTGGGGAAGAAGAAGGATTCTTCTTCACCAACTTCATATCAGTATTATCTTGGAAAATTTTGACAAATTCCTCCTTTGTAATTGGCTTATGATAGACTTTTAATTGATGTCCATTCACAAGAAGAGGTACCTTTTCTTCATAAACTATCCTTATCCTGACTGCTCCATTGTCAAAGAATTTTTTAATCTCATAAGGCCAAAGCTAATGAGTCTGAAACTTTCCTTGAAAGTCTCTAAAATTTGAATCGAACAAACGTGCCCAATACCCTGCTTGAATCTTTCTTTCCTTTATATATTTATCATGCCATTTGGACCTTTGCTGCTGGACTAGATTGGTTCTTTGAACTGAATCTTGCCTAATCTCATCAAGCTATTAAGTTGCTCCAATCTGTGCTTCTGATAATTTAAGCCCCAATTGGACTGCCATCTTGAAGGTTTTAATTTGAAATTCTATAGGGAATAGGAATTTCTTCCCATAAACAAGTTCATAGAGAGTATGTCCTGTTGTATTCCTCCATGTATTCTAGTAGGCCCATAAGGCTTTAGGAAGCCTATCTTCCCAATCCTTCCTATGTATGTGTACAGTCTTTGTGAGAATTTCTTCAATCACCTTAATGGTAGAATCCACTTGACCATTTGCTTGTGGATGATATGGAGTGGATTTTCTATGTTTGATATTGTAATCCTCGACAAGCCTCTGCATCAATTTTGATGTAAACTAAAATCCCTGATATGTCACAATTTCTCTTGGGACACCAAAATGAGTGAAAATAACGTCAAAGTGAAAATTAACTACAACTTTTTACCCATTTAGTGACATAATTAGTACAAACTAGAATACATTTATTTTGATTAGATGGTGGATTTAATGGTCCAACAAAATCTAGGGCCCATTTTTCAAATGGTTCGATGAGTACCTAAGGTTGTAATGGAATTTCATCTGTGGGAATAGTTTTCCCTATTCTTTGACTATTGCCACACCTTTTGACATACTCCCTAGAATATTTAAAGATGGATGGCTAATAATATCCTAAATGAAGGATTTTATAGGAAGTCCTCTTATCAACAAAGTGCCTAGCACAGGGTTCATCATGACATGCCTTGAGAATCTCAGGAATTTCATCTTCTCGAAAACACCTTTTGATGATGAGATCTGGACCTGTTTTATACAATTCATCATTAACCCATGACTACAATGCACTTGTTTGAATAATTTTTCTTTTCTCTCAAGGGAAAAAGTATGCAGGTAACTTTCTTGTAGTTAAGTAATTAACAACATCTGCAAACCAAGGAGATTTTATAGATATTGCAAAGAGATATTCATCAGGAAAATTAGCTTCTACTGGAGTATCATTTTTATTATTTTGAATTCTAGACAATAAATCAACAACTGTGTTTTGTTTTTCAGGTTGGTATAGAATGGTGATATTGAATTCTTGTAGGAGTAATAACCATCTTGTGATTCTACCATTAGTAATAGATTTATTCATTAAATATCTAATTGCAGAATTATATGTATGAATAAAGGCTTCATAGTCAGTGATGTAATGTCTAAATTTGTTAATAGCATGAACAATAGCTAGGAATGGGGTTCTCTTCATGGCATTCATAAATATTTCAAGGGAGTGATATTATTTGATTTGAAAACTGTGGGGGAGAGTGTGCCATCTCCTTTGGAAAGCATGCAATATCTCACTCCCAAACAACCTAAAGGTATCCTTGAAATGGAGGATAATGTGTTATTGTGTTTCCATGTAGTTTGGGGCTAATTGGGGATCATTAGAGATGATGTTGTGGTTATTGATGATAACATTTGGGCTTAATAACTCTACACTAATGTATAGGGGCTCACTTTATTCTTTGACCATCACTTTCTTTACTTCCTCATCCCTTGTTTCTTGATGGGTCAACCAAGAGGCTAGTGCCATCAATTTTAAATCTCCCATTCTTGAGTTGGGTCCCAAAAGTTCACATCTGTGAGGACCATGTTATGCATATAAAATTTATCCAATTTGGCTCTACCATCAATTATCACCTATTGGTAGAAGTTAATGAGCATACTATAATCAATAGAGATCCATATTGTGCCAATTTTTTGATTTGGATTTGCAGCCCATTGTTCTTTCAGGAAGATGGCATAGGATTTGGATGACTATCTATACTAGATGGCTTCCATGGAAAAATTACCATGGTGGCAAGCCGTGCCTTCTTTTCTTGTAGTTTTTCTCTTAGCCACTGGTTTTCTAACTATTTTTTCTCCTTAATGAATGATTCACTTATCCTCAAGTCAGTCAATTATTTACCCATTTGTTGCATATTTAACTCCATGAGGCCCACATCCTCTACTTTCTTGTATTTTTCAATTTTCATCCATGAATGAGCTCTCCCTCTCATAGGCTATGGAGTGAGCTCTTGGATTCCTTGTGTACCTTCTCCCTCCTCTTGAGTGGTTTCTACTCATTCTTGTAGCATTTTCCCTTCATCTTGTAACAACTTTTTTATTTCTTGTAGAATTTCTATTCCTTCCTATAGTGGCTTTGTTTTCACCTGTAAAAGCCTTTTTTTTGCTTTGATCTTCCTAGCTTTAGCTACCATAGTGTTTGGCCTTCTCATGGGTGTCAAAGGTTGTTTACCCTTAGAATTAGGGGATTGTTGGAACAGGGTCCCCTAGTTGCATTTTGATATGTTCCAACACTGTGTTTTTGATATATTTTTGTATTAATTGGTCTTGCGCAAGGGCTTTGGGGCAGGTTAGAGCCCCGAATGTATTGTAATGGGTCAAAGGGTAGACCTAAGGGTAGACCACGGGATAGTGCAGGTTATGATGATATAAATAGATGGATAGTTTGAGTCTAAGGGTAAGTAAGTAAGTAAGATTTATGCTACGTACAAACTGTTGAGATCTGTTTTGGGTAGTTTTGGGTAAGGACTCCTAGTAGTTATGTGCGCGGATATCCTCTGTCCTGCTGTGTGCGTGGGTTGTGAATTGGGTTTGTAACTTGGTTTTGGATGCTAAAGAAAATAGAATATGTTATGTTATCTGAAATGGTTGTATTCACTACTGAAGTACCTCTGTGTTATTTGAATTAGCTACGATTATGTTATTCTGTGATGATAATTTTTTATGTGCAAATGGATGCAAAGGCATTGATAAGATCTGCTTAATAATAGTAGGTTTGTTTATGCTTACATGTTGGTTATACTATTAAGGCCTTGATAATAGGCTTGTTTCTGTGTGAACCTAATAGAACTCAACAAGATCTGCCTTAATTAACCACTCTCTCCTAGGGTGCGGAAACTTGGTTCTAGAACCCACCCATACTACTTTGGGTGAGACCTTGGCCTGCGAAATTAGGTCATTATTGAAAGGGCCAGTAGTATAGGGGTTTGTTGGAAAACCTTAAATCAAAAACTGGGTCAGGACCCCTCAAGCCAAAAAATGGTTTTGTTTTCGAGACCGGGAGCATTTTGAGAGAGAGATCGAGTAATGCGATGAGGTCGTTGGAGACCTGAGAAATTGGAGCTCAAATATTGGTTCGAAAAACAGATTCAAGAATTTTCTATAAAAGAGAATCACAGCACAAAGCTAACAACTGATAAGTGGAAGAAAAAATATATTTTCACAGAAGTATATGAAATTTTATTTGTGAATTTTTCACACGAGCTCTAGGAGTGGCTAGAAAGACTGGTAGAATTCCAGACGTGTTGGAAAGACGATCAGGTTACACAGTGGACTCCAGAATTGATTCAACAGTTGGAGAAGGCTAACAACAAAATCACCCGAACTATAGATCATTGGGTGGATAGTGTGCTAGGAGTATTTGTAACAGAATTTGCACTCGATCAGTTTGTATCCTACTCTAAGGTAGAGCAGAGGTTCTTCACAGGATTCTGAGGTAAGTTCTTGCGAACATTTCCACTACTAATTAAAATATTATTCTATGAAAAAGGAATTTTGTGTAGCCACACCGAATGAATGACCTCTGATAAGAGTGAGAGTACAACATGAAGTGGTAAGTACTATTGAGTCAACCGAGAAGGGGATAGATCCATCTACAACCCAGTAAGAGAGCTGGTTCCGCACGCAGGAACCGAATCAGCATAAGGGAAAGAACTCCCCTACACTTGTGCCACTACTGGAAGAAGATATGGCCACACACATGAAGCTGCCTACCTTCAAGGGTGTAGGAGATGAAGAAATGGACCGATTTTGGTTCGTAGCAGAATTAGTATGGACTGCACAAAATGTTGCTAGCGATGTTGTAAAAAGGGCGCAACTATCCATTGCCTTTGAAGGAAGGGCCCTGGATTGGTTCATGGGGTATATAGGCCAACATCCAGATCCATCAATACAAAAGATTAAGAATGATTTAAAACAACAGTTTCGGAAGCCTAAGTCCTACGCTCAAGTGGTGGTTGACTTGAAAGAATTTAGATAAGGGCCCACTGAGTTGGTATGGGAGGCTGATCAGCAGCTAAATAAAGTTATCAAAGATGGGGAATTTAAGTATGAGGATAGAAAACACAAGGAATGGTTCATCGCCATGTTATTACCTCATCTTGGAGGACCTATGGGTCAGCAAGCGATTGAGACACAAGAGAAAGCCTTGGAGATTGATATGAAGCTAGAAGTTGCACCGAGAGATGATGCCCAGTTTGGGGTATAGCAGATCTAGGGAAAACTAGAGGCAATGCACCTAGAAATCTAGAATTTGTGGAAAAAGTGAGGAAAAGAAGCTAGCCCAGACATATGGTGCATAAGATGCAGGGTGTCAGGCCACACCAAAGATCAATGCTCTCTGCTGATGGACTACATGCAAGCTGGGGGGCCCAACCCATTGCACCCTAAAGAGGTTGTGGGACCAAGCGGTCCTACATTATGGTGCGCTGACTTCCACGTAGCTAGACTACATGATACCAACCACTGCCCCTGTCTTGGTGCCTATGTTCCAGAGTTGAAACAATAATAGTGCTGATTCTGCTCATTCGTGGAACATGACAAGCACAACTGCCAGACATATGACTTAATGATAGATCGAGGAAACTTGTACAAGGTATAGGCTAACCCTTCATCACTGCCATCCCCTTTAGGACGAGGAGGCTCCCCTGCCAGAGGCTGGGGGGGAGAGGTAGAAGCACAGGTTGGGGAATAGGGCAGTTTATTTGTTATAATTATGGGGAAGTAGGGAACTTCAAAAGGGACTTTCCGAACCCTGCACGACAATCTTATAGATATTGTAGAAAATTGGATCATGTGATTGAAGATTTTCTGGTACTGATAGAAAAAATGAAAGAAAAACAACAGATGCCAATGCAAAATGTGCAAATGGTTAAGGTAGAACCATGTGATGAGGGACCCAGTATTAATTTCATAATGCGCAGCGGCATTGCTACTCAAAAATCTGAGGAAAGAGCTACGGCTGAATCCCTTATCCGAAAAGACGCTTTAAAAAGGAAAGCATGGACCTAAAAAAGGAGAAATAAACCTTCAGAGAAGCTCACAAAGACTTTATCAAGGATGAGGCATCTACTTCCAAGGCACCAACAAACCTAAAAGTGGAAAATTAAGTTAAACCATTCCTACATGCATGTATGAAGTTGCTACGCAACCAGAGGGCAGTAGAAAATATTCAAGCATTGATAGACAGTTGTGCAGAAAAAAACAACCCTCCAACAAAATTTAAAGATGTTCACAAACTTTACAAGCATAAGAAACGCACTAGTCGGGAAATGCGGCTAACTATACAGATTGGCAATTATAAAATGAATCAGGTCATCCTGGATCTGGGATCCGATGTGAATGTCCTGCCCAAACAGACATGGTAGAGGATGGGCGAACCTAAGCTAGAATGGTCTACTATACAGACACACATGGCTAACCAGCAGAAGATCATACCATTGGGGAGACTATCAAATATTATGGTAGATATCGCAGGGGTTAAGGTATACACGGATTTTGAGGTAATTCAAATTGTGGAGGATGCAGACCCTTATCATGTGCTCTTGGGATTGGATTGGACCATAGACATTGGATTCATTATCAACTTGAAGAAAGGAGCATGGTTTTTTAGAATGATGGTATGAGAGTAATAGTCCCTCTAGACCCAGTGGAAGGAGAATAGTATACAGAACTTGTGCGTAGAGAAGACGATGTGGATTATCTCTATAAAATAACCACCTGGAATGAGGATTAGATTAATCCTACAGCTGATGGCGTGATTTTCTAGGAGAAAGATAGTGAATGCCTCTTTGATTCCGATGGGGAGATCGAAAACTGGCAGAATCGGTTGCATGATGTATCTGTGCTATGGTGTCTTTGGGTCACGAAGAGCTTCTGGTGTATCTCTTCAAAGGTAAGAGAGATGCCTTACTATGATGGTTATGGTAGTATTAGAGATTTCCTTAGAGAATTCGAAGCAGAAGTCCCAAAGGAGCAAAGAATGTGGGCGCTTAACCTAGCCATGCATGCGACCCTTGCACAATGGTGGTAAACTCATAAGGGGACATTCCAGGATTGGGAGGAATGTCACAAGATGATGATCCTATGGTTTGAACCTCTGGTTCACCTATGCGTGGAGACTTTCCTTGGCCAAGGGGACTCACGCAAGCACTTGGCCAAATCTATGGAGGTATGGTGCGAAAGGACTGGGGACGAATGGGTCCTATTAGTCATCAATAATTTTTTTCCTTTGTAGATGACTAAATGTCTATCCTAGATTTCTAGAAACAAAATTCATGAATCTTGTGAGTTCTAGAAATCTCACTACCTTCATTATCCTTAGGATAAATTTTTCACTTTTATACTACTCTATCATGTCATAGTTAGCCTATCACTCATGAAATATCCCTCATGGACTCATGCCTCTCATCTTTGTCCCATTTTCACACCCATAAATCTCATTACTCTATTTTTCCCTTGCCTATGACTCCATTATCCAACTAGGGTCTTTGAGGGCAATTTTTCTTGGTTTCATGACCTCCATGGTTAAAAAATAAAAAATTCTTGTATCCAGATGCTCTTACACCTCCTCCTATCCTTAATATACCTTCATAAACACTTCCCATCACTCTTATCCCTCAAACTCATCATTTTTCTACAAAGCCTAGCATATTGATACAATTTGAAACTTTTCGAGACTAGGCCTTTGTTTTTCCCTTTTGGACCCTTTCCCCTCACTCAATTCTTGAAATTACACTTCCTCCTACTCTCTAAAATCTATCCCTATCCCCCAAAATTTCCCCAAGAATTTAGACAACCCTTAACCCCTTCATTCCCCTCCCTCTACAAGGCAGTCCTAAATCCCCTACACTAAACCCTAATTTCCTCTTCCAACAAAGCTAGGGTTTGCTATGAAAAGGAAACATAAGAGAAAAGGATCCATATGGTAGGTCATATCAGAAATCATGAAGGAATACCAACTCATAAATATTATGCCTCCATCGTTTTCCAAGAGACAAGCCATGTGTCACACCCAGGGCCAGTTTTTGTTCAAACTATGTTTCTGACCAAACAGAGATGAATTTGACAAAAGTGAGAGGTTTTTTTGTCCATAATAGGCCCAATAAGTAAAACCTCCTTCATTTTTTAAAAGGGTATCATGGTTTATGATCAATGTCAAAAATACAGGTGTCCCTAGAGAATTTCTGCACTGCTGGAGTGACCTTGGGAAAATTAGGTTTTCTCACAGCTTGAGTACCCAAATGACTTCCTTGATGCTTCAAATGAAAAACTAGACTTCAAGAGATTTCCAATGAGCTACCATGACCTAAATTTGGATTTGAGGAAGGCATCCCAAAGTGGTCTGCAACAACATTCTGCATTTCTGCACCATCATTCAACACTTTTTGACCAGTATTGGGAAAATCAACTTTTGACATGGAAAATATACTTCAATCAGGAAACAAATGGTTTATTTAGAGAGTAGACAAGTTAATATTTCCAATGCACTATCATGGGCCCAATTATAAACCCAATAATTCCTCCACATTCTCTCTACAAAATGGTCTTGCACTCCTGGGAGGACCCAACAGCCTGTGTTGTGCTCCTGTGCGTTCAGGGCTGCACAAGAGGACTCGAAAGCCTTTGCTATGATCCTATGCATTTAGAGCTGCCCAAGAGGACCTGACAGCCTATTCTATTCTCCTATCTGTTCAGGGCTTCCCAGGAAGACCCGAATGCTCGTTCATAGGCGCCTGACGCTGCCCTCCTGAGCATGTAGAGGCTACCCAACAGGACGTGCAGAAGCCACCCGACTGGCCCGTGCTGCATTCTTGTGTCTATTTTTTTTAGCTGTGAATTTTTTGAGAGATATTTTCCTTCTTCATTAACCTCTCATTTTCCCTCTCCACATCATCTCCCAAGCAGATCATGGTTTTGTTTTCAAAGGCAAGAATGAGGACAAAGAAGATGAATAAAATCATGACAATGAGCACAATGAAAATTATGCCAGCAGTAATGAGGCAGAGTTTGAAAGTGAATACAATAGGCAAAAAGTGTAGAAGAAGGTAGTGAACCCACAGAAAATGACAATAATGACAACCAAGAGACAAATGCAGAATTTGATGAGAAAAATAGGGAAGATGAAAACAAAAACAGTGACCAAGATGAACATGACAATCAAGAGACAAATGAAGAAATACAACATGACAGTCAAGAAGAGATTAAAAATGAAGAAGATGATGAAGAAAAAGGGGATGACATGGAAGAAAATGAATATGCCTCTAACAGTGACCCCACAGATATTGCAAGCATTGACATAGGGGATGAAGAGGAAAAGGAAAAAACAAAGGCAGATTATAAAGATGAAGATAGTGAGCTTGATAAAGGGAAAGATACAAATGGCAGCCAAGGAGCAGAGCGAAATTTTGATGGTAAAAATAGTGATTATAAAGATGAAAATAGTGAGCACAATAACCATGGTAAAAATAGTGATAATGGAGAAACAAATTCTGAAAGAAAAGATAGTAAGAATAGTCATGAAGAAGAAGACAACCATAATGAAACATAAAATGACAGCCATTAATAAATACAACATGACAGTCACCATGAAGAAGTCAATGATGAAGAAAACAATGCAAATGCAAAGATGGAGGTAGGGTTTGAAAGTGAGGACAGTGGGCCAAATCATGAAGAGGAGGAAAGTCATGAAGATACTTATGTACAAAGCAATGATGAAGACATCTCTACTGTTGCAAATAAAGAGGATGACAATCATGAAAATCTTGACAGTGATACTAGCATGAGAGAAAATGAAAATGCCTCTCAAGACGACAGTCAAGAGCAAAGTGAGGAAGTCACACATACAAAAATCATCAATGGGAAGACAAACAACCCTAAGGTCACCAATGATCAAGGTATTCAAGTGAAACATGTTAAAAAATGTACTCTCACTTACCAAAGAGGATCAAGGAAAGTTTTTGTTGCCTCCAAGAGGCAAGGGTCCCTGCTATCTATATCAGCTCAGCCATTGGACAAAGGGAAGCAAAAGGTAAAGGAAGAAAAATAAGTTCATGAGGTGGAAAGAGATTTTTAGATCATTCAAGTAGATAGTGATGAGAAAAATGAGGCCAGAATCATAAGCATTCTCCTCCAAGATAGAAATGCACAAATCAAATATCTCCAAGCACATTTGGGAAGGGCCAAGAGTGTAAATAATTCCCTTGACTTAGAGAATAGACAGCTAAAGAGAACAAATGGAAATTTAAGAAGCAAGTGCCCTTAAATCCCGGAAAGAAGCCCAAAAGGCATAATTGAAGATAAAGGAGTTGATGGGC
This sequence comes from Pinus albicaulis, assembly GCA_034641835.2. Lineage (NCBI taxonomy): Eukaryota > Viridiplantae > Streptophyta > Pinopsida > Pinales > Pinaceae > Pinus > Pinus albicaulis. The sequence goes on from CM076569.1 coordinate 927,509,212, forward strand.
ACTTATGAGGAGTGTAGTGATGAGGGAGGTCAAACTAGAAGGAGACCTAGAACTATGGGTCTAAGGAAAGCATTGGCAAAGCAAAGAGAAGAAGAAGCATCCCTTGCGGAACAAATTCCTATCAATCAACTAATTGCAAAGGAAATTTAACATGATAGGGAATCATGGCTTGAACGGGCTAACATATACCTTGAGGCCAATTTGTACAAGGCTAATAAAGACTTGGAGTTACAAAGAAGAATGACCAAGCATTACGCCCAAAGAAATCAATTTGCAAGGGTCAAATTGAAGAAGGCTCAAGGCAAGCTCCCAGCACCGAAAGAGGAAAAAGAACAAGCTAGGCTTGGAATCTTAGCCCAATCTTCTCTACAGTTTTCCCAAAACCCATGAGGCACTCTTCCACCAAATTTGGGAAAATTTTGACAACTTATTGTTTTTTTGCAAATTTTGAGGCTAGGAGAGTAGCACACTTGCGCTACGCTCTTTTTCAGGGAATCTTCAGGAGTAAAGGCTTGAATTTTTTGATTCCTCATCACTTATATATTATTATCACCAAGTATTAGATAAATTGGAGTTGTTTTGGCCCCCCAAAAGGGTCAAAAACACCCATTTTTCACAATTCTGCCTACTTTTCAAGACATGTGTTGTACTCCTAACAGTCTTGGAATTTTTGGTTTATAAATGGGTTTCAGAGGTCCAATTGGAGAACCAAGGGAGGATTTGGAAAGTAGACTTCAAGGGCTTTCGAACAAACCATCACGGAGCCTTGTTTGACATTGGGAAGGCCTCCAAATCACTGTTGCAAATGACCCTTTTTTACTATCCCTGTGCTACGCTCTTGGCTTGGAAAATCATCCTAAGGCACAGTGCTATGCTCCTGTGGTTGAAAATCCAAAATTTTCATTTAGAAATTTTTCAGAGGCATGTAAGGCCTCAAAGGTCAATTTCTTTGCCCCAAATGGCCGAAAAGATATTTATTTTGGATATTTTGTGCTTTGGGCCTTGCAAGGCCTCAAGGAAAAATTAGGATATTTCTTGGTGGCCAATAGGCTTCTATATACTCTCTTAGATATTTCTTCTCCTTGCATGATAAATGGAGCATGGAGACTCATTTTAAGTGGGCTTTTGATGTGTTTAAGAGCAATACATGGTTTTTGGAAGTTGAAGAAAAATCTAGTGTTGTGGAGTTTGTGGATGATCTGGCTTGGTTGATAATGATGAAGGCTTGCTTGCAGGATTCCTGAGTTTAGTTAATGGTGAAGTATCTCTCATTTGTTCATGTTTTTTCTTGTTTTTCATATTCCATATTTCTATATTGCAATAGCTCAGAAGAGTATAGGATGAGAAATGTTGTTTGAGGCACCTCAGTCCTCCTGCTTGTAATTGTCTTCATGTTTTCTTTTGCTAGGTTAGTTTAAGGAATTCTTAGTTGCTTCTTAGGCCCACCTAATATTGTATATTTCATTATTGGATTAATATGCTAGTTTAAAAACATGATTCATGGTAAGGCCTGCTTGTTTTATGAGCCTATCTAAACTTTTTCTTGAATCTCTCTTTGATGTATTGATTGATTAGGTTAAGCCAAAGACATCTTGTTTCGATCTTGCCCTTTGTATATGCTAATCAGTTTGCCTCAAATTTATTTATAGTTTAATGAATGATGTTTAGGCTTCATTTATTAATGCTATTTGTCTCTTATACGTTTTCAAACCTTGAAAGTAGAATAATTGAAGTTAGATAAGTTGTCTTACTTCATTTGCTCCACTCGATTGTAATATTGAATGTGTATTTGTTTAAAAGTATTGTTATTGAGTAAATGGTGTGCCCTATCTCATAACTAGTATATTTTTCTTATTAGTATTTAATATCTCTCTGTTCATAGGTATTTGACAAAGGATTCTTAACTGCCCGTTGCCCTACCTTGGTTCCCAAACTTAATGTCCATTTCACCTCACACATAAACTTTAAAGATCCATTAACTACACTATATTTTCCCTGTGATGTACCCCGATTCATTATCGAAATATAAATGATTTCATAGACTCCATAGCCCATTGATTTGAAAACCTTTCACTCTACCTATCCTACTTGATCATCTTACCCCAACCAAAACAAACAACAAACCTACACTTACAACTAGCCTAAAATCAACCATCCAAAGCAAACAAGTTCATTTCCTTCACATAATAGAGAAAGCCCTCTCTGAGTCTAGGAAGGCTAGGTCCTAGGACTCCAAAGACTGGTATGATGTTACCCTGTCATTTGGTTTACCAATCTGCCAAATCACGAGGCACTAACATAATGGCGATCATGGTGGGACTTTGAGAAAATAGCATCCTAAGTCCTCCTTAGAATTTTTGAAGCACTCTTGTCAAGTAGTATCTATTGACTTATCGCCACCTTATCACCAAACTAACATAATGGCGATCACGGTGGGAAATTTTGAGTTAGTGACAATCTAAGTACCCCTTAGGACTCCAGAATTCCTTGATTAATTAGTATCCTATGATTTATAGCTACCTCATCACTCTCACTAACACACTAGTGATCATGATGCAAACTCTGATGTCAGTGACAATCTAAGTATCCCTTAGGACTTCATAAACCTTCATCAAATCATAGATAACTCGAGTTAATAGCTAAAGAGTATAATCTGGTTGTCTCACCATCCTAGAAAAATGATGAATCAACTATAGTACACTCATAGAAACCTTAGGACTACATAAAGGAAACTCATAAACTCCAAAAACATCCATAGATTGGTTTTTTGTCAACATTGGTGGTGGAACATAGACACATATCTTCAAAACAACTAAAAACATCCACCTGGTGACTCCACTAGCCTCCAGTAGGCCTATTACTTTACTAGTTCTTATAAACTCCCCTGGGAATGCATTAAGAAATCCAAATCATGCTGATGGTGGACAGAAAAGTTGAAATGATCCACCTGGTGACTCCACAACTCTTAATAGAACTAAAGACTCCACTGGTAGAGAACTCTAGACTAGTTGAAAAGATTCAGTAACCCTTTCTAATTTAAAAACATGGATCCAAGGATACAAAGGAGATATGCTCTAATGAGTAGAGATAATATCCCTGGATTCCCACAAAAAATTCCTGAAATAAATTGGATAAAAAAAACTCCCTATATTTTAAGATGAAAAAATTGATGACCCCTTGTTACATCTCATCAAATTTCATATACATATATGGAGGTTAAAGGTTGAATGGCACGATGACTGCCTCATGAAAATGTTTATGGAAACATTATAGGGTAAGGCAAGAAATTGGAATGAATGGCTAGAAATTGGCATCTTGTTTTCTTTGAAGGATTTCCATAAGGTATTTTATAAACACTATATAGGGTATTGTCCATCTCTATCATTAGCTGAAAATTGCCATGATCAATCTGAAGACCTCATACAATACCTTGTAAAAATTGATAAAGATTTAAGAAATTGGCATCCTGAAGATTTATTGGAAGAACTCCATGCATTTCATTCTCAAGGTAGCTATCATGACAACCTAGAGGAGTTAGTTGAGGAAGAACCCAATGAATAAATAGAGGAAAACCCACAGGATCTCTCTGAAGGAACAAGTGATGGTTCACCATCTCTTCTAGGTGAGGCTCAAGAAGACATTCAGCCTCAAAACCAGCCTTCACAAGAGAAACATAACTGTTATAGTATTATCCAGAGGAAGAGAAAAATGCCTCCCCCTTTAAATGAAGAGGAAATAACTTAGATGATATACACACAACCAGCCTTTAAAAATTCTTGTGAACAAAAAATTTCTATTCCTCCCCCTACTAATGCCATCTACCATAAATCAGAAAGTAAACTTGTAGATCAGTTCAAAGAAGAAAAAATTGGTAACACAATATGTTTAATTGGTGAGATTATTTATGTTGATGATTCTCCAAATTTTGATCAGTCCGATGATGATGATGTTGTCCAAATAGAAGCTAACCTCGCAGAGCCATTAGTAGTTGGTTTGTGGGAAGAAGATCAATATCATCAGCTTGAAAAAAGTAATCAGCCAATACAAGTCACCTATGACACTGAAGAGGAAAGCCTTGAAAGTTTTAAAGTAAGTGAGGAGTCTCTGAATCTTTGCTCTACTTCACTTCAGTCCATCAGAAATAGTTTTCATGTGATTAGAAATCAACAGTATTTCAGTTTTGATGATGAGGTTGGGAAAGCTAATGAGTTTCTTGAACTAGTTGTTAATAAAAAGCCTTTTTCCTGAAATGGATGAGGAAATCATTTAGGACACGAAATCCTCTCCAGCTTCATATTTTCAACCACCAAGTCCCACTGAATTTCAAATTGCAGATGAAGGCTTATATGTTAACAATATCATAAGAGTTGTTGCACTTCTTTCTCAAAAAGATTTACTGCTAATAAATACTCCTACTAATCAGCATGATGGCATTCACACTGAATTTAGCCCACTCAATTAGAGCATATCAGGTTTTCTATAGGATAACATTGCAATATATGATGAGTCTACCAATTCAGATGAGCATGAGGAAGAGGTGGAGTTTCTTTCCCAAAAGAGCCTCAAGCATAGCCAAGTAAAAGGAGTAGTCTTGAATGAAGCTTATGTCTCAAGTCCTCAAGATCAGGTATCATTCCAAGATCCATTTGTTGTTTTCCTTGAGAAATCTAAAAGAGGAGTGTTTTCTGCCAAGAAAATTTTGATGCAAGGTTTAAAGAAAATTTTAGGCACTACTGTTCAAGCACAAGTGAGGTGCAAGTGGTCTTTTGATTTCTTCAGCATCCTCAAAGAGATGAACCAAGATCACCCATGCAATCATCTACTTTACTGATTATATTGGAAAAGATAGTTCACCAAATAAATTTCTATCATATATACGTTAGATTAGGATAGATAGGCATGCAAAATAAGCTCAGCCCTAAGAGCATCTTTTTAGTTTCAGTTTGTTTTGAGAAAAATGAAAACACAAAAAAACATAGAAATGGAAAAAGAGGGAGATTTGAAAAGAAGGTACACCCACATACCCATAAAATAGTGATACTGAAAGTGCACAAGCCTAAATCCCACTACTTGTTCTAAAAAGAAGGACCTATTCAGTCATCTAGCCTAAACACGGCTGGGCTTGTTTTAAATTTATTGTTGACAGGTCAGTGAAAGAATACTGGTCAAATCATTTAAGCTTGACCTGTCAAAAGAGAATAGATTAGGAATGAAAGATATTGGTTCCACATGTTTAAATTTGAACCAAATATAAGGATAGGGATGATTAACTAATGATGAAACCCAACCCTTAATGCCTTCTAATTTTGTTTTTTATGAAATAAAGTTTGTGTCCATCTTGTCTCAATGCCACAAACTATGATGAATCAAATTGTCTAATCCTGGTTCAAATCATGTTTTCAATTTCATGTCTGTAGCTTAGAGAATCAAGTCTGCCAAACAGTTTAATCTTGGTAGTCAAATAGTCTAGGTAGAGAATAAAAGAGTTCACTAGCTTAATCTGAACTCTTGGAAGGAAGCAATAAGGATAGAAGTAGATAGTTTGTTTTCATTTGTACAAAATAAAATAATGTCAAGGGTTTTCTAGTTCAAGTGCACCCAAGGAAGAAAAAATGTTAGGAAAGTAGGTTGGGTAGGTAGAGATGAAGTTGAGCTAATCATGTTTTCAGATTATTGTTGGGTGTGGAGCCTAATTATCTTGTTTACTTTGTATCACAGCATTGGACCCCTGTACCTTAAAAGGGGCGGCAACACTGCCCGTAGTTAATTGCTGTTGTGGGGGGTCCAGGGGGGGCGGAAGCGCTTTTCGGAGCCCCCCCCCTGGTGGGGGCTTTCGGGGGCAGCGCCCCTGAAGCTAAAAACAGGTGTAAAATTGCCTTGTAAAAGTATAGTAATTTCTAGTCAATCTGGGCCGTTCATTAGGCAAATGATCTGACAGTAGAAGTTATGTTTAGATTAGGGTTTTTTGCCCTAGAAGGCAACCCCTCGCTTTTATGAGGGCATTGTATTGCGGCTGTGTATTATATGTGTATTCTCGGAGTGAGAAACAGAGAGGGAGACTATGAGAGAAAACAAAGGATATTACAGTGGATCTGATGTAGGTTTTGTCTCTTCATTTTTGCTGGATAATAGAAAGGAAGGACTGGTTGTTCGGGGTGGACGTAGCCCAAACTGGGTGAACCACATATATCTGTGTCTCTCTGGTTTTATGCTTTTTGTGTGCTTGTATTTTTACACATATTTTATGTGTTGCATTGCTCCATAATATATAATTTTCTAACAACTGGTATCAGGGCCGAAGGTATATTTGGCTGATAAAATCGCAGGAAAGAAGGGTTCCTGGTTTGAGTGGGAGCAATGGCGGATGATGGTAAGTTTAGGGTCGAGAAATTTAACGGCCAAAACTTCCCGCTGTGGAAGATGCAGATGGAAGATTATCTGTATCAGAAATATCTGTACCTACCATTGAGCAAAAAAACAAAGAAACCGGTGGCCATGACAGACACGGAATGGAACATTATCGATAGAAAGGCACTCGGAACAGTACGGTTGTGTCTTGCAGCATCAGTCGCCTTCAATATTTCGAAGGAAACAACAACATAAGGTTTGATGTAGACGTTGGAGAAACTATATGAAAAACCCTCGGCCTCAAACAAGGTATTTATTATGAAACGACTATTTAATATGAAGATGTCAGAAGGTGGATCTGTTGCAGACCATTTAAATGAATTTAATACAATTACCAGTTAGTTAAGTTCTGTAGGGGTAAAATTTGATGATAAAGTTAGAGCTCTGTTATTCTTGTGCTCATTGCCAGAGAGTTGGAATGGTTTAGTAATGGCCATTAGTAACTCTGTCTCTGGATCTAGTACTTTAAATTTTGATGATGTTGTTGGTGCTATCCTTAGCGAGGAAATGCGACGGAAAAGCTCCGGTGAAACATCGGGTAATTCTTTGAGTGCAGAGTCTAGGGGAAGAAGAATGGAAAGAGGAAAGAGCTCGGGATATCGCAGTAAATCAAGGAAAGGCAGATCCAAGTCCAGATCGGGGATAGTGTGCTGGAATTGCGGAAAGAAAGGACACCTAAAGAAAGACTGTAGATCTCGAAAGGGAAAAGAAGGAGACACACAACAAGAAAACAATCATGAAGCAAATGTGACAGGTGATGTGTTACAATATGCTTTGATTCTTTCTTTCGAAAATGTTACTGATTCTTGGGTTGTAGATTCAGGAGCTTCATTCCATGCCACACCTGATAAGAAATATTTTCATGACTATGTTCAAGGAGATTTTGGACAAGTTCGTTTGGGTGATGATAAAACCTGTAAAATTGTTGGAATGGGTAAGGTTCTTGTAAAACAACAGAATGGAAACCAATGGCTATTAAAGGAGGTAAGGCATGTTCCAGATCTGAAGAAAAATCTGATTTCAACAGGGCAGTTAGGCAGTGAAGGCTGTGTGACAACTTTCACAGATAAAACTTGGAAGGTCACCAAAGGAGCGCTGGTAATAGAAAAAGGTGAAAAGGTTGGTACATTGTATTTATGAAATGGTATTTCTAACTCTATTAATGCTTTAACTTCCAAAGGAGTAGATGCAACATTATGGCATCATAGGCTCGGACACATGAGTGAGAAGGGAATGAAGATTCTTCACTCAAGAAATTTGTTGCCAAGTTTGAAGAATGTTGATTTGGATTTCTGTGAGAATTGCATTTATGGAAAACAGAAGAGAGTCAGATTTCTCAGAGTTGGGAAAGAAAAGAAGAGCGAAAAATTGGAGCTTGTGCATACAGATGTATGGGGACCTGCTCAGGTATCATCTCTCGGTGGCTCTCGCTATTATGTTACTTTTATTGATGATGAAACTAGAAAAACATGGATTTATTGTATTCAGAATAAATCTGATGTATTTGATACTTTCAAGAAATGGAAAGCTTTGGTTGAGATTGAGACAGGAAAGAAGTTGAAGTGTCTCAAATCAGACAATGGAGGTGAATATCGTAGCAAAGAGTTTGATAGGTACTGTTCAGAGTATGGAATTTGTAGAGAGAAGACAGTTCCAAGAACACCACAAGAAAATGGTGTGTCAGAAAGGATGAACAGAATAATCATGGAGTGTGCAAGGTGCATGAGATTGCATGCAAGATTGCCTTTACAATTTTGGGCAGATGCTGTAGATACTGCTGTTTATCTAATAAACAGAGGGCCTTCAAGTTCTTTGGATGGTGGTATTCCATAGGAAGAATGGATAGGTAAAAAGGTAAACTACTCTTTTTTAAAGCCTTTTGGTTGTGAGGCCTTTGTCCATATTAAAGAAAATAGAACAAAGCTTGAGGCAAAATCAAAGAAATGTACCTTTATTGGATATGGTGCTAATGATTTTGGTTATCGCTTATATGATTATGAAAATCACAAAATCATTAGGAGCAGAGATGTAGTATTCAATGAAAAGGTCTTGTATAAGAATCAGTTGCAGGAAAAGAAACAGGAAAAATAAAGCAAGGAATACGCGGTTCTTGATGAGATATCTGAAAAAGTAAAGGTTCCTGAAAATAATAATAATAATCAACAACCACAGCAGCAGCAACCACCACAACAGCAACAGGCACCTCAAACACCTGAAAGTGGTGTTAGAAGATCTACCAGGATAAGTAGAACCCCTGAACGATACTCTCCTTCATTATATTATTTATTGTTGACTGATTCTGGTGAACCTGAATGTTATGAAGAAGCAATGCAGGTTGAAAGCAGGAAGAAGTGGGAGCTAGCCATGGAAGAAGAGATGGACTCCTTAATGCATAACCAAACTTGGGACTTAGTCAGGTTGCCTGCAGGTAAAACTGCATTGCAGAATAAATGGGTTTATAGGCTGAAGGAAGAAGATGGAGGAAAACAGAGGTACAAAGCTAGACTTGGGGTGAAGGGGTTTGCACAGAAGAAAGGTATTGATTTTGATGAAATATTTTCTCCTGTTGTTAAAATGAATTCAATCAGAACTGTTTTAAGTCTTGTAGCAGCAGAAGATTTACATCTTGAACATTTAGATGTAAAGACAACATTTCTCCATGGAGATTTGGAGGAAGAGATATACATGCAGCAACCAGAAGGATATGAGGTAAAAGGGAAAGAAAAATTGGTGTGCGGGTTAAAGAAGAGCTTGTATGGCTTAAAATAGGCTCCAAGGCAGTGGTATCTAAAATTTGACAAGTTTATGTCTGAACAAGGTTATACTAGATGTCACTCTGATCATTGTGTTTATCTAAAAAGGCAAAATGATGGCAGCTATATTATATTGTTATTGTATGTAGATGACATGCTTGTTGCAGGATCTAACATGCAAGAAATAATTGTGCTCAAAAGAAAATTGGCAAATTCATTTGCAATGAAGGATTTGGGAGCTGCAAAACAAATCCTTGGTATGAGGATAACTAGAGACAGGAAAAATCGTAAATTAACACTGTCTCAGAATGAGTACATAGAAAAGGTGTTGAAAAGATTTAATATGCACAATGCAAAACCAGTTAGTACACCTTTTGCTAGCCATTTCAAAATTAGTAAGGAGATGTGCCCAAAGACCCAAGAAGACATGGATTATATGTCTAAAGTTCCATATGCATCAGCAGTTGGAAGCTTAATGTATGCAATGGTCTGCACAAGGCCTGATATTTCACATGCAGTGGGAGTTGTAAGCAGGTACATGAAAAATCCAGGAAAATAACATTGGATGGCAGTAAAATGGATTCTCAGATATTTGAGAGGTACCACAAATCAAGCATTATGCTTTGGTGGTTCAAACATTGCTCTATAGGGATATGTTGATGAAGATATGGCAGGTGACAGAGATAACAGGAGGAGCACTACAGAATATGTATTTACTATAGGTGGAACAACTTTCAATTGGGTTTCAAAAATCCAAAGTGTTGTTGCACTTTCAACAACAGAAGCAGAGTATGTTGCTGCTAAAGAGGCTAGTAAAGAAATGATTTGGTTACAAAGGTTTATGGGTGAATTGGGTAAGAAGCATGATATGGGCACGCTATACAGTGATAGCCAAAGTGCCATTCATCTTGAAAAGAACTCAACATTTCATTCCAAGACTAAACACATACATCTCAAGTACCATTTCACACGGTCACTATTGGAAGATGGACAGTTGAAGCTGGAAAAGATACACACTAGCCAGAATCCTGGAGATATGCTAACAAAAGTTGTAACCAGGGAGAAACTGAGAACGTGCTCAATTTCAATTGGTCTTCAGGGACGAAGTTGAAGATGACAAACAACCAAGTCCAAAGAGGAGTCACTATCCAGCAAATGAAGCAGCGGTGGATTTGCTACAATCAGTCTCCAAATGGGAGATTGTTGGGTGTGGAGCATGATTATCTTGTTTATTTTGTATCACAACATTGGACCCTTGTACCTTAAAGGGGGTAGCAACACCGCGTAATTAATACGATTGCCGCCCCATTAAAACGAGATGGGTGCCTTGTAAAAGTATAGTAATTTCTAGTCAATCTGGGTCGTTCATTAGGCAAATAATCTGACGGTAGAAGTTATGTTTAGATTAGGGTTTTTTTCCCTAGAAGGCAACCCCTCGCTTTTATGAGGGCATTGTATTGCGGCTGTGTATTATATGTGTATTATCGGAGTGAGAAACAGAGACGGATACTGTGAGAGAAAACAGAGGATATTACAGTGGATCTGTTGTAGGTTTTGTCTCTTCATTTTTGCTGGATAATAGAAAGGAAGTATTGGTTGTTCGGGGTGGACGTAGCCCAAACTGAGTGAACCACGTATATCTATGTCTCTCTGGTTTTATGTTTCTTGTGTGCTTTTATTTTTCCACATATTTTATGTGTTTCATTGCTCCATAATATATAATTTTCTAACAATTATTGAAAGCACAACTTCAAGGAAGCATTAGCAAATGAAAGAAGAAAATTTTGCCCAATGGATGAGGCACTAGTCACCATAAAATAGAGATCTGAAGTTATGGATACCTCCTAAAAAGGAGCTGCCCTCCCCAAGTGGAGCCACTGTTAGTCATCAATAATTTTTGTTTCCTTTGTAGATGACTAAATGTCTATCCTAGATTTCTGGAAACAAAATTCATGAATCTTGTGAGTTCTAGAAATCTCACTGCCTTCATTATCCTTAGGATACATTTTTCACTGTTATACTACTCTATCATGTCATAGTCAGCCTATCACTCATGAAAGATCCCTCATGGAGTCATGCCTCTCATCTCTGTCCCATTTTCACACCCGTAAATCTCATTACTCTGTTTGTCCCTTGCCTATGACTCCATTATCCAACTAGGGTTTTTTAGGGCAATATTTCTTGGTTTCATGACCTCCATGGTTAAAAAATAAATAAGGCTTGTATCATGATGCTCTTACACCTCATCCTATCCTTAATATACCTTCATAAACACTTCCCATCACTCTTATCCCTCAAACTCATCATTTTTCTACAAAGCCTAGCCTATTGCTACAATTTGACACTTTTCGAGACTAGGCCTGTGTTTTTCCCTTTTGGACCCTTTACCCTCACTCAATTCTTGAAATTACACTTCCCCCTACTCTCTAACATCTATCACTATCCCTCAAAATTTCCCCAAGAATTTAGACAACCCCTAACCCCTTAATTCCCCTCCCTCTACAAGGCAGTCGTAAATCTTGTACACCCAACCCTAATTTCCTCTTCCAACTAAGCTAGGGTTTGCTATGAAAAGGAGGCATACGAGAAAAGGATCCATATGGTAGGTCATATCAGCAATCATGAAGCCATACCAACTCATAAACATCATGCCTCCATCTTTTCCAGGAATTATTTCCAAGAGACAAGCCATGTGTCACACCCAGGGCCAGTTTTGCTTCAAACTGTGTTTCTGACCACAAAGATATGAATTTGAAAAATGTGAGAGAGGTTTTTGTCCATATAGGAAAAATAATAATAAAATCCTTCATTTTTTACACAGGTATCATGGTTTAGGAACAATGTCAAAACTACAGGTGTCCCAGGATAATTTCTGCATTGCTGGAGTGACCTTGGGAAAATTAGGTTTTCTCACAGCCGAAGTGCCCAAATGAGTTCCTTGATGATGCAGGAGCATTAGGCTCAAAATTTACTTTGTATTTTCACAGACATAGGGGGGTCTCATGATTTTAAATTCTCATGTAATTATTAGTATTTTGAATAAAATGGTGAGGAATTGTAAATGTTCTCTAGCCACTAGAGAACATGAGGAATGTGAAGAGTCAGTTTAGTTACTTAGGGATTTTTGTCTAAAGTTAGGAATTCCGGAATCTTAAGGGTTTTCTGAGCTGTTAGAGGAGATGAAGTGATTCATTAGCTTCTAATCCAAAAGACATTAAATATAGAGGTTTGTAGAGTGTAGTAAAGGGAAGGAGTTGTTCAGAAGGTACACAGTAGATTGTAGTAGGGCCAATGATTGAAGATCTGGCCAAGAGATAGATTTTGCAGTGAAGACTGAGTTGAGAGGATTTTTCCCTCTGCCTTAATAAAAGTGTGGAATTCTTGATTTCGGTGTGTTATTGGAAACTTTCTGAGGGACTCACTCTTTCGAGCTCATAAACTTTGTTTGTTAGAATTAATGTACTCAGTCTCTATGATAAGGTGCTTAATTCCTGAATGTTTTGAATATCCGAATTCTATGTATAATCGAGAAGGAGTTCACTCTGTGTGGAATCTCCTTAATTTCCCTCTATTTGTCTATGAACTCGTACTCTCAATGAATGAGTTGAATGTAGTTGTTTTGTTCTATTGGATAGTGGCCTTACTAGAAGAGCGAACCCATATGCCAATCCTCTGTATGTTGGAGCAGTCTCTATGAGGTAAAATTCTATTGTTTTGTTGTTTGAATGAACCGAATTGACGAGGTCAATTTACCATGCCCAACACAGAAGAAGAACTAAAGAAACACACCAAAATTCAATGAAAATTCGGGTTTAACATTGTTCAAATACCAGCCTTAGTGAAGATGGTTTTGGTGGAGGAAACCAGTAGTATCGCACGGCGTTTTGGGTTTGAAGTGGTTTTAGAAATAAAAAAGTGATCCAATATAATTGTGCCACATCGTCGTGGCAATACCACCCACATTGCACAACTTCCAGGTGCTAAACTTCGGTTCTAGAAAAAACGCGATATCCATCTGAGGCATTCGATCTGGAGGACAGGAGATCAAACGACAATCGTGTGATAAGTTGCATGAGGTTTAACTCATAGGTATGGCCCAGCGCTCATAGAATTAATAGTTATTTTATAAGTGGAAATTGAAGATTTATGGTGGGCTCGAAGGCATTGGTTTGTGTTTAAGTGTTGGAAGGTTAAAAGGTTCACTCCGTTGGGTTTAACCTTAGACAATTGTTTGAAAAGAGTTGAATGGGTTCATTACCTTAGTTCGATATATATATTAAAATGTCACGTTATGAGAGTTGAAGGGGTCAATGCTATAAACCCAAGGTTTGGTGTTGGTGTAAAAGGGTCGAACCCTTGGTTATAATATTATAACACTATGCCCGGAAGACTTAAGGACTGCGAAGGGCATATGTCAGAACTTTAAATGTGTTTCACTATATTATGTTAGAAAAATCTCGAGTATTGGTTTAAAAAAGGGCATGAGCTTCAATTCATTTATTTTAATACTGTATTCTGAAAGAGGGTTCAATATATAGTTAAATGCCACTAAAGGGAAATATAGCTATGAGCGCGTTACGAAGAGGGAACCAGGACCATATTATTTGGGAGATATATATATAACCTTGGAATATGGTATTTCATTAATCAATTTCTGTGAAATTGATAAATGAAATTAAAGGAAGAAAAGGGCGAGATAACTCCCGATTTGAAGTTCTAACATTGAAGAGCATATTCTATGCTTTATGGGCTTTAATCTTGATTTTAAGAAGCTTCCGCCTATGTTGAGTTAGCCTAGACTTAAAATTATTCAGGTAAACCATAGAAGTACACTATTTTTATATGCCTAGAGTGTGAATGTGGGTTAAGTAAGGTAGCCCGGGCATCAAGTGGTATCAGAGCAGGAATAGCTTTGTTTAAAAGTTCAAATTTTTTGAATTAATTGCATAGAGATCAGATTTTTGAAAACTGATGAGGATTGCAAGCATACAGAGATGTAGTGCGTGTGATGACAGAAGAAGGAAGACCATATTCTAAGATCTGATATACAGAAAAGTACACAGAGTTACAGTGAACAGGATTTGCAGAAGTGAATGAAGAACAAGATCATGCAGAGATCTTGTAGGTGAAGTAATTTTAAATTTGACTTGAATTTTATGATTGCAGAATTATGGTTGCAGAAAAGTAAATATAGAGTTTGATGGTGAAGGTAATGAACCTAATATTCATCTAAAGGTTGAATAGAGAGGAAAATTGCAGTGTTCTCAAGAGAAGGTGAGTTGATAAGCATTATTTGAACCTGGCTTGAAGAATTGTTTGCAGAATTCAGATTGCAGGCAATTGAAGGAATCTCAGCAGAAGCAAATCATAGCTTGAGAGCAGTGATGAAAGAATCCAGACGAGGATTCTAGAGTGAATAAGAAGTGTGGCAGAACCTGGAGGATTCGCAATAGATTTTGGATGAGAAGAGAACAGGTGTGTTCTTGAAAATTTTCAGAGTGAAGCCTAGAGAGAGTAGAAGAGAGTGCTCAAAAGGTTCCAGCAGACAGGGAACCAGTACTTGCCAAAAGCCCTGATCTAGAGGAAAGGATTGGTGAGGTAAGTTGTAGCAAGAGAGCTTGCTGTTGTAGAGGCTTAGTGCAGCTTGTGAGTGGAGAACTCATGGAGGATAAAATGGCTACTGATAGCCATAACAGAGATTGTAGAGGTTCTGAGAGAGGCCACAACAGAAGAGTGAGGGAAGATGCCAAAGAAAATGGCATGAGGAAGAAACTCACTGATGTAGAGTATCAGAAAGAGATAGCTGAGATTATTAATTAGTTTTATAAACTGGAGAGGATGATAGAGGAAAGCCATAAACTTGGTTGGCTCATGACAAAGAGTGTGAAATGGAAACCATTACAGTTGAGGTTGAGGAAAAATGATATTGCCTTATTGAAAGAGGAACTCAAGACAGCTGAGTTGAGAAAATAAGTTTCTTCTTGTGAATCAGAACAGAGTACAGATGAAGAATGGAGATCTGTAAGAGATCTTGTGAGACATGGTGAAGACTTAAGATAGCAAGAAGTTTGTCTTGTTGAAGAGAAAGTAGTTGATGATTTTCTGAGTTGTTGGACAAGTCCAGATCAACTAGATGATGTAAAGACTTGTATTTGTGAATCTGACAATTGTGAGGTGATGACAGGTTCCACAGAGGGAGAAGAACTCAGAGTTCTTGAGTTGAAGATGGAATTTGAAGATTCCACATGCAGATTTGTTCCAAGGGAAGTGCTTGAGAGAGAAAACAAGACTGAAAAGTCTTGTGGTTTTGAAACTAAAGAGTTGTGTATGTTTGCAAGTACATCACAGGAAGATGGACAAGCTTCAAAGCTTGTTGAGGAGGAGAAGTTTAATTTGAAGTCTGTTCAGATCGATGCTGAGATAGCAAGATATCAGAAGGGATTGAAGATAAAGGAGTTTGATGAGAATAATTAGCAGAATATTGAAGTAGAGAGAGAAGGACCATCTGATGATTGGTCAAGAGCAAGCAAAGGTATAAAAGGTTATGTGAGGTTCCCAAAGTCTACTCCAATGGAAGTTGTTGAACTGTATAGAAGGTTGGATTTTCAAAGAAGAGAATTGGAGAAGCAGAGGACCTATGCACAAGATGATTTGCTGAAGAAGCAGGGCAGGAAAACCTTCATGAATAATGTTCATGAAGTAGATGAGGGAAAGAAAGAGACGCCAGCTGAAAACCCGATGAAGAATGTAAAACATCATACTGATGTGCTGACAGAGGAAGTAGAAGGAAGTTCTGTACAACATACTGATATGTTTTCAAAGAAGAAAAAGGTATTGAGACCTTGGAATTTTAATGCTGATGATTCATGTGTTAATCATGCAGGGAAAGAAGAACAGTAAAAG
This sequence comes from Pinus albicaulis, assembly GCA_034641835.2. Classification (NCBI taxonomy): domain Eukaryota; kingdom Viridiplantae; phylum Streptophyta; class Pinopsida; order Pinales; family Pinaceae; genus Pinus; species Pinus albicaulis. The sequence goes on from CM076569.1 coordinate 927,525,276, forward strand.
GAATTTGTCAGAGAATTGAATAAGAAGAAACCTATGTTATCCGAGAACATAGGGAAGGATCATCATTTTAACATGGTGACTGGGGAAGTGGAGATAACTCTAGCAGCTAAGGAGAAAGATGATGGAGATTTTCTGAGTCTTGAAAGAGACTTAGAACTACAGAGAGAAGAATTGGTGACTGGGTCATCAATTGAAAACTTTGGGTCTTGTGGTGTTAAAATTGAAAATTTGTTTATGTGTACAGGTGATGCAAAAGACATTTCATCCTTTGGAATTGTCTCGAGGGAAGAAAAATTGTTGCAAAGGAAAGAAGATGAGACAGTCATGTCTCATGTGCAGAAACTTACTACTGTTGATGACAAAGAGGAGTTGGCTTGGTTGAATAGCCAAGAGCAGAATGTGGGGCAGATTCTTAAAACTGACATGGTGATGAAGAATCAGAATTCCATTCTGACAGAAGATGAAAAGACAATGGTTGAAGAACTTGATTTGATTGCTGGAATCAATCACGGAGATGAAAGGTAATTTCTGAAGATTGCCCAAGAAGAAGAAGAAGATGCTAAAATTAATTTGCAACATATTGAGGATGTGAAACAAGTACAGGAGATATGGCTGAACTGTTTGCTGGGAGAAATTATGCAAGAGGAAGAGATTGCAGACACTAGAATGAGATTGCTTGAAGTTGTGAAGGAAAGAGGAGCAGATACTAGTTTGTAGAAATTAATCATGCTTACTAGTATACAAGGAGAAATGAGGGATTATGTTATTACAGTTAGAGAAATAAAAGATAATTTACTTTTTAAAGGTAAATTTGCAAATGATGAGCAAGAGAATGTTGTAGAGGGGCAGGATGTTTGGGAGGCAACCACAGAGGTAGCAACAATCGGGGAAGCAACATTAACTGAAATGTTAAATGCAACATTGACAGCAGCAACACCCATGGTGGCAGCTGGAGCAGCAATCGAGGAGGTAACAGCTGGGACAACATTGGTGGCAGCAACCTTAATGTTGGTAGCAAGAAGGGAAGTAACAACAGTAGCAGCAAAAGAAGCTGAATTAGCAGAATCTGAAAACAGAAGCATTGGGCAAAGAGATTTCCAGACAGAAGATAAACTGGACATAGATATTGAATGTATCAGAATACTGATGATGAAGGTGTCTCAGAAGTAGTAGAAAGTAGCAAGAAAGAAAGAGAGTTTTGGCAAAGGAAAGACAAGAAGGGATTATGAAAGTATAGCTAGAGGTGATTTACAGAAAAAGATATGGAGACCTGGAGAAATGCAGATGAAAGATGATGTAGTTGCTAGACAGAAAAAAAACAAAGTATGGGATCCAGGAGGCATAGACTAAAAGTACATGATTAGGAGATCATGAATAAATTGAACCTTGGGAGTCTGATGCAGGAGCATTAGGCTCAAAATTTACTTTGTATTTTCATAGACATAGGGGGGTCTCATGATTTTAAATTCTCATGTAATTATTGGTATTTTGAATAAAATGGTGAGGAATTGTAAATGTTCTCTAGCCACTAGAGAACATGAGGAATGTGAAGAGTCAGTTTAGTTAATTAGGGATTTTTGTCTAAAGTTAGGAATTCTGGAATCTTAAGGGTTTGCTGAGCTGTTAGAGGATATGAAGTGATTCATTAGCTTCTAAGCCAAAAGGCATTAAATATAGAGGTCTGTAGAGTGTAGTAAAGGGAAGGAGTTGTTCAGAAGGTACATAGTAGATTGTAGTAGGGCTAATGATTGAAGATCTGGCCAAGAGAGAGATTTTGCAGTGAAGACTGAGTCGAGAGGTTTTTTCCCTCTATCTTAATAAAAGTGTGGAATTCTTGATTTCAGTGTGTTATTGGCAACTTCTGAGGGACTCACTCTTTCGAGCTCATAAACTTTGTGTGTTAGAATTAATGTACTCTGTCTCTATGATAAGGCGCTTAATTCCTGAATTTTTTGAATCTCCGACTTCTGTGTATAACCGAGAAGGAGTTCACTCTGAGTGGAATCTCCTTAATTTCCCTCTGTTTGTCTATGAACTCGTACTCTCGATGAATGAGTTGAATGTAGTTGTTATGTTCTATTGGATAGTGGCCTTACTAGAAGAGCGAACCCATATGCCAATCCTATGTTTGTTGGAGCAGTCTCTGTGAGGTAAAATTATGGTGTTTTGTTGTTTGACTAAACTGAATTGATGAGGTCGATTAACCATGCCCATCGTGGAAGAAGAACTGAAGAAGCGCACCAAAATGAAATGAAAATTTTGGTTTAACACTGTTCAAATACTGGCCTTAGCGAAGACGGTTTTGGAGGAGGAAACCGGCAGTATTGCGTGGAATTTGGGATTCAAAGTGGTTTTAGAAATAAAAATGTGATCCAATATAATTGTGCCACATCGTCATGGCAGTACCACCCATATCGCACAACTTCCAGGTGCTAAACTTCAGTTCTAGAAAAAACGCGATATCCATATGAGGCGTTTGATCTGGAGGATGAGAGATCAAACGACAATCACGCGATAAGTTGCATGAGATTTAATTCACAGGTATGGCCCAGCGCTCATAGAATTATTAGTTATTTTATAAGTGGAAATTGAAGATTTATGGTGGGCCCTAAGGCATTGTTTTGTGTTTAAGTGTTTGAAGGTTAAAAGGTTCACTCCATTGGGTTTAACCTTAGATAATTGTTTGAAAAGAGTTGAACGGGTTCATTACCTTAGTTTTATATATATATATATATATATATATTAAAATTTCGCGTTATGAGAGTTGAAGGGGTCAATGCTATAAACCCAAGGTTTGGTGTTGGTGTAAAAGGGTCGAACCCTTAGTTATAATATTATAACACTATGCCCAGAAGACTTAAGGATTGCAAAGGGTATATGTTGGAACTTTAAATGTGTTTCACTATATTGTGTTAGAAAAAGCTCGGGTATTGGTTTAACAAAGGGCATGAGCATCAGTTCATTTATTTTAATATTGTATTCTGAAAGAGGGTTCAATATATATTTAAACGCCACTAAAGGGAAATATAGCTCCGAGCGCGTTACAAAAGAGGGAACCAGGACCATATTATTTGGGAGATATATATAACCTTGGAATATGGTATTTCATTAATCAATTTCTATGAAATTGATAAATGAAATTAAAGGAAGAAAAGGGCAAGATAACTCCCAATTTGAAGTTCTAACGTTGAAGAGCATATTCTATGCTTTATGGGCTTTAATCTTGATTTTAAGAAGCTTCCGCCTATGTTGAGTTATCCCAGACTTAAAATTATTTGGGTAAACCATAGAAGTGCACTATTGTTATATGCCTAGAGTGTGAATGTGGGTTAATTAAGGTAGCCCGGGCATCACTTGATGAGTCAAATGACAACTGGACTTTAATAGATTTCCAATGAGCTATCATGAGATCAATTTGGATTTTATGAAGGCATCCAAAAGTGGTCTGCAATATCACTTTGCATTTTTGCACCATCATTCAACACTTTTTGACTATTCTTGGAAAAATCAACTTTTGACAAGGAAAATCTACTTCAATAATGAAAAAAATGGTATATTTGGAAGGTAGACAAGTTGAGCTTTCCAACTAGCTATCATGGGCCCAATTATGACACCGGGAAGGCCTCCAAATGCCCTCTACAAAATTGTGTTGCACTCTTGGGAGGACCCAATAGCCTGTGCTACGCTCCTGTACGTTTAGGGCTACCCAGGAGGACCCGATAGCCTGCCCTACGCTTATGTGCATTCGATGCTATCCAAGAGGACCCGACAGCCTACTCTATGCTCATATCCATTCATGGCTACCCAAGAAGACCTGATTGCTCATTCAGAGGCGCCTGATGCTGCACTGCTGGGCATGTAGAGGCTACCCAAGAGGATGTGCAGAAGCCACCCGGCTGGCCCATGTTGCATTCCCATGTCTCTTTGTTTCAGCTGTGAAATTTTTGAGAGATCTTTGCTTTATTCATTAACCTCTCATTTTCCCTCTCCACATCATCTCCCAAGCATATCAGGGTTTTTTTTTCAAAGGCCAGAATGAGGACAAAGAAGATGAAGAAAATCATGACAGTGAGCACAATGAAAATTATGCGAGCAATAATGAGGCAAAGTTTGAAAGTGAAGACAGTAGGCAAAAAGTGTAGAAGAAGGCAGTGACCCCATAGAAAATGACAATAATGACAACCAAGAGACAAATGCAGAATTTGATGAGAAAAACAGTGAAGATGAAAAAAAAAACAGTGACCAAGATGAGCATGAAAATCAAGAGACAAATGAATAAATACAACATGAAAGTCAAGAAGAGAGTAAAATTGAAGAAGATGATGAGGACAAAGGGGATGACATGGTAGAAAATGAAGATGCCTCTAATAGTGACCCCACATAGATTGCAAGCATTGACATAGAGGATGAAGAGGAAAAGGAAAAAAAAAAGGTAGATTATAAATATGAAGATAGTGAGCTTGATAAAGGGAACAATACAAATGGCAACCAAGGAGTAGAGCCAAATTTTGATGGTAAAAATAGTGATTATAAAGATGAAAACAGTGAGCACAATAACCATGGTCAAAACAGTGATAATGGAGAAACAAATTCTGAAAGCAAAGACAGTAAGCATAGTCATGAAGAAGAAGACAACCATAATGAAACAGAAAATGACATCCATAAATAAATACAACATGACAGTCACAATGAAGAAGCCAATGATGAAGAAAACAATGCAAATGCAGAGACAGAGGTAGAGATTGAGAGTGAGGACAGTGGGCCAAATCATGAAGAGGAGGATAGTCATAAAGATACAGATGTACAAAGCAATGATGATCACACCTCTAATGTTGCAAATACATAGGATGAAAATCATGAAAATTTTTATAGTGATACTAGCATGAGAGAAAATGGAAATTCCTCTTAAGAAGTCAGTTAAGAGCAAAGTGAGGAAGACACACATAAAAAAATCAGCAATGGGAAGACAAAAAACCCTAAGGTCACCAATGATCAAGGTATTCAAGTGAAAAATGTTAAAACTTGTACTCTCACTTACCAAATAGGATCAAGGCAAATGTTTGCTTCCTCCAAGAGGCAAGGGACTTTGCTATCTACGTCAGCTCAGCCATTGGACAAAGGGCAGCAAAAGGTAAAGGAAGAAAAAGAAGATCACGATGTGGAAAAAGATTTTAGATCATTCAAGTAGATAGTGATGAGGCAAACGAGACCAAAATTACAAGCATGCTCCTCCAAGACAGAAATGCACAAATCAAAGATCTCCAAGCACATTTGGGAAGGGCCAAGAGTGTAAATAATTCCCTTGACTTAGAGAATATACAGCTAAAGAGTACAAATGAAAATTTATGAAGAAAGAGCCCTTAAAGCCCAGAAAGAAGCCCAAAAGGCACAAATGAAGATAAAGGAGTTGATGGGCACTTATGAGGAGAGTAGTGGTGAGGGAGGTCAAACTAGAAGGAGACCTAGAACTATGGGTCTAAGGAAAGCATTGGAAAAGCAAAGAGAAGAAGAATCATCCCTTGCGGAACAAATTATTCTCAATGAACTACTTGCAAAGGAAATTGAACATGATATGGAATCATGGCTTGAACGGGCTAACATACACCTTAAGGCCAAGATGGACAAGGCTAATAAAGACTTGGAGTTACAAAGAAGAATGACCAAACATTATGCCCCAAGAAATCAATTTGCAAGGGTCAAATTGAAGAAGGCTCAAGGCAAGCTCCCGACACCAAAAGAGGAAAAAGACCAATCTAGGCTTGGAATCTTAGCCCAATCTTTTCTACAGGTTTCCTAAAACCCATGAGGCACTCTTCCACCAAATTTGGGAAAATTTTGACAACTTTTTAGTTTTTGCAAATTTTGAGGATAGGAGAGTAGTACACCTACGCTATGCTCTTTTTTTGAAGCATATTCAGGATGAAAGGTTTACATTTTTGGATTCCTCATCATGCATATAGTATTCTCACCAACTTTCAGAGAAATTGGAGTTGTTTTGGTCCCCCAAAAGGGTTAAAAACACTCATTTTTTCACCATTCTGCCTGCTTTTTAGGACATGTGCTGCGCTCCTACCAGTCTTGGAATTTTTGGTTTTTGAACAGGTTTCAGAGGTCAGATTATATAAACAAGGGTATATTTGGAAATTATACTTCAAGGGATTTCCAAGGAGCCATCATGGAGCCTTTTTCGACACCGCGAAGGCCTCCAAATCACTGCTGCAAAATGACCCTTTTTTACTGTCCCTGTGCTACGTTCCTGGCTTGGAAAATAATCGTAAGGCACAGTGGTACGCTCTTCTGGTTGAAAAGTCCAATTGTGTGTTTAGAAAGTTTTAAGAGGCATGTAAATCCTCAAAGGTCAATTTCTTTGCCACAAATGGCTGAAAATATATTTATTTTGGATATTTTTTGCTTTAGGCGTTGTAAGGCCTCAAGGACAAATTAGGATATTTCTTGTTGGCCAATAGGCTTCTAGATACTGTCTTAGATATTTATTCTCCTTGCATGATAAATAGAGCATGGAGACTCATTGTAAGTGGGATTTTGATGTGTTTAAGAGCAATACATGGTTTTTGGAAGTTGAAGAACAATCTAGTATTGTGGAGCTTGTGGATGATTTTCCTTGGTTGATAATGATGAAGGCTTGCTTGCAGGATTCCTGAGTTTAGTTAATGGTGAAGTATCTCTCATTTTTTCATGTTTTTTCTTGTTTTTCATATGTCCATATTTCTATATTTCAATAGCACATAAGAGTATAGGATGGGAAATTTTGTTTGAGGCACCTATGTCCTCTTGCTTGCTATTGTCTTCATGTTTTCTTCTGCTGGGTTAGTTTAAGGAATTCTTAGTTGCTCATTAGGCCCACCTAAGCATGTCTATTTCATTATTGGATTAATATGATAGTTTACAAACATGATTCATGGTAAGCCCTGCTTGTTTTATGCTATCTAAACTTTGTCTTGAAATCTCTCTTTGATGTATTGATTGATTAGGTTAAGCCAAAGAGGTCTTGTTTCGATCTTGCCCTTTGTATATGCTTATCAGTTTGCCTCAAAATTCATTATAGTTTAATGAATGATGTTTAGGCTTCATTTATTAATGCTATTTTTCTCTTATATGTTTTCAAATTTTGAAAGTAGAATCATTGAAGTTAAATAAGTTGTCTTACTTCACTTGCTCCACTGGATTTTATATCTTGAATGTGTATAGTTTAAAAGTATTGTTATTGAGTAAATGGTGTGCCCTATCTGATAACTAGTATCTTTTGCTTATCAGTATTTAAGATCTCTCTGTTCAAAGTTATTTGACAAAGGATTCTTAACTGCCCTTTGCCCTACCTTGGTTCCCAAACTTAATGTCCATTTCACCTCACACATAAACTTTAAAGATCCATTAACTACACTAGGTTTTCCCTGTGATGTACCCCAATTCATTATCAAAATATCAATGACTTCTTAGACTCCATAGCCCATTAATTTGACAACCTTTCACTCCACCTATCCTACTTGATCATCTTACCCCAACCACAAAAAACAATAAACCTACACTTAACAACTAGCCTAAAATCAACCATCCAAAGCGAACAAGTTCATATCCTTCGCATAATAGAGAGAGCCCTCTCTGAGTCTAGGAAGGCTAGGTCCTAGGACTCCAAATACTGGTCTGATGTTACCCTGTCATTTGTTTTACCAATTTTCCAAATCACGGGACACTAATAGGTCGACTTGTTCATTCATGCCTTGGGGCCAATCCCCACCGCATGGTATTTGGATGCAGAGCTACATCAGCGTACACGCTACTGGGAGACCCTAAGGGATGATTTTGTGGAGACGTTGAGATTGATAGGTGGAACTGAGGAATTAGACAAAGCTATGCAAGACATAGATGCCCTAGTATTTGATGAATCACGCCCTCATGTGGAGTATGGGGAACCAGCTTGGGATACGCAAATGCAGGATATTGCTTACTGTCACAATGTATCAATGGAGGACTGTGATGAAGATTCATGAAATATCACTATCCTAGAATCAGAGGGTGAACGCGCAGTTGCTGGACCCCCACTCCAGACTGTGGATGTTACTAAGCCTCTTAAGCTCAGGGAAGTCAACATTGGAACAAAAGAGCAACCTAAGCTAGCTAGAATTGGGGACTAATAGGATAACGATACCATTGGGAAATCCACGGAACTTCCACGGAGTACTAGGATCTATTTCCTACTAAATTATCATAACTTAAGGGTATTATAGGGGACCTGGGGGTCATGCGAATCGCTTTAAAACTAGATGCACACTGTGTCAATCATCGACCTTACCGATTGAACCCCATGTATAAGTAGAAGGTCAGGGAAGAAATTGACAAAATTCTAGCCACAAGAATCATCAAACCAGTAGAATAGTCGGATTGGGTAAGCCCTATGGTGGTCCAAGAGAAGAAGACTAAATGAGAAATAAGAATTTTCATCGAACTTCGTAAGCTGAATGATGCCTGCGTACATGATCCCTTCCCTACACCATTTTCTAATGAAATCCTTGATAGTGTGGGAGGGCAGGAAGCATATTCGTTCATTGACGAGTTTTCGAGCTACCATTAGATTAGGATCGCACCTGAATATTGCAGCAAAACTAAGTTCGCCACTGAATGGGGATCCTTCCAGTACACCGTCATGCCATTTGGGCTCAAGAATGCCCCTGCCATCTTTTCACGGGTAGTGGTCGCAGTATTCAAGGATTTCATTCACAAGTTCTTGGAGGTATAATTTGATGATTGGACAATATTTGGGTTGGTAAAGAAGCACATCTTGAACCTATGCATGATGTTCGACACCTATAGAAAGCACCAAATTTCCCTAAATATTAAGAAGTGCATATTCTGTGTACCTTTTGGGATCTTGTTGGGTCACATAGTCTGTCGGCAGGGACTAATGATTGACCTCACCAAGGTGGCCATTATCATCAACTTAGCAGTCCCTACGAATGAGAAATAGCTGCACTCCATCCTTGGGCACACGGGTTACTGTAGGAAGTTTATTCAAGGGTATGTGCTGATCACAACACCCATGGAAAAGTTGCTAAAGAAGGATGTTCCGTTTTTTTGGGACGTGGAATGTTAGAAGAGCTTTGAGCTACTCAAGGAAAATATGGTCTCTGCACCCATCCTCATATTTCTGAATTGGGAAAAGGTTTTCCGTGTCCATGTAGATGCTTCAAGGATCACCCTGGGAGCTATCATTATATAGCTCGGGGAGGGGGACGTTGACCACCAGGTTGTGTTTTCTAGTAGAAAACTCTCTAGCATGGAGTGTAACTTCTCCACTACTAAATGTGAGGGGCTGGAAATGGTGTATGCCTTACAGAAATATCGGCATTATCTGTTGGGAGGGCACTTCAAGATGTTCACAGACCACTGAGATTTGAAGTACCTAGTCAATAAGCCTGTGTTGAGGGGGGAAGATTTTTCAATGGTTACTGCTTTTTCAAGAATATGAATTTGAGATAATTGTGAAGCTAGGGAAACTAAATGTTGGACTATACCACTTGTCCCGAATCAAGAATGGTGAAGAACCAAATGACCTAGAGGAAGGATTGCTCGATGCACACTATTTGCTATTAAGGTGGTGGATGCGCACTTTTCCGATATTATTCAATTCTTAACTATGGGGATGGCCCCTACAGAATATTAGGAGCAATAAAAAAAGAGCTAGTAACCTACGTAGTGGATTTTACCATAATCGCAGGCCACTTTTATAAGCTAGGAGTTGATAAGGTACTGCGAAGATACGTTCTGGAGCATGAAAGACAAGCCATTTTAGCAGAAGCCCATGGGGGTGTAGCAGGAGGTCACTACGCAGGGTAAGCAACAGCGCAAAAGATCTTAAGAGCTAGGTTGTGGTGGCCCACACTGCATAGTGACTCTTACGACTATTACAAAGCCTACGACACATGCCAAAGGACAGGAAGATAGTTGCGTAAGGATGAAATGCACTTACAACCACAGATGGCCCTGCAGGCATTCGATAAATGGGCAATAGACTTCATTGGGCCCATCAACCCACTAGGGAAGAAGACACGTGCCCACTACATAATCACTGTGATTGATTATGTATCCCGATGAGCAGATGTGCAAGATGTGAAGGATTGTACTGCAGATACTGTTGTGCACTTCATTTTTGAACATATTCTAACCAGGTTTGGTTGTCCAAAGATCTTGATGAGTGATAGAGGTATGCATTTCATTAATGATACAATAAAAACTTTGACTGAAGAGTTTCGAATCCACCATGCAAAAATTACCCCATATCATGCGTAGGAAAATGGAATGGTAGAATATTTTAATAAAATTATGGAACAAACACTTACCAAGGTCTGTAATGTCGATCGTAGTGATTGGGACGTGCACATCCCATCGATCCTTTGGGCCTATCAGACCACATGCAAGAAATTTACTGGGAAAACACCATTTCGTATGGTTTATGGAAAGGAGGCCATTATTCCCATGGAGTATATTGCTCCTAGCTTGCACATCACAGCCTTTACAAACATGGCGGAACCCGATATCATGGAGGAATGATTAATGCAGCTAGTCACCTTGGAAGAGGATCGATTTACTGCTAACTTTCATCAGCATGTTCAGAAGGCCCAAGAAAAAACCTGGCACGACAGGCATATCTGACAGAAATTGTTTAAAGAAGGTGAGCTAGTATTATTATATGACAGCCAGTTTGCGCACCACCCTGGGAAATTCCGCCAACATTGGTTGGGACCTTATATCATAATAGAAATTACGAATGGTGGTGTGGTGAGATTGGCTACGCTATGCAGGTATCGCCTGCCCGGATATGTTAATGACAGCCATCTCAAACCATATCATACCAAATGACTATATGGCCAGAGTAGCTATCTTGGGAGGGATACATGCAGGCAAGAGAAGAAACACAGGCAGGCCTGTTATATGCGCAGGGGTCGTCCATAGGTCAGGAAGCCTAGGGAGGTGCACTGGGAGCGCAGGGATAATACATAGCTGTGAAAAATAGCCGTTGGAACAGTACCGCTGGGTAAAAATCCAACTTTACCATTGGAAGGAGCGAGTAGTAGGAAATTAATGCAGCGATTTCCGAAGATTTTTTACCGTTTCCTTGATGGAAAGTTTCAGCTAAGTTCCATCTAACCATTTCTCACTACTCAAAGCTATAAATGGAGGAGGGCAGCTCAGAATTGGTTTTTTCATGTCCTGCATATCTTATGCTTTGCAAATTTTTGTAACTATTGTGCTTTTTTCATGTCTGGGTGTGCTACCCCCTCTGATAGTAGCAACCTCGAGTTCGTCTTCCGAGCGAGAATGACTGCGACCAATCTCACTGAATCATCATAGACTGTGGCCTCTACTAAGATAGCATCCGATGAAGTATTAGAGGTCACCCCTGATGTCGAATAAGTTGTGTCCACACCAACCAAGGGAAGAAGGTGGAGAAAAAGAAGAGTAAGGGGAAATGCTAGGAGCAAGGGTAGGGGAGGGCCACAAAATGGGCTGGGGGGAAGCCGCACACCTCCCCTCGGAACATGCAATCTCCCCGAGTGGTGCCTAAGGCATGCTCGCCTAACCCAGCGAAGCAACCTCTATCTGCTTAGGACGAAGCTCGGCTCACTTCCCCAATCACTTGGCTACCACCCTATGTTCGGCCCTGAAGGCCCTCGATGCGCACGCCTAAGAATCTTGACGGTCTGCGCTCCTATATGCAAATGCCGCTAATTTCGGTAGAAGTCCCCATAATTGGAGAAGCATACGGCAAGCTCTCCTCAATTAAGTTTGACGATCACGACCTTGCCAACCTAGAGGCCTTCCCAGAATTGGCACCTAAGTTGTACCTTGAAAGAGTATTGGAGGAAAACATGCTAAGGGTTGTACCAATTCAGTGGGCACATGGGATAGAAGGATATGGATTACTAAACTTGCTACGAATACCCCTCTTTGGCTACTACAATGTAACTAATCAAGTTGTGCGACAACTGATACCCCTGATCCATGACGGTCACTTGTGGATACAAGACCGTGTTCCCATCAATGCTGCCCTAATTCACTGCATTATTGGTCTCCCCACGGAGGGGCCGAATCCCATGGAGCACATTGGCAAGAAGTAAGAGAAACCGATTGATGACAAGGTACATGAAGAATACCATGTCGAGCGAAACACTAGAGGGTTCATAATCAACACAATTGACGACCCTAGGGTACGCATGGGTACCTTGCTGTTGGCTTGTAAAATGATGCGCAAGTTCCAGGCCATGACAGTCCCCGCCTATGTGATTCATCTTGTTGGCCACTGCAAAAATGGGGTCTAATTTAGCTGGTCATAGTTCCTTTGTAATGAGTTTTTGAAAAACCTACACGAGGCCCAAGATCATGGGAGGGTGTTCTGTTACTCTTGGCTGCTACTTCTCATTGCATTGGTCACATGGGAATCCCCTAAAGGATTGTTCCTCCCTGAGCTTGAACCGTATATGTGTGAAGGGGTGTGATATGTGAACTTATGGGACTCAAAATATGAGCAGCGTATTAAGGAAAACAAATTATTTTGGGTACTATTTTAAAGCACGCTCATAGTAGCAATTCACTGCCGACCACACCTGTCGCCGACGGTTTACGAAAAATATAAGAGCATCACAACATTCCAAGTGATGATGCACAACGTGCAAATTTGGGGCCATAAGGATCAAGCTTGGATGTCGCTGCCTTACATGGTCGCCGATGAGGAAATCGACCGGCTCATCGCCACTTGGCCATCGCACTTGAAATTGGGATTCAAATTGGTTGTGACTAACACTTCTGGTACAAGCACAATCCTGAAGACCCCTACCCCACCTAATACCACCAAGAATTTTGAAGGTCATGGCCTAGAAGGCTCCACTAGGCCGAAGGTTCCCCTAGACATAGCACATGGCATGGAGTAGGAATTAAAGCAAAACATGGAGATTGAGGGTCTGGATATGTAGGGTACTGGTTCCCCACGTGGCACGAAGTGGACGACCAAACCTCTCAAGGGCAAACGTACAAAAAAATGGGCTATGAAGCATGGTAGGGAGACTGAGGTTACCTTAACCAAGGAATATTTGGAGAAAATAGAAAATGCGGACACCCTCGCTTCAGAAGGCAGATGGCTTGCCTTGGAAGATCAGTAGAAGGCCAAAGTCACTACATTATAATCTGAGCTCCAAGCTCTTCAGCTCAAGGCTGATACCTTGCAGACGAGCATGGTTCAAGTGAGTCTGCCTCCAGCAACCAGCACTAAGTGGATCGCAATGACTGAGAGTCGTCTCTACCCCCTGCCAGGCACAATAATCACTCTGGGTCTGCCTACCTTATGTGCACAATTCTAGGCCTATGTAGAAGTACATATGGACTTGGCCTGGCTTCTGCATCAGGCACTACAGGTTCTCCACACATCCCTTTTTGAGGAAATCCAATACAGAGACCATCGGGTGTAGCAGCAGCTAAGTACAGCCAAGCAGATAATCATAGAAAAGAATACCAAGGCATCCCAGGCATAGGCCACATGCATCCTTGCCGCCACGCAACAGACTATGTTGGAGTGTCTGATCAGTAGATTATGTGAAGATGTGACTGAAGACATTCTGGCCATTTCCAACCCCCAAGATAAGATTGAGGGACTCGTTGTAGCCCTGAAGGCTTCTCGGACCAAGATCTAGAACGTCAAGACCGAGATGGAGTAGCAGGTTTTTGCGTTGCAGGCTAAGTTGCAGCTGGAAACTCCTCCTGAGGTACATGCCCAAAGAGATGCACTGGTCATAGAAGCCACAAACACCATTATAGCTCAGATCTCTCAGGGCACCGAATTTCTTGAGATAGCTATGCAGCTATGGTCTAAGCTGCAACACGACCATCTCCTACAAGAATTTACCCAAGAACTACTCTAGAAGGAAGAATAGTTCAAGCAACTAGAGGATACAATGCCCACTCTGATCCTCGCTCAACACTTGGCATGTCTGCGAGCGAGCCATGCGCTCAGAGATGACCTGAAAGAGCTTCACCACAAGAAGAAGGTTTTGAGTGACCACCTCAAGCCATGGGCCAATGAAGCCCTTAAGATATCTCAGGAATTGGATGTTGCGGTCAAACAGCTGAATCAGACACTCGAAAGTGTCACTACTTCCACTTAAGACCCAGCTTCACAGAAGTTGGTGGATATTTCACAAAACACTACCGCGCAGAGTGAAGGAGTGTGTCCCCCTCTGTTCCATGCCATTAAGTAGCTCTAGGAAAAGATGCAAACCCCACGACCACTGTGACTCAGGACGAGTCACAAGATTATGTTGGGGGGCTATTGGAACAGGGTCCCCTAGTTTCATTTTGATATGTTCCAATGCTACATTTTGATATATTTTTGTAGTAATTGGTTTCGTGCAGGTACTTTGGGGCGGGTCAAAGCCCCCAATGTATTGTAATGAGTCAAAGGGTAGACCTAGAGTCCGTAAACCACAATTTGTGGACCATAGAATAACAAAAGCTATGATGATATAAATAGATGGATAGTTTGAGTCTAAAGGTAAGTAAGTAAGTAATATTGATGCTACGTACGAACTGTTGAGATCTGTTTTTGGTAGTTTTGGGTAAGGACTCCTACTAGCTCTATGCACGGAGATCCTTTGTCCTACTGTGTGCGGACCCCGGTGGCTATGTGCATGGGTTGTGACTTGGGTTTGTAACTTGGTTTTGGATGCTAATGAAAATGAAATCTGTTATGTTATTTGAACTAGTTGTATTCACTAATAAAGTACCTCTATGCTATTTGAATTAGTTGTGATTATGTTATTTTGTGATGTTAATTACTGATCTGCACGTAGATGCGAAGGCGTTGATAAGATCTTCTTAATAATAGTAACTTTGTTTATGTTTACATGTTGGTTATACTATTAAGGCCTCAATAATAGGCTTGTTTCTTTGCAAACCTGATAGAACTCAACAAGATCTACCTTAATTACACACTCTCTCCCAGGGTGCGGAAAACTGGTTCTAGCACCCACCCATACTACTTTGGGTGAGACCTTGGCATGTGAAAGTAGGTCAATGTCAAAAGGGCCAGTAGTATAGGGGTTTGTTGGCAAACCTTAAATCCGAACCTGGGTCAAGACCCCTCAAGCCAACAAGGAGGTAACCTCCTCAATTTTCCATTGACTAGGTCCCAGTTCTTTCTCTTGGTGGCTAGCTGATTCATCAATTTTGATTGGGACAATTGAGGGATGTTGAGGCTTCCTTTACATGATTTGGGTGCTCTTTATTATTTTGAATTATAAGGGGCCCTACTTGGGCTTACTTTTCTTGGGCTTGATAGGTGTGATAAGTGTGGCCAAGGTAGCATCCACCTCTTGTTTTGTGTTTCCTGGTGAGAGACTTAGTTGTTTCTTTTGCTTCCTCTTATTTAATTATCCATGGGTGTCCTCTTCTACCTTTTGCTTCCCTTTTTCTTCTTTCCAAATATTCCTCCCACCTCTCTTGTCTTTTTTTAGTTTCTTCCTCCTCCTCTTCTAACTCTTCATATTATTCTTCTTTCCTACCTCCAACACTATATTTTGGTGTCTCTTCTTGTTGTGTTGTGGTGAGTGCTTATGTTTCAATGAATTCCTTCCTATCAATGTCCACAAAATTAGTACACAATATAGGGCTCTTGAGAAGCTTTAAGGCATTCATGAAAATTAGTGTAATGAGGACATGATGGGTAATGTATCGATACTTTCCTTCCCTCACTCTATAGATCATTTTGATTATGGGATGGAGGAGGAAATTGGGAACATCGAGCCTTATAGGAATGAGTAACTCTACCTGGAACCTCAAATCATGTAGCGGCATAAATTGATAGGAACAAAAAATACTCAATCTCCATTCACATGCGATGTACCTAAGGATGCTATAGGTCACTTCATCGCAAGGGTAGGGGAGGATTTCCCATCTTACTCAATGTTTGTATTCAACAGGTTTTTCTTCATGGTGTTGGGTGTGTGTTATATTCTTTCCACGACTAGCTTCAGGCTTGAGCAGGTTTATGTCAAAAATAGGGAAGGAAAATTGGATAACTGTGAAATGGGTTTTCAGATATTTGCGTGGCACTAGTGATTACGGTTTGTGCTACCAAGGAAGACCAAAATTGGACTGATTTTTAGACATCCATGGATTTGCTGATGCAGACTGGGCTAGAGATGTAGATCATAGAAGATCTAGAAGTGGGTATGTGTTTAACCTATTTGGAGGAGAAGTCATTTGGATGAGAAAAAGACAGTCTATAGTGGCTCTTTCAACTACAGAGGCAAAATACATGGCACCCACTCATGCAAGCAAGGAAGAAATTTGGCTGCAGAGATTGTGTTCAAGTATGGGGTTGGTGTAGTGAGATATAAGGATAGACTATGATAGAAAAAGTGAAATTTTATTGGCTAAGAACCATGCTTATCATTAAAGAAAAATCACATTGATGTTTAATATCACTTTGTGAGAGATATGGTTGAGGATAAAAAGGTGTTGTTGGTAAAGGTGGAAACTTTGAATAATATTGCAGATGCATTGACGAAGTCTATGAGCATTGAGAAGTTCTCTTAGTGTAGAGAAACAATGGGCATTGCATGGCTAAACCAATGACTAAGCTCTCTTGTGGCCCCTATGGAAAGAAAAAAATAAGTGGGAGAAAGTTGGGTGTGTGTTAGATTCTTCCCACGACCCTATATTAGGTGGGCGGACCTGCTTATGGTTTTGTGCATGGGTTTGCACATAGTTTTGGGCATGATGGTTTTCTGCCCATTTTATTTTGCAGATCCAATCAATGGAACTTTATAATTTTCTTCAGATACTTATTTTATAATAATACTAACATATTCCAATGAAGATAAGATATTCAAATTAAAAGAGATAAAATTTAATTAAATTTTATCTCTTTTAATTTGAATATCTTATCTCATTAAAATAGTTTTATAAATTATTTATTTCATATATCTTATAAATTAATATATTAATATTATAATATATTATGATTTTCAAACTTATGTGGTTTTTTTTTATTGCAGAATCTAGATTATCCACAGTATCATAAATCGATTGTCGACGTTTCGAAATGTCGACAATCGTTTTATGATACTATGGATAATCCAGATTCTGCAATCATTATAATATGTTATATATTAAATTTTATGTTATATATATATATAAAGAGGGGAAATTTTCATTTGTATTATAGACATTGAAAATTTAATATATGGATATTATATTGGGTTATATATTAAATTTGAGAAAATATTATATATATATATATATATATATATATATATATATATTTGAATTTAATGGTGAAACTCATCCAAACCTTATCAAAAAATTCAAATTCGAATCGAACTTGATCGTTCTCGAACTCGAATCCGAGCCATGTGTCATTGATGTGAGCCATAAAGGTGGAAATCATAGAATGCCCAAACATGACCTTGGCAACCAGGCATTCATCAATAGGTTGAACCACAACTTCAAGGGCCATATTCCTTGCAAGGCAGCAAAAAACCAACATACGGTGACATTGATGGTGGTTTGTTTATTTCTTCTATTAGGTAGGACATCCTTAGCACTTCAAAGTTCAAATTTCAGCAGGTTTCAAGAAGTTATGGGTTTGGAAAGGAGTATAGCCTCCTTGGTGTGACTCATTAGAGTCTAGGAGTCTTTTGCAAGATTCAAATAGAGGGAAACAAAAAATTGGATTTCATTGAAGAGTCTTGGAAACATAGAGATTCAATTATTCTAAGAAATGGTTGTCTAATACATATCAAAGAAAACTTATAATATGTGAGTTTATTGTCTTTGGGGCATATTGTTAGTGATTCGTAACAAAAAAAACAAGAACACTTTAGAGTATATTTACAAAATATTAGAAGAGGCAAATATTTGAGATCGGAAAAGAGAATGCTCTCTGAGTTCTTAAAATGTTCTTTGATGAGTAGGCATGTAGGCAAGCTGATATAGCACAGGCTAAAAACAATCTGGATTCTAGACACCTCATGCTACCTAAAACATAGATCTATTACTCCATAGTCTATGTAAAGTTGAATTGGTGAATGTTGCAATTTGTAAAGGAATAATAGTTGCCAATTTCATCATCAGCGGTCAAATTTCACTGCGCATTTGTAAGGAAGCATTCACCTAAGGAATTCTTAGGGTCTTACAACACTAGGCTTGCCACATTTACATGTCTTTGAAAATAAGGGTTGAGGAGAAGGAAACACTGAAGTATATTTCATATTGGAATTTCCATGCATCCTAAGTTTGATCTGTGACATAGCCAAGCACATAAATACACTAGAGATGCCAAATTTCAACAACTTTGGATAGAGGAGTATAACAGAAAACATATCAATAATAGTACATAGTATTTTATGGTCCAAATCACGTTTCTTATTTGTTATTTGTCCATTAATAATAAAACATTAGGGCTCCCATACTAAGGATCATTGCCCTTTACAAACCTTAATACAATGCTATAATACATAATGTACAAGCTTGCCCTTCAATTAAATACATCATACAACTAGGGTTGAGTCCTAGTCCATCAAGTCCTCATCTTCCCAAACAAAACACAGATGGTTGTCCTTCACCTACAAACCACAATAGCAAGATACTTAACTCAGTTGGGCTAGTTCTGTTAGACCACAGTCCTCATGCCAACCTGTTGTCCAGCAGTAACCAACTCCTTTAGCCCACTGATCCAATTTCCCGTAGCCTTCAACTAGTCCCTTCAGCTGCTACAAGTATCCCACATACTCAGCAGCTCCTCTGCTTCTCTTTTCAGCCTTAGAACAAATCTTTATTTCCTCCACCTCTCTTTAACTCGGCCCTCCTGGTTGTGGCTTTTCCTACAAGCCAACATAGAGACTCAGACTTCCTCACTGCCCTTACACGAGCCTAATTTATCCCTTGGCTTGCTGCCTAGGCAGCCCTATAGCTCTTGGTCCACAGCATACGAGGCTCACAACCCTATGCTAGAACCTCATTCACCCTCCTTGTATAAATTTGAATAATAGCTGAATTATTCACCGAGATTATCCTGATTACACACTATTTAAGCTTCATGCATAATACATAACCTCTTCTACAATTGATCATCAATTTTCGAAAATAGAAGCAGTCGCATGCGCACATTAAAACATAATCAAGCACACATATAACACAGTATGTAATGGGGAAAGCTTACAGCTGAAAACCCCCAACTATCTGTATATTATAATGATAGAGAACATGTAACAATACATAGTACAAACTCCTCACAAGCTCTCAGCACTATCTCCAATTGTTACACACAAACTAGCTCAGATTTGAACAAGTCATAGGTTCAAATCTCCTCCACAAGTCTGCATGCCTCTACTGCACAATCCAAGATGAGAATGAATAAGATCCAAGTTCGAATCCCCTTGGCTTGTACTGCGCAATCCTCATTGGAAATCTCAATCAATGTGTGTGCAAATCTCATGCACAAGTATAGTCACAACTGATAGTAGAATCACCCTTTCACCCACCTCTAACATTGGTCTCCACTGAACTGTCCATGCATTGCAGTTAACTGATGTATTATTTAGTTGATTTATGAGTTAATAATTAGTGAATTAATTAATAATTAATTCACACCACTCATCACTAGTTTATTTATCAGTTAGACTAAATACAACTAGTTCAACTAAGTTAAATCGAACACAACTCCACCAACTGTCTCATCAACTCCACCAAACTCTGCCACATGAGTTCTAACTGAAGTCAACCATGCAATAGCTCAACTAACCCTTAGGAAAAACGCATTTCCTTCTGTCAGCTGCATGTGCCACATCCAAGCATCAAAATGAAGTGCTCCAAGAGGATAAGATAATGTTTATAGTCTAAATATTATTAAGGGTTAATAATATTTGACTGTTCTATTTTTAGCCCGACAGTCTAAAAATAGTCATAATGTCTAAAAATAGAAATCCATCTATTTTTCCAACTTGACTCATCCACAAATAGCATCCAGCAACTCATAGAATATGATCGACATGTCTAAAAATAGACATAGTCTAAAAATAGACTTTGCGACAAAAATCACCTGTGTGGCCCCCACCTAGTTTTGGTGATCACTTTCCAACTAGGATCAGGAAAGATGTTTCAGGATGCCTCCTTCACTTTTTCTTGTTGTAATCTTCAACACTCCCTCTCAACAAGAAAGGATTGTCTTTGCATGCGACATGCAACTCCATGCATTCGCCCTGCAACCTTCACAAGCGCCATGCAACTCCATGCATCTGCTCTGCAACTCCTCTGAAACTGAATAGGCTCCAAACAACTCAATTAGTCTGATGCATCTATCATCAAAGTCTTCGAATTTTGCTGGGCCCAACTTCACATGTCATCAGGAACCACTGCGTTGTTGAACCCTTGCACCCATGCACTCTGCACTTGCTGTCAACTCTGATTCGCGCTCCAGTATCCGACACTGTCACTTTGATCTACCTGAATCAATCCAAATGATCATGCTACTACTGTGCTGTGGGCACCTCGTAGCCAGGTTCAATTCATGAGATCCACACCATCTCATGAATCCTGCCCAGAAATATCCTCTTGGGATTATCCATGCATGTCGCCCCACCTCTCACCTGGTGGTATAGCTGCATGCACTCCCTCTGCCCATCTGGCACAAAATTTCTCTGCATGAGTGGTTTCTTCCACTCCATGATCCTCATCTTGTGGCTTCTCCACATCCCGAGGTTCACTATTACCTGCATGCAAAAATTCTCCCTCTCAAGCATCAATTGCATGTCTTTCTTGCACTTCCCAAAAGTAGGAAGCTCTGTAGACATCCCATCTACTTCAATTCTATAGAGATTCTTTGCTTGAATCTGAACCTTCTTGACTTTTCCTATTGCCTTGTGCCAAAGGAAAAATTTTCCTTCACTGAAGACAACTTCATACCCTTTATCCTCTAACATTGCGATTGAGATCAAATTCTTCTTTAAACCTGGAACATGCACTACATCTTGTAAAAGAATGATTTTACCTGACTCCCTCTGAAAGGTTATGGTACCAATGCCGGTCGCATTGTATCGTCCATTGTCGCCCAACTCAACATGCAACTGGAGATATTTCTCCACCAAGTCACTGAAAATATTCTCATCTCCCGTCATGTGAAAGGAAGCGACACTATCAAAATACCATCCCGATCCCAATGCACTAGACACCATGCATGCGATCAATGAGAAGTCTAGCTCAAATTGCGAGGCAAGAGCCTCACCAACTATAGATCCAGGAGCCTGCTTGTTCTTCTTCTTCTGTGGACAATTCGTGGCATAATGCCCATGCTCGTGATAGTGAAAACACTTCACTTTGGACATGTCACGCTCTTTACCATCCGCACCGGTTTGAGAAGAATTCTTCTTGCCCTTCCCCTTCCTTGCTTTGGTAGCCAAAGTGCAATCCTCTTCATCAGATTCCTTTGATGAAGATCCATCCCTGGTACTCCGCCTTATCTCCTCTTGCACAAGATCCGACCAAAGTCGCTCCCATCCTGGCAATTTCTCCCGACCATTGACAGAGTCCTGATAGGAGTGCCAACTCTTCGGAAGCCCAAGGAGAGCCAATTCCACCAAGTCCTCATCATCCACACTAATTCCTACACTCCCAAGCTCATCCCTGCAGTGGACAAACTTTGTCAAGTATACTGGAATAGTGTCATTCTTCTCCATCTTTATTTTCCTGAGTTTATCCTTGAGTGCCAACTTCCTCTGGTCACTCTTGCTTTGGAATAAATTTGTCAACGCTTTCCACATCAAGTATGGAGAAGCTTTACCATGCAGGCTAGATACAATGTGATCCTTCACGCCCTCCAACAGAATCCTTCGACATTTTTCTGTCTTGTTTTGACAAGCCTCAACTTGAGCAGCATCAGTAAGCTTTGGGACTTCAGCATCTATGAACTCCTTCAGCCCATATCATCTAACATGCCTCAATCATGTCCTTCCATGCAATATAATTCGAGCTGCCTTCAAGGGCATACTCCAATCGCAATTCGTTGAAAGACATCTCGACTTTCGACACCAAGAAAACACTGCTGCAAATTCGAATTCCACCAGCTCAAAACTCAACCGCTTCTGATCTGTGAGAACAAAGTATTTCTAGCACAGAGATTGACTGTAGGGGCATTTACTGGATATATCACCTTTCAAAGAAAGGATGGATCCAGAGGCTACCTGGCCCGCTTATAGACTCTGTCTACCGAAATAAAATGTAATCACTGTAGTAGATCCGATGATCAATATAGCTCCGATACCATGTAAAAATTTGAATAATAGCTGAATTATTCACCGATATTATCCTGATTACACACTATTTAAGCTTCATGCATAATACATAACCTCTTCTACAATTGATCATCAATTTGCGAAAATAGAAGAAGTCGCATGCACACATTAAAACATAATCAAGCACACATATAACACAGTATGTAATGGGGAAAGCTTACAGCTGAAAACCCCCAACTATCTATATATTATAATGATAGATAAAATGTAACAATACATAGTACAAACTCCTCACAAGCTCTCAACACTATCTCCAATTGTTACACACAAACTAGCTCAGATCTGAACAAGTCACAGGTTCAAATCTCCTCCACAAGTCTACCTGCCTCTACTGCGCAATCCAAGATGAGAATGAATAAGATCCAAGTTCGAATCCCCTTGGCATGTACTGTGCAATCCTCATTGGCAATCTCAATCAATGTGTGTGCAAATCTCATGCACAAGTATAGTCACAACTGATAGTAGACTCACCCTTTCACCCACCTCTAACACTAGTCTCCACTGAACTGTCCATGCATTGCAGTTAACTGATGTGTTATTTAGTTTATTTATGAGTTAATAATTAGTGAATTAATTAATAATTAATTCACACCACTCATCACTAGTGTATTTTTCAGTTAGACTAAATACAAATAGTTCAACTAAGTTAAACCGAACACAACTCCACTGTGTCTCATGTCCTACGCACATGAGTTCCAAGCAAGTAAGCCATGCAATAACTCAACTAACCCTTAGGAAAAGTATATTTCCTTAAATCGGCTGCATGTACCCATCCATAGCTCGGGCGAAGTGCTCCAATAGAATAAGATAATGTTTATAGTCCAAATATTATTAAGAGCTAATAATATTCGACATATCTATTTTTAGACTGGCAATCTAAAAATAGATTCCGCCCAATATGTCTAAAAATAGAAATCCATCTATTTTTCCAACTTGACCAACCATCCACAAATAACATCCCGCAACTCATAGAATATGATCGACATGTCTAAAAATAGACTTTGCGACAAAAATCACCTGTGTGGCCCCCACCTAGTTTTGGTGATCACTTTCCAACTAGGATTAGGAAAGATGTTTCAGGATGCCTCCTTCACTGTTTCTTGTTGCAATCTTCAACACTCCTTAGGACCAGTTCTGCCCTTAGCTCTTTTCAAGCCTTTCCTTTAGGCTTTCAATCAGCTTCCTTATGACACAGTACAACCCTAATAGACTTCTGAGGCTCCACGAACTACCTATAGAAAACCCTGACACACTCGACCTCCTCTGTCTATCCTAAACTTTCCCTAAACACAACATAGATCCTACGGCCAACCCTAATAAAACATGATAGACCCTTTTCCAACTCTCAGATGCCCTGTTTAAGGCCTACAGATGATTCTTTTCTTGTGCGGCCTAGCCAAGACACTATTCATCCCGCTTCTAGGGCTAAAAATTCCTCATTAGAAACCTTAAACCAACCTTTGCTTGATCACAGAACAGTCTACTCAACCTTCTCCTGATAGACTTTCTAAACTCAACCTCCTTGAACAACTCTGCCTACAGCGAACCCTGTCGCACTCGACCGAGAGTAGTAATTTTAGAGAATCAAGAGTATTTATTCAAGTGCTTGTCTTAGGAAGTGGGTCACTACCACTTATAGTCTCTCTCTTGGATAGAAGGGGCTCTAAGGAGACATTAGTTTTCAAAAGGAAACAGTTAATGTAGTTGGTTACTATGGGGTTGTTTTTGGCTCCTTAGTCTTAATTGTATGCTTGTCTTTCTCAAATGAAAACCCTCTATATTATGGTGTACATTGTTACAGGGTAATAATTGATAGTCAATAGAGTTGGTGATATTTTTTATTATGTGGTACTTAGTATCAGTTGGTAGGAAAATCGTTCCTTGACATCCATTCAATGTGGTTCAGCTCTGGTGACAGGCAAGTTTAATTTTTGCAACTGCTATGTTATACCATTTTTGTAATTAGTATATTTACACTATGGACTAAGGTACAACATAATTATTTAGTAAATTTTGTGAGTTAAGTGACATAGATAGCATGAAACTGCAATAGAAGGATGTAGAATTTGGTTGAAATCATGGGCCCATGCTTTGTATGTTCTTAGTCCATAGTTCTGTAGGATTGAAAGTAAAATTTTCAATTATTATGTGCCCCATCATGTTGATGGAGCTACAGAGGAGGTTAGATACACCACAAAGTGGTATCAAAGCCTCCGGGTTTAATTGATTGGACCTCTATGTAATGTTCCTAATTTTTCTTCAATAAATTGGAACATTAATTTTTGTCTAAATTCATTTAGGAGATGAATAATTGGGTAAGGAGGCCCAATTACAATTAAAAACATAAATAAAATCCCTCTAGTATGAAAAGGGATCAGCCATGGAACTAGATTTCACACCCCCATGTGTGAAAAGAGACATTTGCAAAGAGGTTTGACCAAGTCAACCAGTGCAGGGTATGAGGTGGAAAGCACTACATGGGACAGCGTAGAGATAGAGGAGGGAATACACCTTTATGGAGGAAACCCTAATGGATGGGCCCATGGAGAGAGAGCCTTCACATGCTATATATGGAGAGGAGGAGAGCCATTGTTATGCATGCATATGTTTATGATTTCATGTCTATTCATACATTGTGCATTCTTTGCTATTTAGCAAGAATTGCCTAGAAATTTTTGTTTAGGGTTTCCTCACCTTCTTGAGAGGCCTCTTGAAGGTTGGTTCTTCATTTTCCACATATCTTGGCTCAAAGCCAAAGAATCCTCCTCCAGGACAACGTTATTGCTGTAGCAGCATAATACTGTGTTGTAGGGTGTTGCAATGGAGACTCCACAACACCTCTTCCATCTCTTGTTTTCCAAAGGAAGAGTCTTTCCTTTCTTTGGGAGATCAGATTGGAAGCTTTAGAGCTGATTCACGGATCTTGGCACTTGGCCAAAGTGTTCTATTCCACTCACTGCATAGTCCCTCTTAGTGACTGTGTCATTTTCATGGAGTATTTGCAGTGAGGGTTTGCAAATTGATTGGAGGGTGAGATCTCAAGTGTAAGGATCAACCTCTCACTTTGTAGATCCATTGGAGAAGGTCTACTTAAGTTTTCTCATCATATTCAACCTTCTACATCTAGTTCTAGGTTTGAGTTGCAGTAGCTGCCTAGCTACTCCAACATTTTTTCTATTTTGTATATTTCAGTGAATCCTTTGGAGGATTGATGTATTATTGTTTCTACGCATTAGAGCTTTGCTCCTCTATTGTATTTGAGCCATATATTGTCATATCCATGTATTGACATCATTTTGCAGCAGTATTCTATCATAGACTTCATCCTCATAGCCTGGTTTGATGCAGAAATAACAATGTTCTCTATTTTCATGTACTTGTCTTGTTGAGGTTTGCATTTCCTTTCTTGAGAGGTTGTTTCCTCAAGAAATTGTACTATTTTACTGCTATAACATCATTCTTGGCTATATATACATCTTCTTGTCTCATAGTTATTAAAATAATGTTGTTGATCTATTATATGTTCATACATTTGTTGCAACCCCATTCTTTGGGCAATTCCTGAGGGAGGAATTTCACATAGCTATAGACAAAGTCTGTGAAGGGCTAGGTGGCCTCTAGATCTCATCCTTTTCTCAAAGGTGACATATCTAGAAAATTCCTCCACAGTCTATCTCTGGAATAGACTTGTGATATTTCAGAAAAAGGAACATTACAGTGGTATCAGAGAAACTTTCTTGGCTCAGCCTGTGAGTTTAAGCCCAAGAAGATTTAAATGTTGAAGAAAATGAGTTTATTCTCATCTATGTTCAAATCCAGAGGAGACCTCTCCAAGGAGGTCAAGAAGATTGAAGAAGAAGAAGAGGAAGTACCATGCACTTCCTATTCTCATCAAGAATAAGACATTGAGCATGGAAGACACTTGGATCACCAAATTCTGAGTGATTACCTTGTTGAGTATAGATCTCAACCTAGAGCCTTCAAGGAGACTCTAGATTTTCCTCATTTCATCCAGCTAAAGGAGGAGAAGAGACCATGTAGCAGAAAAGAAATGAAAGGAAATATATTTTTGTTGTCTACCTTTGATAGGTCATCTAATGCAAAAACTTGGGTGAAAGAGTTGGTAGCATTTTTCTTTCTACATCTTGTAGTAGAGAGAGAAGTTGTTGAAATCTCAACGCTGCACTTGGAGGGTGAAGCCTATGATTGGTGGAGCAACCACTTGAGCCATGAAGGGGTGAGAAATTTTGCAAAGTTCATCCAAGGGTTGATCAAAACCTTTGATGATGAAGGGGCAAAGAAAGAAAAGATCACACCACATCTTGAGAAGGCTTGTGATAATGCTTTCACACTCATAAAGGAGCAGCCACATGCATCAACAATTGGAGCAGCCAACACTTTGGAGGAAGAAACTCTTACAGCCCTTCAAGAAGTTCCAAATGCATATCAAGGTATGAAAAGATTTCCACATTCCATTGTTACAACAACTTATTTTGATCAATGTGGAGATTTACTTTTGCATGACCAAGGGTCAAATCAAACTACTATCATAGAGAACCTTGGTTGCACTGTGCTATGTAACATGGAAACATTCAAGGAAGAAGCAAACCATCACTCTCATGAGCCATTGTTGGATTGTACATCACATTGGAGGTTGGGGTTTGAAGCCTTTAAGGATGATAGTAGACATCTTGTAGTGATAAACCCTTTCTCCCTTCAAGATGACACTTTCTGAATGAGCTCCTCTTAGCTCAAAGAGAAACCTCTACTTTTAGATCCAAGACCTCATTGGTTTTGGAAAAATATTGATGAGAGGGAGGTCTCAAGGAGAGATCTCATCAGAGGTGCACTTCAACACACCATGGAGTGCAAATATTTTCTTGCTTTCTCACAAGAGCAAATAGAAGATGGAGGACATATTAGGATGGATAACATCTCGCATGCTTATGTTGGACATTCCTTGATCCATACACATCATGATGGGAGGTTTTTTCCTACCACCTATTTGAGTCTTGATAGGGTCTTATTGATCCTTGAGAATATTTCATTTCAACATCCCATGAAGTGAAAAGACAGGAATTTAATTTGGGAGGATGGTAGCCCTCATAGGAGGAGTACCAAGATGAAGAGAAGAAGGAAGCATCCACAAGTGGTTGAGCGGATGTGGTTGATGAGCAAGGAGCTAGGAGGCTACTTGTAAATTTATGATACCGAGAAGCAGGAGGCTTGGCTGCACTGGTTACTCTTGAAAGAATTTGGCCATCACTTGGAAAACACTCTTCCTAAGAGTAGGAGGCAGGATACTTGTATCATTGAGCAGTATAGAGTATGGATGCATGATGTTGATGTGATAATCATATCATTCATTGTGTCTTCATCACATGAGTTGTATGATGGGAGTATGAGTATGAGGAGGCAGCAAAATACTTTGTTTCTTTGCTTGGGAGAGAAAGGGTAGAATTTCTCTCATACTTTGCATGATGTTGCAGAAGGAGAAGATGGCATTATCTCCTTGGTCATTGATGATTATTTGGAAGCTCTTCCATCTTGGGGAGTATTCCATATTTTTTGCAACATTATTAGAGGAATACTTGACAAGGAGCAGAGTTTTGTATTGACAGGGGCATATTTGCATAAGCTCATAGCACTGTCACCTTGGAGCATAAACTTGTGGATGAAGTATGCCCAGCAGAAGTCTGGTGGATCCATAACCCACAGGTCCCAGGATCATTTCATATTTTTTTCACTTGATGAACTAAGAGGAGGTGAGATGGATGAGGTAGTAGATGGAGTCATCTATTACTATGCTACATTCTTCTTGACTTGGATTCCCAAGCATGAGAGGGAGAATCTTCTTGCAACACTTAGTTCATGCCTCTTCATGGGAGCATGCCAAACAAAAATGGAGGGTTCATTCATGGATCCATACATTATCTTACTCGAGGTATATGGTAAGAAATCTGTTTTTACATTGGTTGTTTTGTATACCCATACCATTATTTTGCAGTGCATGACTCTACAAGAGGGCAAGATTTTCAGATTTCTCCATGGACAAAATTGGGCCAATTTGTATGATGGAGACAGCCATATTTTATATGGCCTTGGGCAAGTGTTTTCTTTCATGTATGATCAGTTAATATACTCATCCATTTTCTATTTATCAGTAGCTATCATGACATATGTAACTATTCATGTAACATAAAACAACTTTCCATGTGATTTTCTCAAGTAACAGCTTGTAAAACTGCGTTGGATGTACTCGGGAGACTGTTGGTACCTTCAACCCCCATGTAAAACCAAAAATATTTCTTTCATTTTGTTTCTGATCATGAATTTATTTTCTGATATAGATCAGATTTGTAAAGGAAGCATGATCATGAGTGAGGCACATGAGATGGATGTGTCCTTGGGTGGGAAAAATTCTCACATTTTTTGCACTACATGTTCTAATGGGAGCATGGGAGGAGGTATGGCCACCACTACTACATATGTGTTCTCTTTTGAGGTGGACCATGGACTTGAAATTATCCATTATACAGCCAAGGGCAAGTGTTTGATCTTGTATTATTGTTGTATTCAGCCATTTACTATTCATTAGTAGATGTGATGGATCTTGTACATTTCTTGCCATGTAATTTTCTGAAGTTGCAGTGGATGAAACTGCATTGTATCCTTGTGGGGCATTGTTTGCATCACGTACCATTATATACAAACTTCAGAAAAATTATCATTAGGATGTTCTATGATGACCATGTCCTATTCATCATGGATGGATTGTTTTGGGCCAGCTTGTTCTTCATTGTTGGAGGGGCATTCTTTGGAGGATTCTTTGGAGGATTGTGCTTCACTTTTCCATTTGAGGGAAATAATTTTGCAGCCCAGGATCAGCATACACTCTACACTTGTTATGAGTGGAGAGAAGGACAACATGGGGTAAGCTATGATGCTTTCCAAGTTCATATTTTCAGCCCACCTTCATTTCCAGAGCTTGAGGTGGAAGGAGATTTTCAGGAGTTGCCTTATTGGGAGGTGGCTCATTTTGTGTGGATGATTGCTTGGGGATGGAGGATCCACATGGAGAAGATGTTCCTCATCAAATTTCAGACTCCATGCCTTAAGTGGAGACTTTCCAGTTCTATCCTTGCAATTGCTTGAGGACAAGCAACATTTGGGAGGGGAGGACTGTAATGTTCCTAATTTTTCTTCAATAAATTGGAACATTAATTTTTGTCTAAATTCATTTAGGAGATGAATAATTGGGTAAGGAGGCCCAATGAAAATAAAAAACATAAATAAAATCCCTCTAGTATGAAAAGGGATCAACCATGGAACTAGATTTCACACCCCCATGTGTGAAAAGAGACATTTGCAAAGAGGTTTGACCAAGTCAACCAGCGCAAGGTATGAGGTGGAAAGCACTACATGGGACAACGCAGAGATAGAGGAGGGAATATTCCTTTATGGAGGAAACCCTAATGGATGGGCCCATGGAGAGAGAGCCTTCACATGCTATATATGGAGAGGAGGAGAGCCATTGTTATGCATGCATATGTTTATGATTTCATGTCTATTCAGACATTATGCATTCTCTGCTGTTTAGCAAGAATTACTGGGAAATTCTTGTTTAGGATTTCCTCACCTTATTGAGAGGCCTCTTGAAGGTTGGTTCTTCATTTTCCACATATCTTGGGTCAAGGCCAAATCATCCTCCTCCAGGACATCGTTATTGCTGCAGCAACATAATACTGTGTTGTAGGGTGTTGCAGTGGAGACTCCACAACACCTCTTCCATCTCTTTTTTTTTAGAGGAAGAGTCTTTCCTTTCTTTGGGAGATCATATTGGAAGCTTGAGAGCTGATTCACGGATCTTGGAACTTGGCCAAATTTTTCTA
The DNA here is from genome assembly GCA_034641835.2 of Pinus albicaulis. Taxonomy (NCBI): domain Eukaryota; kingdom Viridiplantae; phylum Streptophyta; class Pinopsida; order Pinales; family Pinaceae; genus Pinus; species Pinus albicaulis. The sequence goes on from CM076569.1 coordinate 927,555,523, forward strand.
TTCCACTCACTACACAATCCCTCTTAGTGACTGCGTTATTTTTATGGAGTATCTGCAGTGAGGGTTTGAAGATTGATAGGAGGGTGAGATCTCAAGTGTAAGGATCAGCCTTTCACTTTGGAGATCCATTGGAGAAGGTCTACTTCAGTTTTCTCATCATATTCAGCCTTCTACATCTAGTTCCAGATTTGAGTTGCAGTAACTGCCCAGCTACTCCGGCATTTTTTTCCATTTTGTATATTTCAACCAATCCTTTAGAGGATTGATGTATTATTGTTTCAAAGAGTTAGATCTTTGCTCCCCTATTGTATTTGAGCCATATATTGTCATATCCATGTATTTACATCATTTTGCAGCAGTATTCTATCATATACTGCGTCCTCATAGCTTGGGTTTATGCAAAAATAACATTGTTCTCTATTTTCATGTACTTGTCCTGTTGAGGTTTGCATTGCCTTTCTTGAGAGGTTGTTTCCTCAAGAACTTGTACTCTTTTACTGCTATAACATCATTCTTGGCTATCTATACATCTTCTTGTCTCATAGCTATTAAAATAATGTTGTTGATCTATTTTACATTCATACATTTGTTGCAGCCCCATTCTTTGGGCAATTCCTGAGGGAGGAATTTCACATAGCTATAGACAAAGTCTGTGAAGGGCTAGGTAGCCTCTGGATCTCATCCTTTTCTCAAAGGTGACATATCCAGAAAATTCCCCCACAGTCTATCTCTGGAATAGACTTGTGATATTTCAGAAAAAGGAACATTACACTCTGGGATACTGGTAAATGTTTTGACAAAAAATGTGGAATTAGCATCTAGCACACACTACTTACCAATTGGTTGTTAAAACACGTGAACTAAATTGGTGTATGAACTAGATAGTTGTGGATAATCATAAACAATGGCGCTGTATTGAAACCCTTTTCTGCAACATATGGTTCCATGCTCCCTAATTATAAAAATGTCTATTTGGAATAACTTACAAGGAGATACTATTGAATAGTTTAATTGTAAATAGACTGAACAAATGTGCCTATTCATGTTATGAACTTAAGACTTCATGACCAAAGAACAGAAAGAGGATGATCTATTATGTCACCATTTTCATTCATGGATAGAAGCCTTATTTAACTCCACTTGGAGTTAAATTAGGATATCTCATTAACATGTATGCCTAGTGCCAAAACTTGGTTGATACAGACACCCTACTTGACAAAATGTGTTAAAGGAGAAACGTTATGTAGTGGGTTTTGAATGCACATAGAATAGAGCATAGTGCACGTGAGTGTTCTTTCTATGTTTCTTCCTCTCTTAAAGAGAGCTCAGTAGCGGCATTAATCCTATCTTATCCTGTACACACAATGGCTTCATATCCTATTATCTAGTTTTTATCAAAACTTCTCCTTGTGAGTTTTGGATACTTGTAGCTTGAGAAAATAATTGCACTAATAAAACAACACAAGTGAATTGACAGTATATAGTTGTGATTTTGGCATATAAAAACACGCTCTCTAAGAACAAATGTAGTGAACATAAACCATTGTAATAAAACTCGTCTCTCCACAAGGTAACAAGATATATGGCTTGTCGATGAAGGGATTTATGCATATGCTTGTCTATATGCCAAATCCTCAACCTAGTAGGTGGAAAAACTGGCACTGCAAGTAAGCCCTTCTATTTTATTTCCAGATTCAGGGACATAAGGCAAGCCTGATAGTCTCTTCTTCAGCTCCATAGTAAAGGCATCCATGAACTAATCAGCTCTTTATGAGGGCATGAGAGCTAGACTTGAGTTGGGTATTGTAGGGACTAAACTCTATAAATGATATCCGAGTCTATCCATGTAGATGTTAGGGACAGGGTTATTATAAGTCATTGTCAAATTATATGCCTATAGATTGGAGCATGTCCAAGGCTAGAATGAAATTAAACTGCATCTGTGATATCATATATTATTATGATATCATGAATTCCTTCAAGTGTCAGGCACCACTATTTCAAGTATGGTGACCTAGTCTTAAGGGGAACTAATGCCTTACTTCAAGTCTAATGTCCTCTGTGTAGGTAATTCAACCTATGGAGACACATTTAATATATATATATATATATATATATATATATATATATATATATATGGGATCTAGATGTACAACAACGTTGAAGATCACAAACCCATACCTAAATGTACAACATTGTCGTGATTGCAATTTCTGCCACAATGGTGAAATATACAACATAATCCATGCTTGCCTATGGCTTCAATATGTCATAAATTTTAGGATATGATTGCCATTTTGTAACCCTATTTTTCAGCGTGTTGTATTGAATAACTTATGGGTATCATAGTTATTGATACACCTCAGGATGGGCATAGGGATATGTTTCACAATTTTCCTCCCAACCAAAGATATACATCCCCACCCTTACTTGTCTCAGGGGATACAAAGTTTTGTCTCCAACCTGAGTTTTGGATCCTAGGTGGATTTGGGTGTGGTGGATTTGGAACTCCCAGAAGCCATGGGCCTTTGGAAAATCCCTAGCCACTTTGAGTTGGAAACCTTTTATTGTAGTGCCACAACCTAATGGACTATGAGTGCATAGGAAGGGGTGCACTACCATGGGTTGTGAAGGAAAATGGTGGATGAGAGAAAGTCGGTTGGAAGATGTTGTAATCAGATACCTTGGTCTACTACCATATTGGTGCAGCTATGGACCATAGTTGGCTTAGATAGCCTTTTACCTTGACAGAATCTTGACCACAACACGGGGATGAACGAATACTAAGAGAAATGAGTAGCATAGTCTATTGTTGAGTGGAACATCTAGGACTGAAGCCAATTAGTGTCATTTCTCAAAGATAAATGTTATGTTATATTGTGTTTTTTTTATAGATTACATGTTTATGAATTATCTATGTTGCAAAGGTTAAGAATAGGATGCATTTCATAATATTGTGCATTAAACATGTAAAATAGAGCAGAATCAAGGTAAATTTTCAAAGGCCATGTTACAAAGATAGTAATATTCCCCAGTGGGTGATTGGTGGTGTTGCAGAAACAAATAAGTCACAAATGATGGGCAGTGGCCTGCTATAACTAATGTGGAATCAACCAATAATGGATGGAGGCCCACTCCCAAGGACAAAAAAAAATATCCTGATGCAGGTCTCAACTCAGCAACAGATCCTTAAGGTGAAAAATGTGTTTATTTATTTTCATACCATAACACAAGACTTTATCAGCTTTAATGGTTAAGTGCCAGCTGGACATTTTTGAATGTGAGTGTTATTGGATATGCCCAGGTGGCGGTTTTTTAAACTTCTATGCCCTTAGGTAGTTATGGAATTTATTAAGGAATCTTTCACATGGTATACATAAGATTGTGATGAGCACCACACAACACCCTAGTTTTGTAAAACAATGCTCTGTCTTTACATTACTATTATATTAATAATTAAAGAAAACATTTTATACCAAAAAATGTATATAATATGGTAATCGCATAGTGAAATGGTTTTAAAAACTATTATTTCCTAAACAGAAGAAAATTTATATGTACAAATATTCAATCAAGACAACAGTTTTTAGCATTTCAGCATGGAATATGGTGATTAATAAGGAATACACCTAATAGAAAATACAATAAGGTATGTAAGGCTAGAATAATATGCTTTTATGAATGTTCTATACAAATAAAAATGACTCATGCAAAAGGTCCCTGATTTTAAAAAAAAATGATCAGTACTATCAGCTTAATCAAAGTAAAGTCAAAGTGTAGTATCTCAACTAACTACAAATTCTACAAAATCTTTGCCTATTAATTTCTACCATGAAATTATCTTCACTTAATATAATTTGGAGGAGGATTAACAAGTTTAATGTTTGCGATAATTTGGGCTTTCCCCAGCTGGAGATGCTAACTCATTTTATCATTAGAATGAAAAATATTCAAATAATCATTACTTGAAATGGTGAAATTAGTTTTTCAATCCTACTGGAAAGCATAAAAAGATGTTCTCATATACCAAAAATATGTAGGGAAATTAACAAAATACCTGATTCAATTGATATTTGTTGCTACTGATGTCCAGGAGGTGGTTGTTGTTGCTACTGCTACTAACTAGGTGGTAGAGGCGACATGTCAGGTCTCGACTGCATATGAGGAGGAGCACCGTCGCCGGGTGGAGGAGGGGGCATTCCAGGCCTGGGTGGAGGAGGACATTCGATCCTTGGAATGGAAGATTGAATGTTTTTTGTGTCAAGAAGCTTTATAATTTACTAACAAAAGGAAAAATAAACCCTAGGACTACAACACAACACATTTTACGAAATCCATAACGTTTTATGTGTAAAATAGGTCGTTGAATGCATCGTTACACCTGAAACAAGAGGAGCCATAACCCTTTACTTTCAGAGACAATGCGGTAGAAAATATAACATAATCTAGGGTGTGAAGAGCTAGGGTTTATAATTAAAATATGTTAACTAAAATATGCATGGCCATTGCGGATCCACAAATATAATTATCTAATAAATCCTATAAAGACAGAGTAAAACCAAAATGGTAATATACAAAAGTATGGTCCTCAACTTTGTTATACAAGAACAATCAGGTTACACTTTGCATAGAATAGAAGAACATGGAAATACTATGTTAGAGCCCTCAATGAGTATGGAAAAGAAATGAAACATAACTATTATTCATATTTTCCAGATTACAAATAAAAGGAGTAACGCTTATTAAAGCAATTCGTCCATACACAAAATCAATTGCCAAATTACAAATAAAAAGAGTAATGCTTACTAGAGCAATTCGTCCATACACAGAATCGAACAAGTTGAAAGTATAACTATAGCTAGACCGAGGTTGAGAACGACATGCTCATAGCACTAATAATACATCCATTAAACATAATTCTTACTTGGGAAATTAAAGAGAATCTTTTTGTTTCTATTCATCAAAAAAGACATCATTCTGTGTACAAAACCCACAGAGAAATTTTGGAAAATAAATTTCACAATATCCACATTGATATGGCTTATGACCGAAATCTATTGTTTTGAGTGAACAAATTAAACTCTATTACATTAAAAAACCAAGTTTGAGGAAACCCCTGAGGGGATTCAAACCGTCGATGTGCAAATTCAAATAATGAATGATCACAAGACTATGGTAATGGCAAGAACAACCCTATGGTGGTAAGGTTTCATCAAAACAAGCCTCGAGTAACTGGAATGAGGACCCATGGGGTCAAAACCACTTAGTAAATGAGAGAAAAGTACTTGGATAAATGAGCACTATTAAACCCTTGCAGTCATAACTGAAACTCCAATTTGCAAGCTTTGTGAAGAGTGTTTTGCCTGCACTGCCAACCCCCAATAATTAGAAACCACAAATTAAACTCAAAAGACTAAAGAGAAGTTATAGAAGTTGAAATAACAGTAAGGATATACCTGATGGGCATCAAACATCTAGCCTGTAGACTTATAATCCAAAATGATAATGGTTTAGTGTAAACTCGAAGGTATTACCATTTAAGAATCAAGTCTATGTGAGAGAAAGGGTTTCCACTTACCAAATCAACTATCACACTGAACAATGAGAAGGAAAATTCATGAGAAGCATGGTGAAAAGTGTCAAACCAAGGGTAGCCAAAGGAGGAGAGATAGAAAAAACCCTTTACATTCCAGCTAAACCCTTCTAAAAACACAGTGTGAAACCTAAAGAGTCGAATTTGAACTGCATTCGCCAAAGAAAACATAGTGCTTCATAAATTGTGAAAGAAACAAATGAAGTGAATGTTGAGGGTTCGGGTAGGGGTAACACCCTAACCACCCTCAAGTCCATCCATACCATCAGATCGATGCATGATCCATGGTTGAGAAGCATTAAAAGTGTTATATAAACATTATCATAGTTGTTAACCACTGAAGCCCTGGATGTAACCATTGCAATACCGACGTTTATCCCCACTACCATCGCACTTTTGACAAGTCTCTAAACATCGCAATAACGACGCTTGTCTCCAAATGTCACAATACCAACTCATGTCTTAGAAACGTCGCATTTCCGACGTTGTCTCCCGAAATGTTGGTATTTCGACAACGTTCTTAAACATCACAATACTGACGATGTCCCTAAACGTCGTTATAGCAATGGTTGTTGGCGGGATTTAAAAATTTGAGAAAAATTGGGGAAATTTCTGACAATACGTCAAAAGTGTCGGAATCTTGACCAAATGTACTAGTGTTTCCTGCAGGCAAGGTTGGTATTGAAAAAAAATCTACAACCACATTCTCTTTCATGGGATTGTCAACAATAGTAAAATCAAATTGTTGCAATAATAACAAACCATCTAATTATTTTGGCATTGACATCAGGTTTATTCACTAAATACTTAATGGTTGCACGATCAGTGTGAACACAAGTTTGATATTCAATGAGATAGTGCCTAAAATTATTCAAAGAGTGCACCAAAACCAGGAGTTATTTTTCAATGACTCTATAGTTAAGTACAACCTTAGAAAGGTTCTTACCATTGAAAATGCAATAAGAAAGTCTCAATTTTTATTTTCCCTTAATTAAAATTGAGGAAATTCAAAATTCCACATCAACAGACAACTTGGAGGAGTTAATTGAGGTGAAATGGCTCTTATGATTCAATTAAGAACATTGGATTTGCGTTAATGAGTTGAAGTTCAATTTACTTGAGTTGATTACTCAAAAATAGGAGTCTAGCTTAGTTAATTTGAGTTAGGGGCATGAATTTCAGTTGTGTGCTATGGGTTCCTATATTTTAGGAGCCTAGGTAGAGTTAATTTTAATTGTAGCAATCTAATTTGGTTAAGTTGAGTTATTGTCACTTAAACTAGTTCCAATTGTTGGAGAAACTAGTAGAGGGTCAAGTTGTGCAATGTAAATTTTGTCTCACTTAGTGGTCATATAGTTAAATGATCAATCATCCAAAAATAACTGAATCATGCAGATAATTCGAGTTACCTAGTTGAGATTCGAGTTCAATGGAAATGTACTATCAATTGTAAACTAGTTCAAGTTGTGTAGGTGGTGCATGCACTCAAAGGATGGGACAACATGAATTGGGTAATCCAATTGAGGAATTTCCCTAAAAAATAGGGGCTACTTCCTCAAGCAACAACACAAGTAAATAAGATCTTAGAGGCTTGGAATTTTGGATAATTATTGGTCAAGTTTAGTCATTCAAGTAGAGGATAGAAGATACAGGTGCAGGTTTTGCTCAAGCTTGAGAAATCATATTGTATTCAACCATTTTATTTGATTAATGAAATACAAATAGTAAGGGGTTTTGAGTAGTTGCTTTCCCATAGATAAATATATGTGTATGTGTGTTGAATATTAATGCATGTTAATGATTTGTTTTCTTAGCCGTCAATTTTCTTCCATGGGTCAGTAGAGTAGCTTCTAGTCTTGTAATTTAGTAAATTTCATGAGAAATTTAGAATATACACATTAATTTTTACATGGTATCAGAGAAATATTCACATTAGAAATCGATCATTGAATTCCTCATGGAAAGTGATCATTGAAGAAATAATGAGTTGTTAGGAGGTACAGTTATGGAGCGCTAGTACAGGGAAGATCCAAAAGATCCCATGCATATATTTCTTAATGAAGCCATAAGGTTGATAATCGGTAGATCAGTGATTCAATATTTAGTGACACAAAAAGGAGTTGTGATCATCGATATTGGCAGATTGAGGAGAGGAGATATTTCCCGCAGGGAGATCGAGACTCAGAGGGAATCTAGTTTTAGAGGGATAAACCCTATGGAAGCTAGTACTTCAGCATCTGTGAGATCAAACTCATTATTGCAGTAGTTTCTACGATAGTGTGGAAGCAACAACAGAGCAGTACAAAAAATAGTATGAGTAGATCAAATTTTTCCATGCATGCAACCATACCTCCAAGAGTGAGGTGGGGTGATGCAGATCCTTAGTCCAAGAGTTTCAGAAATTTGGAAAGGTTCCATTGTGGTATTCTCCTCATGGATCATTACCTTGCTACACGAGCCCACAATATTTAGTATCGAGAGGAGAAATGGAAATTAGATACTGAGGAGTGCAAATCATTTTTGAAAGCAGAGTAAGAAGCTCAATAAGAGAGCTGACAACAGTACAATTTTCCCAGCAGATAGTTGCATACACAATTGATTCAATTTTTTTTTGGATGCTTCTTAGTTGCAGGTGTTGGAGTAGCAACAACAAAAGTGGGAGGTGTTACATGCATGAATTTCCATAGGTGTGAGATTGGGGTGGTTGATAATCCCTTTCTTAATGAGAGGGAGTGTTGAAAATGCAACAAGAGAGTCTCAATTTTAATTTTTCCTTAATTAAAATTGAGGAAATTCGAAATTCCACATCAACATACAACTTGGAGGATTTAATTAAGGTGACATGCCTCTTGTCACTTAGTTAAGAACACTGAATTTGAGTTAATGAGTTAAAGTTCAGTTTTCTTGAGTTGATTCCTAAAAAATAGGAGTATATCTCAGTTAATTCGAGTTAGGGGCATGAAGCTTAGTTGTGTTCATTGGGTTCCTAAATTTTAGGGTCCTAGGTTGATTTATTTTTAGCTGTAGAAATCTAATTCAATTAATTTGAGTTATTGTCAGTTAAATTAGTTCCAATTGTTGGAGAAAATTGTGGAGGGACAAGATGTGCAGTGTAGCTTTAGTCACACTCATTGGTCATCCAATTAAATGATCAATCATCCCAAAATAAATGATGCATGCAAAGAATTTGAGTGTACTATAAGCTATAAACTAGTCCAAGTTGTACAAGTGGTGCATGCAGTCAAAGGATTGGCCTATAGAAATCTCTATATCTAATTGAGCAATTTCCCTAAAAAATAGGGTATAATTCCTCAAGTAACAATGCAAGGAATTAAGATCTTGGAGGCTTTGAAATTTGGCTATATATTGGTCACGTTCAGTAAGTCTGGCAAAGGATAGAAGATACATGTGCAAGTTATGCTCAAGCTTGAGCAAGAATATTGTATTCATATAGATTCTTTGATTAATTAAATAGTTATAGTAAGGGGTTTTGAGTAGATTATTTCACCTAGATAAATCTATGTGTATGTGTGTTGAATATTGAGCATGTTAATGATTTGGGTTCTCGATCATGATTTTTCTTCCGCAGATTGGTAGCATAGCTTCTAGTATTGTGATTTAGTAAAATTCATTAACAGTTTAGAATCTACACATTAATTTCTACACTTATTGATGAAATATACAACATAAGAAAGTTTGTCTTCCACTTGTCCAAAGGTTTCTCCTACATCTTTATCTGATGCATATTTGTGGATATGGAAGGAAAATTCCCAATTTGGACCCCTAAGGATGGGTGCAATGGTCAACTTCTCCTTCAGTACTTCAAAGGCCTCTCGACATATGTCTATCTAATAGAAGTTTGAGTCTTTAGACAGTAATCCAAACAAAGGTGAATCCAATTTACTAAAGTACCATATGAACCTTCTATAATACCTGAACAATGTAAGGAAGCTTCTAACATCCCTCATTTTTTTAGGGTTAGGGACCCTTTTAATGATATCAAATTTGTTGGGGTCAACCTGTATCCCTTCCTTACTTATGGAATGGCCTAAGATAGTCTCTACATCCATAAAAAACTAAAATTTCTTGGGACTTAGTGAAAGATTCATCTCAATACATTTCTTTAAGACTTTACATAAAATACAAATAACTTCCTAGAATTCACATCCATAAGGAGTGAATTCATCCATGTATATCTCAACAATGTCATGAACAAGGTCAACAAATATACTCAAGATTTCCCTCCACAAGGTAGAAGGAGCATTACACAAACTGAATGGAGGGAATTTATAATAAAATGTGCCCTAAGGAAATGTGAATGTTGTCTTGTATTGGTCTTCAGGGCTAATATGTATTTTGGTTGTACCCACTAAATCATTTAGGAAGGAAAATAATCTCCTTCCTGCAAGGAAATCAGGACTTGGTTAATGAAAGGTAGAGGGAAATGGTCCTTCTTCATAGCTTTGTTATGTTCTCTATAGACAACATAGATCCTCCACTTCCCGTTATTCTTGGGAACTATGACATGAGGGTTCACCCACTCACTATATGAAATGGGGTATATGAACCCTGCATCCAGTAGTTCTTACAATTCTTCATTCACAAAGTACTTAAGGATGGGATTCATCCTCCTCTGGGTTTGGCACATAATTTTGCATCCTTCCTGGATGTATATATGTTCAGTAAAAATTTAGGGACGCACCCCTTTCATTTCCTTATGTTCCCAAGAAAAATATTCAGGGTGTTACCTCAACAAAGTGCATAATTACTATTCTTTTTCGATTGAGAGAGAGGGGTTGATATTTAGAGTTATATATGGGATAATTTCCACAACCTTGGCCTTATATAGATAAGGGTCAATAGAGCACATATCATTCCATGGATTTCCCTTATATTGTTCCAAATATTCTTCCACCAGTTCATTAATTTGCATGGAAGTTGGGGTTGATTTAGTAAGATATGGTCAATAAGGTCATCTGCATCAAGCTTCCTACATCCTACAATTATGTCTAATGTAAAAACTCGGTAGAGGGATGTATGCTAAAATTATTATTCTTCCTTGTCCTATATCCACAAGGGTAAGTCATTCTAAATAGAATATTGGTCAGGGGTATACAGTACAAGATGCTTTGAGAGATGATCATTCTAGTTGATGGTCATGTTCCCTGCCCTACAACTAAGGAAAATTTTAGGGGCTAATATTCAAAGGTGGGCTAATATTACATGTTCTTTCGAAAAAAATATTCCCCAATTTCAATTTTTCTAAAATTTAATTCTCCCAAATTTTGTAGTATAATATTATTTTACCTTAAAAATCACCAATATTATATATTGTCTAATATAAAATAATTAGAAAACTAAATTTTTTTACAAAATTATCATCAAAAATTTTAAAATTTTGATATAATTAGGGACTAGTAAAATCTACCAAAGTTTCTAAACTTTAAGATAAACTTCCATCCTTAAATATTTTCCTTCCTGCAATTAATGTAGGCATCAACAGTTCCCAACCAAGATATTCTTAGGATAAGAGGGTAAACATTAATCTTGGTTTTGTGTTGGAGGATGAGGAAGTTTGTGGGATACTCCTAGCATTCGATGGAGACCATCACATCCAAAATAAATCCTTCAAGGGATATTGTGGATCTGTCTGCAAGCTACAATACTATGGTGGTTTTTCTCAAATATCCTTAGAGGTTGAGCTTCAGCATGGTTTCTTTGGTCATAACATTTATTGCAACCCCAAGGTCAATCAAGGTGTTAGGGACCATAATGCTATCAATGTGTACATCCACCATTTGGATACCAGGATCCAAGTACTTTTGGGAGAGAAACCTCCCAAGCATTATATCATAAAGTTTCCCAACAACATTGATAATGGGGATATCTCTTCTTCTTCTCCCAAGAATTTTAAAATATTATTATTTAATAATATTGTTTTAAATGAGTAGATATTTGATGGCCTAGAGAATGGATATTTTGACACACAAGTTATTAAATTCTACCAGAAATTTAGTCTCTTCTAGGGTATGTTATTTAGGTTGGACCCACCTTTTATGACAGGGAATTGCATTGACTTAAGGGGTACTATATTTCTTCTCTTATTCAAGATCTTCAGGTGGAGAGGGTGGGTGAGAATTTTAAAATACATTCCCAGACTGAAGGTTGATCTCTTGGATTTCCATGGCATAAGTAGGATACGATATCTCCCCACTGTAAACCTATTGCGTCTACTTATTGTTTAGGTTTATATTAGGTTGGTCAGGCATTTGAGGTTTCTTAAGTGGTCTTTGATGAGGGAGTTGTGCTTGAGGTTGAGGAGGAGGAATTAAGCTAGGAGGTTGGGCTGTGTAATTCCTACATCCTTGTGAGGGGTTGCCCCATTAAGGAGGTTGATATTAATATGGGTGGAAATATGGATTGAAAGGATGATGGGGATATTGAGAAGCATAGGACCAAGGAGGAGGAATGGACATAGATAGATGAGTTGGAGTTCACCAAGATTGGAAAGGTGCATTCTATTTTTAATTATAAGAAGGATATTGTGCACCTAGCATGCTCTATTGGTAAGGCCTAGGACCTTGGGGTCTTCTCTGGCTCATGAAATAGAACTGCTCTAGGAAATTATTATCCCCTTGGTACATATCCTTTAGGAAAAGAAGAGAGGGGAATTTTTTTGTTACATGGTTCTCCTCATAGATAGAGCAGACCTCTATGGTGTTCAATGGACACTCGTTTCTGGGATGCCTTTTAGTGCATCTAGGGAAAAATATGGAAAGTTCCATTTTTTATTCCTCTTGATTCATTTTGATATGCATATTATCCATCTACAAGGAAAAGGTATGCATTTTTCACTCTCAAATTATTCCAACAAAATCCATATCTCATGTTTGATAGTTGATGCAAAGGGAGATGAGTTAATCAGGCCTTGATTAGACCTACTTTTTTTCCTAGCATCGTTAGAATGATTCTTGAATATTGTCTTGATATCAACATAGGGAAAATAGTAAATGTATCCCCCATATGACATATTAAATGTCTCCATTACATCCTCCTTAATACCTAGGAGAAGTAATAGCTTGATTTCCATAGGGTCAAGCATATAGTTATCCCTCCTATAGTTAGATTGGAATCTTTCCTCATAGTCCTCTAAGGATTCATCTAGTCCTAGGGTCATCCTAAATATTTCCTCTTTTATCTCTTTATACATATAGTAATCCATTTACTTCTCATTAAATGCTTGATGCATTTGTACCCAGGTGGTGATACTGCCTCAAGGTAAACTCATAAATCATCACAAAGCTGCATCCTAGTTGAGGGTGGATGGAACCAACTTCAGATTTTGTTCATCAGAGGCATAGTCATAAGTCTTACAAATAACAAAAAACTCAAAATAAATGTGTTAGGGTCCTAAGAGGCTAAGAAATGGAAATATGGAAGAGAAAAAGGGCTTATATTATTCATTATGCCTATCCATTGGTCTCTCAGATAGGAAATAACTCATTTTTCATGTTTTCAACCATGGTTTGGAAAGGTGAGATGGGATCTTCCTCCGGTACACTAGTTCTTAAAACGTTTCAGGTTTCTCACCTAGAGGGTTTTCTAACTCCCCTGTACTTACACATGGAAGCTCATAGTAACAAAAGAATAAGGATGGTTGAATGCTTGAGGGGGTGGGGTTTTTTGGTAGAAATTTCCTTGATCATCCCTACCCTTACGAGGCATGAAAGAACTAGTTTTTATTTTTCTCTTTTCTGTTTTTTCAAATCAGTAATGATGATGCAAAAAAAATGATATAAAATAAAGAAAGGTAACTTATACATAGAAACAACACCTACATGGACACCTCCCTAGAAAGGATTCCAAAAAGTGATGAGCCCCAATATCACAACAATATTGTTGAGACTCTGAGGGTTACCAGCTTTAATTATCAACCTCGGCTTCATTCAAACTTAAGAGGCCACTGTGTTATATGTACAGTAGGTTAAAATATACTCATGTCACCTTTAGTCAATGAATCAGATCAGGGTATACATAGACCATTCCTTCTACTAGATTTTAGAAAGGACTTGCATGTAAAGACAAGAGTCTACTCTAATTATAGGAAGATAAACATTATCCCAGATGTAGAAATGAATGTTTTATTCACCAAATGTAAAAAATAACTAAGATTGCATGAAGTTAAAGGAATATACTAATTGCATAAAGGGAATATTCCAGTCTACTTGCAGGTGTAAATTGAGATTCCACTTTTGGAATGTAAATCATTACTCTACTTACATAATGTAAAATTTTCTTGACAAAAGGAAACTTGATCTAAATCATTCCACTAGAATATAATTGAATTGAAGATTTTCCCTTCTTATCTATGATTTCAAGATGATTTAGCATTAGTAACAGATCACTTAAAATTTTCATAAGAGAACAATATTTTTGATTTAATTGTGAAAATATGTCTATTAATTCTAATTGTTGTCATGTAGTTGCAGTGAAGTAGGGATGGGACTAAAGTGATAATTGGTCCTCCCCAACCATGGATTTAAAGCCTAGAGGTCATTATTAAATCTCAAGATAAAAAAAATCAATCTCTTAAAGAAAACATTTTCAATTTTAGATAGTGGTATAGGATGTTATAGGGCTGCTACATGATTGCTACACGATGCTACATGATTGCCTTATTTCACTATAGGATTGGATACGAGAGAATACTGAGGGTATGAAAGGTGTTTTGAAGGTGGAGGAAGGTAGATAAGGGTGTATTCATGATGTGTGATTCATTTTTCCAAGATTAGCACCCCTCATATGCCCATCTTTCAGAAAAGTACATGCTCGTTGTTTCCCCAACAACCCTGAAAAGACTATATCAGTGGCAGAATTTGAGAGTAGTATGAGGTGTCAAGGAGGGGGGTGGTGATAAAAAATGGATGTAGGAAGGATGTTTCAATCCCTGAAAGTCATTCTTATTACCTTCAGACTAAGAATAAACCACTTCTTAATCTTGAAAAGAACATAAATCTAGTGGTCAAATTGCAACGAAAAAAACAAGATGGAAAGGATGAGTTGAATTTTATTTCATCAAGAGATAATATATCCTACAACATGCATATAATCCATGTGAAAAGGCATGAAATTAAATTATAGGATGTAGAAACAGAGTATGCAATAGAACTCTAAACCAAATCCTAACAACTTTTAAAGGAAAGAAAACACATATTTTTGGCTTGTTGTTGTAAACTCCTCAACCACACTTCTCATAAGAGAGGTGGTAATCAGGACCACAACAACAATTTTTTCAATATAAATTCTTCATAAAAAAGGAAAGAAATACCATTACTCAAACAATGACAAAATAAAGTACATAAGAGAGACTAGAGCCTTTGGGTTGCACCCTATTCCAATGGTTTCATCCCTCCAAAGTTAACTCAGATGTAGACCAACAATGAACCTTTCATTAATAGGAAATAGAGTTCAAATACATAATATCAGAATCGAAGTAACAATCCCAAGCACTTGGCTCTCAATAGATCTTCCTAGATCCAAATTTTGAATCCTAATGAGCCCTTGGGCTTGTTTAATTATACAAAATATGATGAAGGGAAACTCTCATGGAATGAGGACTACTTCCTTCCAAAACCTTGAAAATAGTGGATCTATTTCCATTATATACTTACATGCACTTGAATTCACCAGCTTCCATTGTACCTAAAGTTTTTTATGAGTGATTCTAGGGATCACTTCGAGCCAAAGGAGAGTAAATACAAGGGAAAAGCCTCCTACATTTCCTATAGCTACCTCCAATGTGAATCTAGATCATAAATGTACTAAAAAATTATATTTTTCCTTCACGTTAAGTAGATTAGGCCACAACGTATGACAAGTACCCTTTAGTCTTAAGCTCATTATACCCCAAAAAATTTAAATTAATGTAAGGAAAGAAAAAATCCATGGGGTGGAGGATAGAAAAATGACCCTTAAAATATACCTATTGATGGAACCCATCAATCACACATAGGGAATGGTTATAATTACTTGCAACACATGAGAGATAACCAATTATTCAAAATTTTATTTAAATTTTCTTTTGGAGATCCTAAGCTTAATATTTTGGTCAAATTATAAATTAGGAGGGATTGTGAGTTGACCCCAAGAAAGCAGTAGCTATAAAATATTAGATCCGTCCAAAAACACTAAATATATTGATATTCCTAGAATTTGTGTGTTTTTATAATAAACCTGAGAAAAATTGTGGAAGAACTAAAACTCCCCTAACTTCATTCCTTAGAAATAATTCATTTTTTAAAGTGAGGTAGTAGCACATGTGTTCTTTACTTTAAATGGTTCAATGTTCACTACTCTAGTATTATTAGTGCTTGACTATAACAAGGCTTTTCTCTTGGAATGTGATGCCTCAAGAACATGTATCTAATTATTATTGATACAAGAAGGATGCATCTTGGTATTTCACTAGTATGAAATTATGTGAGTGAAATTTGGGAACATACACATATGATAAGGAATTGATGGAAATTATTCATGTTTTGGAGACCTGTCACCAATATATCATAGGGAGGAAAATGGGATCAAGATTAACCATAATTATCTGAAGTAATTCCTCAAACAAAATTTTTCTTCACTAAAAAAACATAAATGGGTCAATAAGATGTTGAGGTATGAGTATGAGATCATACATAAGAAGGATAAACATAATTTTATGGTTGATTCTTTATCCAAACAATTAGAGGAGGATATATGACTTCTTTCCTTATCATTACCAAGATTATGATGGATCTAGGAAGCTCACAAGGAATTTCTATTGAATAGTACTTTAGGGAATCTCATCTAATGGCTTTAGATAGACCCCAACCCACCTAAAATATATACATGGAAAAAAAAATTGGTATAAAGGGTGCATTGTGTTGGAGCTACATTCATAATCAATAATATTTAAATTTGGGTTTCATATAACCTACCAAAGAACAAAGTGTTCATTCTTTTGGGATGGAATGAAAAAAAAGAACCAATATTTCATGGAATCCTATGATTATTTGAAAGGAACAAAGGATATATGGTGAATATCCCATGGTAATTCTAACCACTACATATCTCAATATATATTTGGATTAGATATTTCAATCGATTTATCATGAGTCTCACAAAAGTTGCAAAAAATTAACCACCATGGTGATTGCTGACCGTCTTTGAAAAGATACTCATTTTTTAACCCTATTTCATTCTTTCACTCCTTCCTCAACAACATAATCCTTCATGGATAAGATATTTAAGTTACATAGTATGCTCAGTTCCATTGTCTCAAATTGGGATCCCACATTAACTAGCAAAATTTTGTAGGAGCTATTTAAACTTCAAGGTACATAACTAAATATAAGAATTACATATCATATTGAAATTTATCATCAAATAAAAGTGGTAAACAAGTGATTAGGAACCTATTTGAGATGATTTTAATCTTCTAAATGATACTCCAATTGGCACAATGGCTTCTCGTTATCGAATGGTGGTATGACACCACTTATCATGGAGCTACCAAAATTACACCATATGAATTCTTTTTTAAGGTAAAAAGCCTTATCAATGACATTCTATGTACCAAACACATCTAATTTTCACACAATAGATAGAAAAATTCACACTAGAAACTTCATTATCCATATCGTCAAGGACAACTTGGTTAGGGTGCAAAATTGAATAAAATAACAAGTTGATTAGCATATATTCCAATATTATTTTCTCAAAGGGAATTGTGTGTTTATTTTTGTGTAACCTTATAAATGGAAACCAATTAAAGATAAATTTTCCCAAAATTCAACCCCGAATTTAGATGGTCCCTATCAAATCATACAATGCACTAATAAAGTTGCTTGCAAGCATGGTTCTCCATTCCCACTTAAGAATTGTTTAGTATTTCATGTGTCATATGTGAAGAAGATTGTAGGATAACATTGCAAAGTGTAGAACAACCTACTATAACTTGATTAATAAGGTTTAATTTGGCTCTAGCATGAAGTAGTATGATATGTAAAATGTTGTGGATATTCCACTAGATAATTTGTCACAATAGATTTGTGAAATAAACTATAATCTATACTACAAAGGGTTAATCCATATTAGATTGCATATTTTTTATTATTCTTTTATTGTTTATGTATGCAATAGATAATATGTGTAAAATAGAGAACATGTAACTATAATGAACACCAAGATATGATTCGGGAAAACCTTCCAGGAGAAAACCCTGTTAGAAGGTGACTTTGCTCTACTCTCGTTTGTCTTAAATGGAAATGATGCAAGTAAAAAGTAGAAGGAACTATCTATGGCATTTCCTGAGACTCGTAGACTATGGATCGCTACATAACAAAAACACCCTAAAATTGGTGTACAATTCTATTACACGTTATGCCTCAGCATGTGCATCGTTAGTTTCACACCTGAATCAATCAATTATTTCCTTTTTTGGCTACATGATATCTTTTTTATTTCATTCCTTCAAGTTGTTATGGGTTTTTGTTTTTTTTCTCTCAATTTAAACTCCTCTCATTTAGTGCTCGCATATTTCTAGTATGATATTTCTCTTAAATGATTGTTCTAAGGATATCATAACATTTTGGTTTCCTCGATTGTTTCTGTATTTCTATTATCCATTCCTTTGGATGATGAACAATCATGGTGGCTTTAATCTATGGTTGATTATCACTTATTTGTTTTATTTCCAATCTAATCATTATTCTTTTGTCCAATTTTAAAATTGATCATTAAGTGTGTAATAATTACATACCTAAAAATACTTCTTCTTAAAGCTATTATCTTATTATTCAGTTTTTCATATAATCATTAAAAACATATAATTATTATTTCCTTTCAACTAATTACTTTAATTTACATATCTCACATAATTTAAAACTAAAACTAAAATTTAACCAAACAACAAATTCATAAAACAAATACTCACCATTTCTTCTTAATCACAAATATTTAAAAAACTTTGTTTTTTTCACATCTTTATCCCCTTATCCTTGGAATATAAACATAATATTAATCATTCTTCCCCTTAATTTAATTTTTTTATCTCTCTCTCTCTCTATATATATATATAATTCAAGTAATTATCTTTTAATTTTATAACTAACTTATTTAGTATAAAAAAATAAAAAATAAAAATTACAACTATCATTTTTTTTAAATAGGGTTGTGAATTATATGATAACGACGTCAATCCTAAAGATTGACATCTACAATCCATCCAACATTATTTTATACTCACTTTCATATTTTTTTTTTTTTAAATAGGTAGTGAATTAAATTATATGATATCGACATCAATCCTAAATATTTGCATCTACAATCCATCCAACATTATTTTATACTCACTTTCAATTTCCACATAGCTTCTTGACTTGGTTAACATTATTTATCATTTTCATAAAGTGAAAAGTACATATTATTTATCAAAGATATAGTCTTATAACTATTATATGCTATTTTTTTCCTTTATATTAACAACGGTTACAAGGTGGTGTTTTCGTTGCCATTGAAATTAAGGAATACATTGTTAAAAAATTTGTATATAGAAAATTTTAGTATGATGCATATAAAGCATAGTAAGAAATATTTAGGTTGATATTAATATAGAATGGAAAATATATCTTTTTCATATCTGCGAGCTAACAAAAAATGATTTTCTATAAAATTGTTTTACAAAAAATAGTTGTATTCATATTTATATAACAAAGTTTGACAATCTATATTTTCCAAAAAAATCATAATGTTGTAATTCAATTATGCAATACTTTGGTAGGGCTTGTTCAAATTATATTTCCATTATGTGCATATACAACTAAATATATGTCACATATATATATATATATATATATATATATATATATATATATATATATATATAAATTACAAATTTTTTTGTACAATGCACAATTGCATAGTGTTGACCAATTTGTCATGGCACTTGACATGAAGAAATACAATATGAATAGAGAAACATCATCAGTATGTATGATCAACCACATTCAACTATGGTCACAGTCAATTGAGGTTATTTATAGTTAGCCATAGCCATAGTTTGTCAATATCAACCATAGTTTTAATTATGTTCTTGGTAATTCTCAATCAGTGTCAATGATTTTAGTGAGTGGGCTAAGAACTTATGAAACATGGGAAAAAAATTTGACAATTTACATTTTCAAAAAGAAAAAAAACCTTGTAATTCAATTGCAAAGTATAAAACTTGGCAGGTCTTGTTCAAATCACATTTACATTATATGCACACACATCTGAAATCGTTCTCATATCTATATATATCTGAAGTGTTAGTCATATTATGTTCAATATATAAATTATTTAAGTACTATGTCAACATTTTTTCAATTTACAAATCAAAATTTCATGGAATGAAATTGTTTTACAAAGAAAAAATGTATTCATATTTATATGACAAAGTTCAACAATTTATATTTTCTAAAAAAAAAAATATTATAGTTCAATTACAGAGCAGTAATTTTGGTAGGAATTGTTCAAGTTCCATTTACATTATGTGCATATACAACTAAAGAGATGTCACATTCATATAGATTTGAATTAAAGTTTGTTTAATATGTGTTTAACATGGAGAAATACAAAATAAATAGAGAAACATCATCAATATGTATGATCAACCATTGTCAACTATGGTCATAGTCAATTGAGGTCAGTTATAGTTATCCATGACCATGGTTTGTGAGGTTTAACCCTAGTTTTAGTTATGTTCATGGTAATTCTCAATCAATGTCAATAATTTTGGTCAACCAGTGAAAAAATTATGAAAGATGAAAGAATTTTTTGACAATTTAAATTTTCAAAAAGAACAAAAAGTTGCAATTTAATTCCAAAGTATACATCTGAATTGATAGGTGTATTTGTGTAATATTCCCAACTAGCCATGAGCTAGTTGGAATATTAAAATATATTTTTTTGTCTTGTTTTATGATAAGAGGACAATGGAGGTCCATAATTCTCCTTAATAATGAATAAATCAATGAAAATGTAAAAGGAAAACATCTTGGCAGCTTAATTAAGCACCCTTAGGTGTGAAAAGGGGATGGAACATCTTGACTGGGTCAACTTTGACCAAATCAACAACACTGTCATGGAGGAGAGACAATCAATGAGGGACAACGCGGTTTTAGATGGAGACACTTTGCATGAAAATAGGGTCATAAATGAATGAGGCTTAGGGTTTGGAAGCTCATATCTTATAAAAGGAAGAGGATGGCAGCCATATTCATTATGTATTGGTATATGATATTTCTGAATATATGGTCTATTTAGACATATAGCTTTCTTTGGTTGTTTAGCTAAGATTGCAAGTGTTGTTTAGCACTCGGTCTTCTTGATCGGGAATCCCAACTCTTCCATTGGGAAGATCTTGGAGGAGTCTTGTACTTCACTTCCACTATTAGGCATTTGGCCAAAGCTACATATTACATCTATAGCATAGATCCTATTGAGGGTTGAGTTGTTTTGCAGGTTGTAGCAGTGGAGACCATCTTTGGGTCACTTCACTGCTTATTTTCAGTGGAGAAGGGTTCCTTTTCATTGGGAGGATAGTAAGGAAGGCTCTTATACTTATTTTCAAATCTTGGCATCAGGCCATATATTTATTTTCCCCTACAGTGCAGTTTCTTTCAAGATCTACATTATTTTGAGGGAGCAGTTGCTGGGTGGTTTCAGTACACCATTTGGAGAGGAGGTTTGTTAGAGAAGGGATCAGCCTTTCATCTAGGAGATCTATTGGAGGAGGCTGCATTATTTCTTATATCATATCAGCCACACTTTCCAGATCTATATGTTGCAGTGGATCTTCAGCCCTAGGGATTAGCTTCCCATCTTGTACATGGTGTATTTCTGAAAAACCTTGTGGGTTTCTTCATTGGAGGTTGTATAATGCCTAGATTTGTATTATATCTATATTTTGTGGCATATGTCAGCCCATGTTATTTTGTATATTCATTTTCTGTAGCAGTGCCTTTAAAAAAACATTGTAGCAGTCTTCCAGCTCTTTGATATATAGTAGCAACACATCTTTTAAGGGTTTTTTCCATTGGAGGCTTATTCTATCTTTTTGTACATCTTATGGACCAATTATTATGCATATTTTTCTATTGTTTTAATGATTAGAAGGTCTCCATATTGGCCTCTTTCTTTTATGTAATGTTTTACACTGCTATTCCATGGTTTTGCACTATATTCCTACTTTTCCCATGTGGGAATATTATAGTGGTATCAGAGCATAATCTTGGCACAGCCTGTGCATCTTGAAAAGCCAATATGTCATGTGAAGAAGGAGATCCTCTTCCTAATAGAGAGAAGAGGTATCAAAGAAGAAGACATTTGAAGTTTGATTATACAAATGACAAAGAATACAAGGGTAAAAACCCTTTATCTGGAGGAGAAGATGAAGAGAAAGAGTTTCCTAAGATTCTTCTCAAAGCTATGCAAGACATTGACAGAGAAATAAAGGAGATGAGAATGGATAGATACAAGGAATCCCCTAATTTAGGATTTTAACATGGTGAAGGCTCCGACATTTCTCATCACTTGAGTGATCAACCAGTGCAACAGCAGGAAGTTTCCCAACACTCTACAATACCTAAATTCTTAGCAGTGGGAAATGAAGGGTTTCAGGAACAAGAATCTCCTGAAGACTATTTCATGGAGTATGAGTCTCAATCTCAAAGATTCAAGGACCACTTGATTTTTCAAGAATTTTTCCAAATCAAGGATAATAGGAGACCCAAACATCACAATAGAGGTGAAGGATTCATTCGGAATCATGATCTACACCGCAATATGGGAAGATTTTTCTTACCCAAATTTGATGGGTCATCTAAATGCACTACCAAATCATGGGTAGAAAAGCTTGACATCTACTTCCAGCTGAATAGAGTACCGGAGATGGAGGCCATTAAGATAGCAGTACTGCACCTTGAGGTTGAAGCACATGATTGGTGGTTCCATGGCTTGTCTACATTGGGTCATGCCAATGTGACTGCATATTTAGAGTTCACAAGGAGGTTGGTGGAGAGGTGATAGAAGATATCCCGAGGCACCATTCATGGGGCTTACAAAGCTAAAACAATTAGGTAATCCAGAAACTTATATTTCTAAATTTTTAAGACTTTCTGTTATGGTTCCTGATTTATCTGTAGCAAGAAGGGTCTATATGTTCATTGATGGGTTAGATGAACCTCTTCATGGGTTGGTTAATTCTACCAAGCCCACTACCCTCCAAGATGCCATTGAAAGGACTAGAGATCTTCAAGATGCCTTACCAAAAATAAAGGCAACATTTCAGCACAAGCCCTCTTTTCCATCAAAGGGAAAATATGAGAAGGCTCCTCTTTCAAAGGAGAGAAAAAATAAAAAACCTCTTGATGATGATGTCTGAAGAGATTTTAGGAGAAGGAATCTTTGCTTCACATGCCAAGAATCATGGGCACTGAGACACAAATGTGCAGCAGGAAAGGCACACTACATATAGGTCTTCTCAGATGATGAGGAGGAAGAAGAAGAAGAACAAAAGAGGGGTCACAAAGCTGGAATAGTAGGAGATGATCCACTAGCACCAGGAGGTGAGGAATGAGAAATTTCTCCAGTTAGAGGGACTCTTGCATCATTGAGAGTGGTACCCAAATATCATGAAACTTCCACACAAGAAGAAGAGTTGGATTTTTGCAGTGGAAGCAGGGACATGATAGTCCAATCTATTATTCATATGAGATTGGTCCATGAGACATGACTATCTTGTGGAAAACCACCTAGGAGGCCACTTGATCCAGATTTGGTGAGAAATTTCTCACATCATGATGAACCATTCATTGATCCAGTAGGAATGGGAGCATTGGGATGCCTTGATACAGCCCTAAGAGTCTTGGGTAGACTCAAGGAGGAGGGAGACATTCTCCCAACATCATCATTACCCACTCTCATTTCACATTCTGCGTTGTGGGAGGAGAAGCATGGGAAGGATAGCAGCCTTCAAACATATACCTTTGGCATGGGATATGTCAAAGAGAAGGGAATTCATATGACAAATTTTCTTTGTGATAGATCATTAGCGCTGTCACTATGGAGGATAGATCCATATTGGAAATCCTAATTGTTGGTGGATTATTCAAAGGATCTTTTCACATGTATGATACATGATGACCAACTACATGAGGAGGGCTATTTAGTCCAAGATGAGGTCATTTATTATCATGGTATGATTTCTTATCTAGAGCCTCCAAGCTCAAGTAGAAGTTGATACAAAGAGCTCATGAAGAATTTCTCTCCAGTCATACTTATTCCATGAGAGCCTACAACACTATCATGGAGAGCTACAATTGGAAAGGCTTTGAAGAGGAACTATATCAGAATTTTCAAAGATGCATGAACCATGTGGAGTTGGAAGAGATACATAACTAAATGAAGGAGTCATCACAACCACCTCTTTCCTCTTTTGGAATGAGAGGGGATCTATCTATGGAACACTCCATTTGTATGAATAGAAATTTTGGTAAGGAACATGCTTATGTACATAATGTTTTATTTGATGAATATTTGCATCCCTTTACCATGTATATGTAGGCCATTGCTCCAAGGAAGATAATTCTTCCATATAAAATTCATGGCCAACTTTGGGCCATAAAAATTTCTGAACATGGCCACTCCCTTCGAGGTTATAGGGAGATTTTATATCATTGTGGGTGTACTCCAAAGGCACCAAAAATATCTCACATTTTCAGCCATTGTGAGAAGTCTTGGGCAGCAAGTAAGTGGTGGGGAAACCACTTACCATATCAGTATCTAATTCAGTCATGAGATTTACTGCACTGGTTCCACATGTGGGACTATGACCCACCTCCATTTTTGCATATTTTTGTTTATATGTACTTAGTGTTGATCCCATACATTGATGATGTGCTTATTATTTGTATGAGAATTATTGGAAGGAGGGTGAGAGGATTGTATGTGAAGTTCGGGAGAGAGATTCTCCATGTTCATTATGCTACATGTTTCAGGGAGGACATTGGGAAAACCATGATTGTTTCATTGGATCTATTGCTTCCTTGTGGGATGAATCATTTTCATCTCATAAGAACTTGGGAGGAGTATTTCATGGAGGGATGGATTGGGAAACACTTAGTTTATGAGGGAAGCTAATCACATGATGGTGTCACCAATGATGGAGGAGAAGAGTAGCGACACTCACATTTTTAGTTTCTTGAGGACAAGCAACATTTGGGAAGGGAGGACTGTAATATTCCCAATTAGCCATGAGCTAGTTGGAATATTAAATTTTGTTTTTTCTGTCTTTTTTTATGAATAAGAGGAAAATGGAGGTCCATATTTCTCGTTAATAATGAATAAATCAACTCCAACATAAAAGGAAAACATCTTGGCAGCTTAATTAAGCACCCTTAGGTGTGAAAAGGGGCTAGAACATCTTGACTAGGTCAACTTTGACCAAATCAACAACGTTGTCATGGAAGGGTGGCAATCAATGAGGGACAATGCAGTTTTAGGTGGAGACACTTTGCGTGGAAGTAGGGTCATAAATGAATGGGGATTAGGGTTTGGAAGCTCATATCTTATAAAAGGAAGATAATGGAAACCATATTCATTATGTATTAGCATATGATATTTATGAATATATGGTTTGTTTAGACATATAGCTTTCTTTGGCTATTTAGATAAGATTGCAAGTGTCGTTTAGCACTAGGTGTTCCTGATCAGGAATCCTACCTCTTCCATTGAGAAGATCTTGGAGGAGTCTTGTACTTCACTTCCAATATTAGGCATTTGGCCAAAGCTTCATCTTACATCTACAGTGCAGACCCTATTGAGGGTTGAGTTGTTTTGCAGGTTGTAGTAGTGGAGACCATATTTGGGTCACTTCAGTGCTTGTTTTCAATGGAGAAGGGTTCATTTCCATTGGGAGGATAGTAAGGAAGGCCCTTGTACTTATTTTCAGATCTTGGCATCAAGCCATATATTTATTTTCCCCTATAGCATATTTTCTTTCTAGATCTGTGTATTTTGAGGGAGGAGTTGCTGGGTGGTTTCAGTACATCATTTGGAGAGGAGGTTTGCTAGAGAAGAGATCACCCTTTCATCTAGGAGATTTATTGGAGGAGTTTGCATTATTTCTTATATCATATAAGCCACACTTTCCAGATCTATATGTTGTAGTGGATCTTCAGCCCTAGGGCTTAGATTCCTATATTGCACATGGTGTATTTCTGAAAACCCTTGTGGGGTTCTTCACTAGAGGTCATATAGTGTCTAGATCTATATTAGATCTATCTTTTGTGGCATATATCAGCCCATGTTATTTTGTATACTCATTTTTTGTAGCAGTTCCTTTAAAACAATGCTATAGCAGTCTTCCAGCTCTTTTATAATAGTAGTAGCACCTCTTTTGAGGATTTTTTCCATTGGAGGCTTATTCTATCTTGTTGTACATCTTATGGCCCATTTATTATGCATATTTTACTGTTGTTTTAATGATTATAAGGTCTCCATATTGGCCTCTTGATTTTATGTAATCTTTTACACTGTTATTCCATTGTTTTGCACTATATTCCTGGTTTTCCCATTTGGGAATATTAGAATTTGTTAGTTTTTTTATGGATATCATAACATCAACTAGGCATTCTAGTCTTTACAGTATCAAAGAGGCTAAGGAAAACAAGATATAAAAAAAAAAAAAAAAGTTCTAGAGCACTTAAAAACACCCCAACTAAATTAATTGGTCAATAATTAAAAATTTCCCAAGTCTAACTTAGGAAAATTGTTTAATTAATGGGTATTATTTGAGGAAATCATTTTTTCTCTAGAGACTTTCAGAAAAGTGACTTGATGGAGTCTAATATTATATGAGTCATCGATCATGATGATATATTGGTTGTTGAAGCTCTAGCAATATATTATAAGAGTATGTCAAATGGATTGGAGAAGATTGTTAGAAAATTATATATTATGGAGCAATGCAACACATAAAATATGCGGAAAATACAAGCACACAAAACACATAAAACCAGAGAGACACAGATATACGTGGTTCACCTAGTTTGGGTGACTTCCACCCTGAACATCCAGTCCTTCCTTTCTATTATCCAGCAAAATGAAAAGACAAAACCTACAACAGATCCATTGTAATATCCTTTGTTCTTTCTCACAGTCTCCCTCTCTGTTTCTCGCTCCGAGAATACACACACAATACACAACCGCAATACAATACCCTCATAAAAGTGAGGGGTTGCCTTCTAGGGAAAAAAACCCTAAACTAAACATAACTTCTACCGTCAGATCATTCTCCTAATGAACAGCCCAGATTGACTAGAAATTACTATACTTTTACAAGGCAATTTTACATCTATTTTTAGCTTCGGGGGCACTGCCCCCGAAAGCCCCCACCAGGGGGGGGGGGCTCCAAAAAGTGTTGCCGCCCCCCCTGGACCTCCCACGACAGCGATTAATTACGGGTGGCATTGCCGCCCCTTTTAAGGTACAGGGGTCCAATGTTGCGATACAAAGTAAACAAGATAATCAGGCTCCACACCCAACAATCTCCCACTTGGAGACTGATTGTAGCAACTCCACTGCTGCTTCATTTGCTGGACAATGACTCCTCTTTGGACCTAGCTATTCCTCATCTTCATCGTCATCCTTGAAGACCAATTGAAACTAAGCACATTCTCAGTTTCTCCCTGGTTACAACTTTTGTTAGCATATCTGCAGGATTCTGGCTAGTGTGTATCTTTTCTAGCTTCAACTCTCCATCTTCCAATACTGACCGTATGAAATGGTACTTGAGATGTATGTGTTTAGTCCTGGAATGAAATGCTGAGTTCTTTTCAATATGAATGGCACTTTGGCTATCACTGTATAACGTGCCCATATCATGCTTCTTACCCAATTCATCCATAAACCTTTGTAACCAAATCATTTCTTTACTAGCCTCTGTAGCAGCAACATACTCTGCTTCTGTTGTTGAAAGTGCAACAACACTTTGGATTTTTGAAACCCAGCTGACAGTTGTTCCACCTACAGTAAATACATATCCTGTAGTGCTCCTCCTGTTATCTCTGTCACCTGCCATATCTGCATCAACATATCCCTATAGAGCAATTTTTGAACCACCAAAGCATAATGCTTGATTTGTGGTACCTCTCAAATATCTGAGAATCCATTTTACTGCCATCCAATGTTCTTTTCTTGGATTATTCATGTACCTGCTTACAACTCCCACTGCATGTGCAATATCAGGCCTTGTGCAGACCATTGCATACATTAAGCTTCCAACTGCTGATGCATATGGAACTTTAGACATATAATCCATGTCTTCTTGGGTCTTGGGGCACATCTCCTTACTAAATTTTAAATGGCTAGCAAAAGGTATAATAACTGGTTTTGCATTCTGCATATTAAATCTTTTCAACACCTTTTCTATGTACTCATTCTGAGACAGTGTTAATTTGCGATTTTTTCTGTCTCTAGCTATCCTCATACCAAGGATTTGTTTTGCAACTCCCAAATCCTTCATTGCAAATGAATTTGCCAATTTTCTTTTGAGCACATTTATTTCCTGCATGTTAGACCCTGCAACAAGCATGTCATCTACATACAATAACAATATAATATAGTTGCCATCATTTTTCCTTTTTAGATAAACACAATGATCAGAGTGACATCTAGTATAACCTTGTTCAAACATAAACTTGTCAAATTTTAGATACCACTTCCTTGGAGCCTGTTTTAAGCCATACAAGCTCTTCTTTAACCTGCACACCAATTTTTCTTTTCCTTTTACCTCATATCCTTCTGGTTGTTGCATGTATATCTCTTCCTCCAAATCTCCATGGAGAAATGTTGTCTTTACATCTAATTGTTCAAGATGTAAATCTTCCGCTGCTACAAGACTTAAGATAGTTTTGATTGAATTCATCTTAACAACAGGAGAAAATATTTCATCAAAATCAATACCTTTCTTTTGTACAAACCCCTTCACCACAAGTCTAGCTTTGTACCTCTGTTTTCCTCCATCTTCTTCCTTCAGCCTGTAAACCCATTTATTCTGCAATGTAGTTTTACCTGCAGGAAACCTGACTAAGTCCCAAGTCTGGTTATGCATTAAGGAGTCCATCTCTTCTTCCATGGCTAGCTCCCACTTCTTCTTGCTTTCAACCTGCATTGCTTCTTCATAACATTCAGGTTCACCAGAATCAGTCAAAAATAAATAATATAATAAAGGAGAGTATCGTTCAGGGGGTCCACTTATCCTGGTAGATCTTCTAACACCACTTTCAAGTGTTTGAGGTGCTTGTTGCTGTTGTGGTATTTGTTGCTGCTGTGGTTGTTGATTATTATTATTTTCAGACACCTTTACTTTTTCAATTATCTCATCAAGAACCGTGTATTCCTTGCTTTATTTTTCCTGTTTCTTTTCCTGCAGCTGATTTTTATACAGGACCTTTTCATTGAATATTACGTCTCTGCTCCTAATGATTTTTTGATTTTCATAATCATATAAGCGATAACCAAAATCGTTAGCACCATATCCAATAAAGGTACATTTCTTTGATTTTGCCTCAAGCTTTGTTCTGTTTTCTTTATTAATATGGACAAAGGCCTCACAACCAAAAGGCTTTAGAAAAGAGTAGTTTACCTTTTTACCTATCCATGCTTCCTCTGGAATACCACCATCGAAGGAACTTGAAGGCCCTCTGTTTATTAGATAAATAGCAGTATCTACAGCATCTGCCCAAAATTGTAAAGGCAATCATGCATGCAATCTCATGCACCTTGCACGCTCCATGATTGTTCTGTTCATCCTTTCTGACACACCATTTTCTTGTGGTGTTCTTGGAACTATCTTCTCTCTGCGAATTCCATGCTTTGAACAGTACCTATCAAACTCTTTGCTGCAATATTCACCTCCATTGTCTGATCTGAGACACTTCAACTTCTTTCCTGTCTCAATCTCAACCAAAGCTTTCCATTTCTTGAAAGTATAAAATACATCATATTTATTCTGAATACAATAAATCCATGT
Source organism: Pinus albicaulis (assembly GCA_034641835.2). Taxonomy (NCBI): domain Eukaryota; kingdom Viridiplantae; phylum Streptophyta; class Pinopsida; order Pinales; family Pinaceae; genus Pinus; species Pinus albicaulis. The sequence continues at coordinate 927,585,222 of CM076569.1, forward strand.
TTTTCTAGTTGCATCATCACTAAAAGTAACATAATAACGAGAGCCACCGAGAGATGATACCTGAGCAGGTCCCCATACATCTGTATGCACAAGCTCCAATTTTTCGCTCTTCTTTTCTTTCCCAACTCTGAGAAATCTGACTCTCTTTTTTTTTCCATAAATGCAATTCTCACAGAAATCCAAATCAACATTCTTCAATCCTGGCAACAAATTTCTTGAGTGAAGAATCTTCATTCCCTTCTCACTCATGTGTCCGAGCCTATGATGCCATAATGCTGCATCTGCTCCTTTGGAAGTTAAAGCATTAACAGAGTTAGAAATACCATTGCATAAATACAATGTGCCAACCTTTTCACCTTTTGCTATTACCAGGGCTCCTTTGGTGACCTTCCAAGTTTTATCTGTGAAAGTTGTCACACAACCTTCACTTCCTAACTGCCCTGTTGAAATCAGATTTTTCTTCAGATCTGGAACATGCCTTACCTCCTTTAGTAGCCATTGGTTTCCATTCTGTTGTTTTACAAGAACTTTACCCATTCCAACAATTTTACAGGGTTTATCATCACCCAAACGAACTTGTCCAAAATCTCCTTGAACATGGTCATGAAAATATTTCTTATCAGGTGTGGCATGGAATGAAGCCCCTGAATCTACAACCCAAGAATCAGTAACATTTTTGAAAGAAAGAATCAAAGCATCTTGTAACACATCACCTGTCACATTTGCTTCATGATTGTTTTCTTGCTATGTGTCTCCTTCTTTTCCCTTCCGAGATCTACAGTCTTTCTTTAGGTGTCCTTTCTTTCCGCAATTCCAGAACACTATCCCCGATCTGGACTTGGATCTGCCTTTCCTTGATTTACTGCGATATCCCGAGCTCTTTCCTCTTTCCATTCTTCTTCCCCTAGACTATGCACTCAAAGCATTACCTGATGTCTCACCGGAGCTTTTCCGTCACATTTCCTTGCTAAGGATAGCACCAACAACATCATCAAACTTTAAAGTACTAGATCCAGAGACAGAGTTACTAATGGCCATTACTAAACCATTCCAACTCTCTGGCAATGAGCACAAGAATAACAGAGCTCTAACTTCATCATCAAAGTTTACCCCTAGAGAACTTAACTGACTGGTAACTGTATTAAATTCATTTAAATGGTCTGCAACAGATCCACCTTCCGACATCTTCATATTAAATAGTCGTTTCATAAGAAATACCTTGTTTGATGCTGAGGGTTTTTCATATAGTTTCGCCAACGTCTGCATCAAACCCTCTGTTGTTGTTTCCTTCGAAATATTGAAGGCAACTGACGCCGCAAGACACAACTGTACTGTTCCGAGTTTATCAGCCAAATATACATTCGGATCTGATACCAGTTGTTAGAAAATTATATATTATGGAGAAATGCAACACATAAAATATGTGGAAAGTACAAGCACACAAAACACATAAAACCAGAGAGACACAGATATACATGGTTCACCCAGTTTGGGCTACGTCCACCCCGAACAGCCAGTCCTTCCTTTCTATTATCCAACAAAATGAAAAGGCAAAACCTATAGCAGATCCTCTGTAATATACTCTATTCTTTCTCACAGTCTCCATCTTTGTTTCTCGCTCTGAGAATACACACACAATACACAGCCGCAATACAATACCCTCATAAAAGCGAGGGGTTTCCTTCTAGGGTAAAAAACCCTAAACTAAACATAACTTCTACTGTCAGATCATTTTCCTAATGAACGGCCCAGATTGACTAGAAATTACTATACTTTTACAAGGCAATTTTACATCTGTTTTTAGCTTCGGGGGTGCTGCCCCTGAAAGCCCCCGCCAAGGGGGGGCTCCAAAAAGCGTTGCCGCCCCTTTTAAGGTACAGGGGTCCAATGTTGTGATACAAAGTAAACAAGATAATCAGGCTCCACACCCAACAAAGATATCATTTGTGAGCAAGGTAGTGTGAATTCCCCAATTCACAGTATTCACTTAGTGTGCAGTTCGAGCCAGGGAAGAGCATCAGAGAGAGGGAGAAAAAAATATTTGGAAGAAGAGATGTGGAGGTGGTTTTCCTTAGTTTTCCAATGTCTAGGAGGCATGAAAATAGGAGGTAAAATTTTATGCAAAGGAGGCTATTTTTTGCAGTGCGAGTTAGCAAGAAACCCTAGTGTGAGTAGATGGAAGAGATTCATTTTAGTTGTCATAGGTCGGATTAATATCTCGAAGGTAGAGCGAGTCATTTCCAGAGGTGGAGAGAGGAAATACAACTCACCTAAAAGGTTTCCATGGTTTTTCGAGTTTATCTAGAGCTAGTAGTGCAAATTTTAGGCAGAGGTGTGAATAAACTAGAGGAGGTATGAGTGGTTGGAGTTAGGCTAGTGTGATTGCAAAGGGAGAAAAATCCTCTCCTATATATTTTTCCAATATATTGCTAGGTTTTTTCCAGTTGGGAAACAAATTGTAATTATTTTCTCAAATTTCTACATAATAATAAAACCCCCATTTTCTACATCAGTTTTCCCTTTAGGATGTTTCCGGGGACTTTTTTCCAAAAACAACAACGCTAATTTTATTGTGTGTGTGCATATATTTCACAGTTCCATTTTTTTAATTCCTTGACATATTTTTATTTTCGCTTTTCCACCTCCTTAAATCTCTAACTTGGCTTCATATCACCTAATCCTCACTCACAAGCTCAAATTCACTGACATCCGAGTAACTCCAAGTGCAAGTGAAGCTCAAGAAGGACCAAATACACGATTTTTGTGATCAAATAGGGAATCACTCCTAGTTTCAAGAGAGTGGTTATCAACTACCTTTTTGTATAAATAAAATAGCTTAAAGGATCATTAGGATTAAAATTTCTGATTCATCTAAGAGTAGCTACTGTGCCTAGTGCTTGACATTTTTATTGTTAAATTTCATGTGATGTATGAGACTGCTACTTTATTCTAATGAGAATTTTTTTATTGAGATGCATCTAAGCTAGTTTTTAGAGGGATAAAACCTTTAGGTTTGGGCCCAACCCAAAGGCTTTAGTCCCTCTTTTGTTTTTCTTCTTTGTTCTTATTTCCAAGCATTCGATTCCTTTCTTTTGTATCAGTATATGTTAAGCTATAAAAGCTTGTGATTGCGGGGTTCCATTTCAAATCTCTCGTCGAAAAAGTGGTTCGAAAGGTTTATAATCTCAGTCCAAAAACATTTTTTTATGATTTATTGGAAATAGATAGATGATTAGTACTTATCCTTTTTCATGTTTATTTTCTGAAACTTAGGAGTTAGTTCAGTGATAAAAGTAGTGTCGTGGAAAATAATAGATGTTTTAAAAATTCAACTCATATTTTCCAAATAGTTCACCTCACTGTGTGATTGATCATTTGATGTATGTGTCTAGCTAGTTGCAGGGTTGTGTTGATTTACAAGGGTGGGAAAAAATTTCCATCTCCACTTCTACCTTTACATCTTCTCCTTTTATACCTCACACTTCTCCCAAACTTTTTTTCCACATTCATTTTGTTTATGTAATTAAGGACACTGTGGGCATCCACCTTGGTGCAAGACAAACATTTGAGAGCTCCTAGGCTTGGCTAGAAGGCTTACCTAATGTTCATTCACTCCCTCCTACCTTCATCCATTTCTCTTGCCCTCAATACATGATATCCACCCTCAAAAGGCTCTTGGAGCCCTTCTTGTAGCAATACAAGGCCTCCTGTAGCAATAGAGGACCTCTTGTGGCAGCACCTATAGGAGTCTAGTAGCACTACTTTCCTCCACCTAGTTTTCTCCACACTTCAACCTTACCTTATTCAAGATGAATAATGACACCAAATTTGTGATTTGATGATTAAAAGAAGCTCTTAAACCACTCCAACCTCCTATTTTCCTCACTACAATTTTTTTTTTGAATTAGTTCTTTTTACAAGCATGCTAAAATTTAGATGTCTGAGTTTCAAGAAAATGTAAAAGTAGAGAAATGATACATGAAAGTAGGTTATTGATTTGATTAAATGTGAAAAATAGAGTAGCTTTACTTCTGCAATTAGACTAGCACTTTTTCTTTCATGCAATGTTAACTAGCATCTACATTTGAATGAATGACATTTTCAAGTCTTTCATAGTTAGAATCAGGTTCAAGTATGATTTCATTAGAAGTTTTCACTAGAGTTAAGTTGGATGAGTGGTCTCTGAACACCTTTATATGATTTCATGATTGAGGGTGACATGAGTAGAACCTAACCTATTAGGCATATAGCACTATCACCTCTAAGTTTATATGAACCCTGGGTTGCTAATTTGAGTTGAGGAGCCCTTGGGAGTTGAAACACCCTTGGTCCAATACAAAGGCTCACCACCAACTGTTAACCAGGAAACATGAAGTATCCACTACCTCTGCCCATAATTCTTGTCCTAACCTAGGACCACTGATCATGATTCTTTCCTTTTCCATCAAAGTCATGTTGATTCTTTCTACAATTCCATTTCACTTAGTGTGTATGGATTAGTATTATGTAATTCTATAACACACTTATTGCATAACTCTTCAAATTCCTTATTGCATAAATCTCCACCATTATTTTTCCTCAACATCTTGATCTTCCTCTATATCCGATTTTCAACTAGAGCCTTACATTCTTTAAACCTGTCAAAGACTTCACATTTATTCCTAAGGAAATATATACATGTATTTCTCGAGAAGTCATATATACATGAGAAATAATACATAGAATTACCTAGTGATGGAATCGACACAGGTCCAAACAATATTGTGCTCAAGCTCTAATATCCCTTTCGACCTCTTAGCATGAGAGGGAAAACTCACCTAATTCTTCTACTCATATACACAATTTTCATAGAAATAGAAATCCAGAGAGCAATTACACATACCTATTACCATACCATTTCCATGCAATATTCGATTTCCCTTCTCTCCAATATGTCCAAGACTTTCATTCCATACAATGGTATTTTCTCCAGTTACCGCTAGATTTTCTGCTCCACTTTTAGGAACCAAAAAATTGTTGCACCCATCAATAACAATTCTACCCAGAAGCTTTTACGGAGTTCCAATTGGAACTCCTCACATCAATACCAATGCTTTCCAAACCATCTTGAAGTTATCTTTCTCAAACACTATTTTTACACCTACATCATCCATATTGCTTACATAAATTAGATTTATGGCCAATGCAAAAATATGTAGAACACCAATAAGTGTTCTAATCCTTCCACCTTGCAACTTCAGCCTGAATTTTCTATGTTTGATGATTATGGCCTTCCATTCATCCCCTAATAATACATCACCACCATCATATTTCTCATACTCGTAGAACCACTACCTATAGGGAGTGAATTGAAAGGATGCACATGAGTCAATCAACCATGCCTCATAATCTACATGTGTACTTGAAGAAGAATCAAAGTACATATCCCCACCTTCATCTGAGGTGGTTTTCACCTCTATAGAAGGAGCATCATCATATCCCTTTCCTTTCTCAGGAGTTTTAGGTCTACAATCCTTTTTGTAGTGCCCTTCCTTTCTGCATTTCCAACACAACTTTATAGGTTTTCCTGGAGATTTAGATCTCCCATTAGATTTAGATCTCCCACTCGTGGAATTATTTTTGTTTATGTTTTGGGACCATCCTTGTATAGGCAAGGAATCCCCATTTTGGCTCTTTATATTTTTTCATATAATATCTGTTGACAATGAGGATGAGACTATTTGATCAAACTTCAAGGTAGTTGTATTGCTACCTATTGCAACAACCAGACTATCCCACGAATATGCTAGAGAACATAGAAAATCCATTAACATATATTCGTATAAATTTTTATATTAACGTATAACAATTGACTTACCACAACATTAAAGGCATTCATATGCTCTGCCACGAAGTCTCCATCCTTCATCCTCTAGTTATACAAATTTTTCCATAGGAACAATTTGTTCACCAGAGAATTTGATTGGTACAAAGTCCCTAACCTAACCCACACATCCTTTGTTGTAGCTTCCCCTAATAGATTCAACAATACTGACTAAGAGACACAATCATATTGTGATCTTCGCCTTCCGATATAAATTCTCCTAGTCTTCTTCCAACATTCCTGATGGTGTTGTTCCTAGATCTACAACAATCCACTGAAATCGGTCCACCAATTGATCCTCCATATTGACCTTCCATAACACAAAAATCCGACCATTAAATTTCTCAATCTCTATCTTTCCATTATTCTCCATATTCTTTCACCTTAACAATTGATCCTTCATATCTCCCATTGAATAGGGTCTACCACATGCCTGAGAAAAACCCCAGAATAGCAAAGGTGTCTCCCTGAAGCCAAAACAACTCTGAAATCAAATGTAGGTTTTAAACATGTACAAAAATTATATTCAAATGAATTCTTAAAACAAAAAATATATAATGGTGAGAGCACAAAACAAATATACACATAGATTTTCCCCTGGATCCCAAAATAGAGACTACCATATTGATTTTTCATTATCTTCCTTTCAATTTTACCATACATACATACATACATACATACATACATACATACATACATACATACATACATACATATATATATATATATATATATATATATATCTACATGTCAAAGCATTCATAAACCCCAATCCACTAACCCTGGATTATAACATAATCGTAGTTCCCTTGACTGGATCTACAAAATACAATGGGTATAAAACCAACATTCCCAAAACCATGTACAAAACCCATGCACAAAAGAGGCTAGAAAGAGTGGTGTAATTGGTATGTGCATGGGAAGCAATATAAGAAATCGTAATTGAATCATGGAATTTGATTGGTAGCAGAAGATCCTATATTCATAGAATATGGAAGCTTGTTTTTATTTATTACATATTGAAAGCCATTCTTAATGTAAATATGCGAAATGATGGATTTTTCATCCCTATAAATGGATTGGTCACCAATTCAAGTAGATCTAGAGACATATCCCATATGGATGAACTTTTTTATTAATTTATTGAGTATCTCCTATGTTATTTCATTTCTTGTTTTAATTTTCAATATTTAAACATTTATTTTTCATTAATTGAGAAGCTAGTTATCAGAGTTAAATTTAGTGCAATGAAGCATTAATGTTAAAATTGCATTATGGGTTCCATGTATGGCCCATGTGACTTGCAAGTAACTATTATTTATTGATTAACTATTTTAAATTTTAATCTTGCAATCATCATAAGAAACTAATAAATAATCTATTTTACATTTAACATGGGACAAAAATATCCTTCCATGCTACATAATTTTTGTTTGGATTTAATAAGCCAAGAATGAGGACTATTTTTTTACATGTAAACTAAAATTTGCATTTGGCCCCATCCATTTTTTCAAGCATAGGCACACACAACCGTGAGCACAACCATATTATGCCATTTAGAGACTTGAACCTTATTGGAGGTGAAAATAGTGAAGTTGTTTGACAGACCTGACCAAGCACCTATTAATTATTGGTTTTTTTCTTTAAACCATGGCTCAAGCCTGAAGACCCATATTTTTTATTTCAATTCTTGAAATGGTGCCCATATATCATTCATAAAAGAAGTATTCTATTTATAAATCCTTTCTAGTTATGAATAAAATGTGCATGACATATTAACCCTAGAAGAAATAATTAAAGCCTAATCTTCTTGCTTTCTCCCATAATGCATGGAATATACTACCACATCGATCCATATTAATATAAGACATGAAAATATGTTCACATCCCATTCATAGACTAAATATTCCCTCTACAGTATCTTTGTTATACTTTTGATTCCTATGTGTGGTCTGTGAGTTCTAGAAACAATTTTTAAGTTTTAAGTAATTGGTTTTTTACATAAGGTCATATATTTGTGTAAAAAAAATATCTATATTAATCCAAACCTAAAAATGGTTCCCATGTCCCACTTGTAGAAAAATGATTCAATTTCCAGATATGTGTGGTGGTCCAAGCCCCATTTGTGTGTTCCATCAATCTTAAAATTTAATGTTATGGACAAAGAGATATTGGAGTTTGAACCATGCAATATGACTTGAGACCCATTCTTACTTTGTAAAACCTAAAAATGTTTCCCATATCCCAATTTTAGCCCTGATATTCCATTTAAAGTGATTATGTGATTCTTTTGGGTCTTATATATGATCCACAACACCTAGAAGCAACGATTGAGTACTAAAGTCATTCCCTTTTTCCTGAACTTCTTTCATGCCATGAGAACCATTGTTACTTAGATAAAATTCAAAATGATATCCACATCACATTCATGGGTTCAAGATTATCTTTGTAATAATTTTGTGGTGAGTATAATTCGATGCATTTTCCTTAATCCATAAGCAGAACAGTTCGAGCCTATCATGATAGTTGTGGATGGATTATTGGTGATGTTGGGCCTTGTATATGATCCGTTACACCTAGTAGAAACTATTAGGCATTAAGGTCATTGATATTTTTCCTTGAAATTCGTATATTCTATGAGAACCATTTTACTTAAAAAAAATTTGAAATAATGTCCACATCATACTCATGGGTTATAATTATATTTACATAAATTGTGTGATGCATAGAATTTTATGCATTTCCCTCATCCCTTGAGAAAACTATCAGAGCCTCTAAGAATCATTATGGACCTTGAACCATGTTTTAGGCTCTAAGATCCATCACCACTATTAAAAACCTCAAAATATTATGCACATCACACTTATAGTGAAATATTTCTTTTAGAAGAACTATGTGGTTATTTAAGCCCTATACATAGGCTATTATCCTTATATACAAATTTGAGGGACAATGTAATTGAATTTTTACCTCAAAATATAGCTTTGTCTTTGTTGGCTTGGTTGGGCTTTACCCAGGTTCGTTTTGTACTTCACACCAATAAAACCCTCAGACACATGCCTTTTCAGAAACGACCTACAAGAAGATTGTAGTATCACCCAAGGTGGCTATGGGTAGTTGCAGAACTAGGTTTTTGCAGCCTTGAGGGACTACGCGAGGTGGATTTTACTTAAATTTTATGTATTTGACTTATTCCTCTACCATACATATCACTACTGTGTTGTATAAATTAACTTCTTACTTCGTCACATTTAGCCAACATAAGCATATTACAAAACAATATAAGTTGTGCTATCATAACATTTACTAGAAATCAATACTTCACTTCCACATATAGAAAGCAAACACAAAAATCAACATAAATACATAATATTTCCCAAAAATTATTCTCTTTATTAAGATGAATCTTTCCAGTACATTCAACTTCTTGACCTATGCACACAGTTGCAGGTGGTCTACACACTAAGCTACAAACTCTTCCAAGGTCCCCGCACACTCATTTGCGGAGCCCTTCCTTCACTACAAAATATAGATACAAACTAGCCCTTGACCATAGAATTACAATCTACTTCCTCATGATCTATCATTAAATTTCTTTATATAACATTACATAGGAAAAATAACGTGGTCCACATACCATGGGCTCAACAAAATAATTAAATAAAACCCCAATACCCATTATAAAACCAGGGGCTTCGACCCACCCCGAAGGCCCTACAACACGACACATTTAATATATCTTTGTGGTACTTCACACTTTGCTCCTCAAAATGAAGAGTCCTTGACGAAAATTGGACCCAGTTGGGTTGCACCCAAAGGCCCCCAATACTCACATGTGACTCATTCTGAGTCACTCAGCTGTTGGGTCGTGAATCTTTGCTACAATACTCATGTAGGAAGTATTATATGGCTGAATTATTTTTGCTACCTAATTTTCCTCTTGGTTCACTTCTTTCAACAATGCCTCTTATTATAGGTCAATTTGGGCATCATTCCTGATGACCTGGTTAACTGGGCATCATCTCCAGGACCAATGTATCGGGTCTATCAACCCCTAACATTTTAATTTCTATATGCCCTAAGACAAAGAACAAGACATATCAATCAAGGAATTTCATTTGTAAATGCTGATATTGCAACAAGATGATGAGCTTAGTGAAAAGAGTCGCCTTCACTAAGTGGGCCCATAGGTTTTTTTTGGCGCAAGTCTATTTTTAGACTATGTCTATTTTTCGACATGTCGATCATATTCTATGAGTTGCAGGATGCTATTTGTGGATGGTTGCTCAAGTTGGAAAAATAGATGGACTTCTATTTTTAGATATATTGGGCGGAATCTATTTTTAGATTGCCAGTCTAAAAATAGATATGTCGAATATTATTAGCTCTTAATAATATTTAGACTCTAAACATTATCTTATTCTCTTGGAGCACTTCAGTTAAGTGCACAGATGTGGCACAAGAGCCGACAGAAGGAATTACGCTATTCCTGAGGGTTAAGTGGAGCTATTGCATGGAGACTTCAGTTAGAACTCATGTGACAGAGTTTGGTGGAGTTATTGAAGTAGTTGGTGGAGTTGTGTTCAGTTTAACTGAGTTAAACATAGTTGAGCTAGTTGTATCTAGTCTAATTGATTGATACACTAGTGATAGTGGTGTGAATTAATTATTAATTAATTCACTAATTATTAACTCATTAATAAACTAAAGAATACATTAGTTAACTACAATGCAAGGACAGTTTCAGTGGAGACCAGTGAAGAGGTAGGTGAAAGAGCAGTGTGACTATTAGTTGTGACTATAGTGTTGCATGATTTGCAACACACAGTGGTTGGAGATGCCAATGAGGATTGCATGAGGAAGGCTGGACCAATTCGAGTTCATTCAGAGCCATTATTCAGCAGTGATTGCACAGTAGAGGTACGCTAGCAGGTGGCAGATATTGGATCATGAGATTTGCTAGATCAGACCTGATTAGTGTGTAGCAATTGGAGATTGTACTGAGAGATTTTGAGGAGCTTTGTATGATTATTGGTACATGATCTCTATGAAATATAATATACAGATAGTTGGGGGTTTTCAGCTTTAAGATTTCCCATAAAATACTGTGTTCATATGTGTGAATGTTTATGGTTTTAATGTGTGCATGCAATTGATTTTATTTCCGCAATTAATGATCAATGGTAGAAGAGATTCCGTATTGTGCATGAAGTCAAATAGTGTGTGATCAGGAGAATCTCGGATGTGTAACATATCAATTATATAAATTTCTATAGAAAAGGTTTTCAAGGTTTGAATTTTATAATATATGATATGAGAGCTCACCAACGCTGCCTCTAAAGGGACTAAGTTTGTTGCATATGCAGGTAGCCCTATGCAAGGATGCTCTACAAAGAATTTCCTGACATCTATGGGTGCGTTGGTCACATTGGGAGTGAAATTATCATTGTTTCGGAATATCCACTTGGCCAGTGCCTTCTAGAAGAGTTCACATGTGTCAAACTTTGAATCCATGTGTTCGTTTGACATTTACAAGATTGGGAACATGTCTTGCCTTTTATTAGAAAGTCATTGATTGTAAAACTACCTCAAAATCTCTATAAATTGAGCACAGATCTTAGCGTTTGATAAGGAAGAATTTGTGTAGAGAAATGCTGGTGGATTTTTCATTGAGGAGATTGATTTGAATGAAAATTTGCTGGAGATATCTACATTGTGATGAGGTTGGGATGCTGCTGGATATGGTGACACTAAATCAATAATTTGGTTGTAACTTCCCCTTCTATCATTAATAAAGAATACAACTTACTTTTTCTTATATGCATCTGTATTGGCTTTCATTTTCCATATTGCAAGATATTAGTTGATGTATATGGTTTATGATTTACTGATTTAGCAAACTAACTTGAATAGACATCTGTATTATTGCTATCTTCTATTTTTTAGTGTTCATTCTTGCAGGAAATATTTTGCACAGATGGCTGGAATTTGAAGCTACAACGAACGTGACAGAAGGATTCATTTGGAAGCGCTTGGATTCCAAGTAAGAATCTAATCCATTATGTGTGTCTGTTCTTAGTTAGGAAAAGTAGTTGTATAGTCTTTAACCTGTTGTTCTAGATTAGCACTTGTCTAGGGAAGCGTGTTTTATCTGTAATTCACAATTCTGTCCAACAAATTGGTGACTCCGCTGAGGATATTACTCTTTATCCTGGGTGTTTTAACCTCTAATTTTCTCTGTTTATTCACCTAGTAGTTGTTACTCACAAATACTAGGCTTTTTAAGATCCAAATTTGCAAAATAAGTGTGTTAAACAACTGTGTTTTTCCTTTGACACTGCACCCAATGCACTCTTTGACAAGACACAGTGCTTTGCATAGCATTGTCTCCCTTTTCGGCCTGTGTTGCAAAGCACTATCTCTCTTTAGAGACTGTGTTGCCTCCTGAAGCCATCCAAATTCCATTGAATTTGTCTTTGCAGTTTTTTTCAGTTTGTTTGCTGATGTGTTTTGAAAATCCTGAGCCTCATATTGACCAGTGAATTCATCTATCTCTTCCTCCTTTGAAAGAAAATTTGTTCAATTTTTGTTTAAAGAATTTTTCTTTATCATTGGCAAGTTAATTTCAAAGTATTTTTATTGCCACATTATATCCATTTGCTTTTGAAAAAGGAAATTGTCGTAAAATATTTGTTTCCTGATAGAAGAAATTCTTGTTTCATTCCTCATTTTTCCTTCAAAAGAGAAATTTTTGTTTGTATTCCTTATTTCTCAAAAGTAAAAGTCATTTGATTTTGTTGATTTAGTGCACTTAGTTTCTTTTCTGCATTCATAACATTAAAGAAACTGAAAAGAAAAATATGCATTTGCATGTAGTGTTTTGTTTTTTTTTGCAAAAAGGAACAATTAGGAAATTTGCATTTAGTTTGTGTTTTCTGATTTGTTTGCTCACAAATTGATTGTTCTTTCCCTCTAGTAGTTAGGATTTTCATTTAAAAACTAAAAGTGAAAGATTGATTATCATTCTTAGTTGCATTTTAGGAATTTTCCAATACATCATCGTGGTGAACCTTTGAAAGGAAAATTGTTAAGCAAGATCAACATAAAATTAATCTCAATTTACCTAACAAAGAATTGGAACCATAACGATAACATTTAGAAGGTCTAGGCTAGAGACATGTTCCGGTATCGTAAAACATAGCAGCTGTCGTTAACTTGTCTACGATACATTCTGAGTGTGATACCTCACTCCAAATACATAATTATATTGTAGTTCGTCCACGTACTTTCGGGTATATCAGGTGGTGTTACAGTACGATAAGTATAAAGGGGTGCTCTCACTATGTGGTTTCGCATCAGACAACGCTAATACGGACTTGGGCCTCCACGTACCTTCGGGTATATTTGGGAGGAAAAATTTTAGGTGCTATCCATCCATAGTGAACCGAGTTGGTTGCCTTGTAAATTGTGATACACCAAACACAACATTCGAGGAGATTGCCTGCCTATACTTCTTGGTTTGCCAAGAGGTATTTTGCAGTTCACAGTTTCTTGGTAAAATTTTTTGCCTAGCATTACCCTTTTATTTTGTTAAAATAAATTAGTAATCATGGAAGAACAAAATCCTTTCCCCCTCGTTCACGTAGACTAGCGTTAAAACCACCTTTACCACCACAAGTTACTTCTGGTAGGAAACGGCGATCACAGTCTACCGAATCAAGTACAATTCGTACCTTTGGTGAAACATCATTTTCCCATAAACCAGAGTTAGCTCAAGTTGTTTCTACACATCTTGGTTTGTTTACTGTTGTCAAAACAGAGTCTTCACAACTACCTGTGGTCACGATCCATCCAATCAGTGAGACCATACCTCTTGGACCCAACGTTGTTCAACCAGAAATTGATCCAGATCATGTCTCTTCTTTTCCAAAACATCTAAATCCTGAAGTTGTACAACCAGAAGTTGTTCCTACCTTGGTCATCCCACAAATTTCTGTAGCTATTGAATCTCCCATACCACACAGTCAACCACCTGAAATATACTTTGGGACTGACGATGAAATACTTCCACCTCATTTAATTGCGATTGAATAAATCCCACAAGACGATACACCTTTAACTCTAATGCATTTTGGGGAGGACCTTTACCTGTATGAGTCTTTTTCTCAATCAACACCATCTGCTTTTGTTGATCCTGCTCCTTCTCAAACTCTCGTCGATTCAAAAGGGTATACATTTGGTCAAGTAACCATGACTGAACCAACATCTTTGGTTGGGACATCTATTCCAATTACATCAGCTCCTGCCCTAGCTACCCTGTCGATGTTTACAACTTCACCAAAGTCATATTTTCATGGTTTCCTTTGGTCCCATCAAGTTACAAATATTATCTGAAATTTTCTCTATTGCATCTTCAAATTCATGGACTTTACTAATTTCATCATCTGGTATTTTAACTGGTAATCCTATCGTAAGTACTGAACGACTTGATTCATTATACACATCTTTAGGGAAATATCAAGCTGGTATTTTTGGGTCTATTCCTTCAAGTATCATATCAACTGGACTCCCAACATTTGGAGAGAAATATTTTCCCTCTTATTATCCTCCTGATGCTGGGGGGAAAGCTTTGGTCACCAAATATGACAGTACTCCGTCACTTTTTGGTCAATCTAATGTTGAAATGCATGTTTGTCAATGGTAGCCCACTCTACATATCCAACCACAAACGGTTATACAATCGTATCAACCAATTCAACCTGTTACACCCACATCATTACCACTTGTTAATACATCTTTTCCCATGTTACTGAATCAAAATTTTGTACAACCTTATCAAGTGGGTCCTTCAACTCAATATCCTCAAATGTTGGGTCCACAGACTCAAAATCCTTTGGCTAATTTACAACAACCTGTATCTAGAATCATCTATTCACAAGCTTGTTTACCATTTTATGGGATGTCATAACCGCAACAGAGTTATACTTATCAACCAAATCCAAGTTATTCTAATTTGGGTTATAACATTGGTGGACAGACCCCTTGGCAGACACAGGTGAAAATGCCTCAAACTTCATTTCAACAAGTATCATATCTAGGTTTTGGTCAATAGAATCCTCAAGCGTTTTCTTTTCAAAATAACCCCTATCTGGGTTACCAGCAATAGATTCCTTATGCTGGTGCTCAAAGGCCTATTTCTCAAGCAATTCCATCTTACACTGGCTATGCTCAACCTAACCTTAATCGATAGTTTCCCTTTGTTGCAACTTTAGAGTTACCATATTTAAAGCGGCTAACTAATGATCTAATTAATTATGCTCCTTGGTGGCCGGTGATACCTCAGAAATTACCCTCGGATATTCCTAAGTTCAATGGAAACCCTGGAGAAGATTCATTGACTCATGTTAAGACTTATCATTTGTGGTGTTCATAAAAATCCCTGAATGATGATTCTTTTCAACTACGTCTTTTCCAACGTATGCTCATAGTATGGCTGAAAAATGGTACATTGAATTACCTAGAGCTTCTTTTGATAATTTCATAGCCCTAGCTACTGTCTTTTTGACTCATTTCCAGTTACCCATCAGATATGAAACTAGAACAAAAATCTTGACCAAATTCAAATAGACTAACGCTACTCACATCTCTGATCATATTCATGAGTGGCGTCGTCGTCGTCGAATGGTTAAGACCTTTGTTCTGGATCGGCTCCTTGCTAAATGGTTCTTTAAGTCCCTATTATCATCTATAACTGAGGACATGGCCAAGTGAGGTTTCGTCACAGAAGAGCAAGTTAGCACTCGTGCCCAATATTTAGACTTGATTTATACTTAGTTTGGCATGCTCTATGAAAAAATTCCTAATGCGCCGAGATCTAATTTTACTGTTCCTCCTCAATTAACGGAATCTCATGCCAGAGACGACTTGATAGGCATTGCAAACACACACCACACTACTGCATCTAATCCTGCTCCTGATTCTGAAATTAATGCCATGTCATTTGACAAAGGAAAAAGTGACAAGCAACCCAGAAGTAAGAAAAAGGGGAAATCTAAGAAAAATCAAACTTCTAACCCGTAGGAAATATCCTCTGATCAATCATCTAGACCTAGGAAAACTCGTTATCCATGCATAATCTGTAATAAGGAACACTTTGTTAGGGATTGTCCTCACCGCGTTGAAGTCTCAAAAATCATCAAGACTTCCCATGTGTTAGCTATGTTGACAGACCCATTTCCAAATATGGACACAAATATGGTTGCTACAGATCCAGGTCCTAGTTCCCAAGTGTTAATGTTATCTGTCACAAAACCTTCAACAGATATTTTGGTGTCAACGTGAAATAAATATTATGGTAGTCATGCTATTGATCAACCTACTACCTCGACAACGAATCCATATACGAAATTAGTACCGCCTACTGCTATTCCTGAATTGACAATCAAGCCACCAAAGGGAGTAATTCACAAATAAACATATAATCCTTGAGAAAGAGCTGCAAAAAATTATAATATAGTTGAAGATTTGGCTCAATCCCCTTCATCTATGTTTTCTCTTAAGGTATTACAAAATTTTCCCTCCCAAAAATTGTCTTTATTGTTGGCTATTGGTGGAATTGATCCGACGGATTCTAATCTTGTCGTCTTTAATCATACGGGCTATGTGTCGTGCCAACTACCAGAAGATTTGGCATTCTCCATATAGGTAAATGTTCTCAATCATCTTGTTCATCACACTATTA
The DNA here is from genome assembly GCA_034641835.2 of Pinus albicaulis. NCBI lineage: Eukaryota > Viridiplantae > Streptophyta > Pinopsida > Pinales > Pinaceae > Pinus > Pinus albicaulis. Next base: position 927,601,826 of record CM076569.1, read on the forward strand.
TTGATGAGGGAGAATCTACATGCATTATGTCTCTAAATTGTTGGAAGTCACTTGGCTCACCGCGCTTATCACAATCACCAAGGACGTTGAAGGAATTTGATGGACATACATATAAACCTGGTGGTATTATTAATAACTTGCATGTTGAACTAGGGGGAAAAATAGTGAATATTGATGTTGAGGTTGTTGATGGATCCCTTGACTATAATATTTTACTTGGAAGGCCATGGGTATATGCAATTACTACAATTGTTTCTACATATTTTAGAATGATTGACTTTCCACATAAAGGTACATTCACAGTCATTAATAATCTATCCTTATTTACCTCTGCTTCACAGGTAACTGGAAGCATTCCATTCATTCACATACCCCAACTAGAACTTCAGAAAATTGATGTAGGACTCTTAAAGGATTCCACTCTTATGGGAACCTTTGCATTACCGCCACCCGCGGCGTCGGTAGAAATTACAAGTATAGAGAATTGCTACATGATCTCTTCCACTCTATCTAGCTTAAGGGAGAGTACGGGTGATTCTGATATTTCTACGTTGGATGAGTTTCTGCCGTCCAACCCTATTGATCAGGCATAGGAATCAATCTATCTGGCTTGGGCAAAAAATCTGAAATCAATGTCGCCGAGTGTTTGGGTTGATCGTTCCTTAGATTTTGGTACTCCATCTAATACATTTTCCTCAATGTTCTTGACAGATGAGAATATTTTGGAAATCATTATGTCAGAAGGAGAACCATGGGAAGATTATCATCATCATTCCCATATTCCTGATTATGAATAAAATGATCTTAGTGAACTAAATCACCCATCCATCAAAAATTTCTTTCTGAATTCTTTACCCATTAATGCGATCGATTCTGAGTGAAATATGTAAAATATTGAAGAAACCATTTCTATTGATATTTTGACCAAACTTGGCATTGTAGAAAATATTCATGTCGGTGTATCTTGTTCTCCATCAGAACTCGAATCATATCATTCTCTATTTCGTGAATTCCTTGATGTATTTTCTTGGTCTTACAAGGAAATGTCAGGCATAGATACTAGTATAGTTGAACACACTATTGATATGTATCCTGATGTCAAACCGGTGCATCAACGACTTTGTCCTGTTCATCTAAAGAAATCTGCTACCATCAAAGAAGAAGTTGAAAAACTTTTGCGTGCTAGTTTTATATATCGTGTTCTGCTTACTGAGTGGGTTTCCAACATCATTCATGTCATGAAAAATCAAGGAACCATTAGAGTGTGCATCGATTATCGGGATGTTAATCTTGCTTGTCCAAAAGGAAACTATCCTAATCCCTTTATTGACCAGATTATTGACGATTGTGCTGGATGTGAAATTTTTTCGTTCATGGATGGATTTTCTAGCTACAATCAAATCAATATCCACCCAGATGATCAACATAAGACAACATTAATCTGTCCCTGGGGCACATTCACTTATAGGAAACTTTCATTTGTTTTAAAGAACGTTGGGGCAACTTTTCAGAGAGCAATGGATTATACTTTCAATGACATCAAGAACATTTTTCAACTGTATATATATGATTTAGCAGCGAATTCATGAAATTGAACTGATCAATCGATGCATTTGAGAGCCATTTTCTTACGCTGTCAACACTACAAAATATGCCTCAATCCACATAAATGTGTGTTTTGTGTTGGTTCTAGTCGTTTGCTTGGATTCGTAGTCTCAAAATAAGGAATTAAAATCGACCCATTGAAGGTTCAGGCCATTCTTGATTTTCCTGTGCCATCAAACTTACGTCAGATACAAAAACTTTAAGGAAAGGCTAACTTCCTGAGAAGGTTCATTCCAAACTATGCCGAAATGACTAAAGGATTTACTCAACTATTGGAAAAAGGGGCTCCCTTCCATTGGGACCAAGTTGCGCAAGCTTATTTTGATGTTGTCAAGGACACTCTTGTCTGAGCGTTATTAATGTATCCCCCTAATTGTCAAAATGATTATTTCCTATATATCGTCGCGGCTGCAACGACTATTGCCATGGTATTAGTCCAAGTGGAAAATGGAATTGAACATCTGATCTATTATTTGAGTCGTAATCTAAATGATACGGAAGTTAAGTATTCATATGTAGAAAATCTTTCCTTGGCAACTGTTCAAGCTGTCCAAAGATTTCGCCATTATATCCCGTTCCGAAAAACAACTATAGTTTCGGATTGCAACCCCCCTGAATTATATCTTATTACGTCAATTGATGGGGAGGGGGGGGGGGGGATATTTAAAATGGACTGTCATTTTGCAGGAATTTGATTTGGAATTCATCAAATCCAAGTCAAAGAAGTCTTTAGTTTTAGTTGAGCTTCTTTGTGACCTTCCCTTTTATAGTACTGCAACTACGTCGAAACCATCAATTCCTGACGATTCTCTATTTCTGATCGGATCATCTGATCCTTGGTATGGGGATTTCATCATTTATCTCCAAACCAAAACTTTTCTACCTGATACCTCTCGCTTTGAACAACGACGTATTCGATACCAAGCCAAATATTATCTGATCGTCGGCAATACACTTTATCGTCATGGTGTCGATACCATTTTAAGGAGGTGCCTCACTCATGAGGAGGCAAAAAAAGTGTTAAATGATTGTCATGCTGGGGCTTGTGGTGGAAATTTATTTGTATATGCAACCATGCAGAAGATACTCTGCGCCAGTTAACTTTGGCCTACTATTTTTTGGGATTGCATCCTCGCGGTCAGAAGTTGTCATGTGTGCTATATTTTTAATCATAAAATCCACAAACTGCCAGCACCAATGCATCCTATTGTCTCTATGGGACCATTTTCGAAATGGGGTATTGTCTTCATGACCTGTAACCCCCATTCGTCCGGGGGGCACGGTTATATTATTGTCGCAGTCGACTATTTTACCAAATGGGCCGAAGCAATGCCTACATTCAACAACACAAGAAAAAAAACTGCATTATTTTTATTTAATCACATTATTGCACAGTTTGGGGTCCCATAGGCTATAGTTATAGATCATGGGAAGCATTTTCATAATCACATGATGGTTGAATTAACTGCCAAGTTAGTATTGTCACATGATAATTCTACTCCTTAGTATCCACAATCAAATGGACAATTTGTGGCTATCATAAAAATTATTAAATGTATGCTTCAACAAATGATAAGTGTTTGTAAAAGAAATTGAAATTTGATCCTGTACTCTGTCTTATGGGCGTATCGAACCTCGGTGAGAAATGCAACTGCCTTTAATCCTTTTCATTTGGTGTATGGTCTAGAAGTCAATCTACCAATCCAATATGAAATACCGTAATTAAAACTCGCAATTGACTTGTTACCTGACACCTCAAAAGAAGAAGCACATCTCCTTAACCTCATCCATCTTGATGAAATTTGTCGTGAAGCCCAATTTGCCAACGAAGCACACAAGAGACGTATAAAGGCGCAATACGACAAAAATGTCTAGCCTTGCATTTTATCAAAGGGCGACTCGGTCCTTCTTTACGATCAAGAAGCTGATGTAATAGGTACAAGGATGTTTGAGCCATTATGGCATGGCCCCTATATTTTCAAAAGAGTTCTTGCTAAGGGCGCCTATGAGTTGGTTGATTGCAATGGAATTCGGTTGGCACAACCTAGAAATGGGTTGTATTTGAAACTTTACTATTCTTAATCATGAGCGTAGTAATTTTTTGTATTATACTGTATATATATGATGTTGATTTGCATTCACTATCTTAATTTTTCTTTAGATTTTTCTTGGCATTAGTAATCCGCTTTACATTTCATCGCAGATGTCTGAATCTTCGAAACCGTTTGTTGGATATGCTGATGGTGCTAGTCGTAGTACGCAGAATCTATCCTCTGTAGCATGGGCCATTTTCACTCCGAACAACGAGTTAGTGAGTTTTCAAGGGATTTGTATTGGTAGATAGATGAAAAATATCGTTGAGTATGGCACGTTGATCAAACTTCTCTCTAATGCCATTTCATTTGGTATTAACCATATCATCATAAGGTTTGACTCACAACTTGTGGTATTACAACTTACTAGTGTTTATACTGTTATAAATCCAACGTTGCATAGATTGTTCCTTACAGTTTGACTTTTGGAAAGACATTTTAATTTTATTCAATATCAAAACATTTCCAGAAATTTGAACACATTGACTGATTCATTAGCTAATCAATTTTTAGACAGACATTTGCAACATATGTAAAGAAAACATTCACATCTTTGAATAGGATTACATAATAAACATAGGAAAAAACTGAAATCATATAGATAGATAGTTATAGGTTTTTACAAAAATTTGTGCCCAAGACACATTGGTCATCTGACCTCAAAATGTATGCAAAATTTCATAAGTAAACTAGTGGTTCTTGTGGTAACGTGCTATAGATCTATCTATCCTATGAAGTAACCGCATCCAATGGTTAGGAACCCCAATAGTGTGTTGTTGCAATCACATAGGAAGCTCTTCGATTTGGCAATGCGGAATCCTAAAAGTTAAACTATCTATGTGCTGTTGAAGCTTAGTCAGAGTCTCAGCCATATCAAGATCCTGAAGGACTACTCTCCTGATAGCCCGCTCTATTGGCACATCTGCTTCGTGCTTCGGTTCCATGACTGGTTGAACATGACCAACATCCGCATTACATCAAACATTTAGTTTAGTCTTGGGAAAACATAAAAATACAAAAAAATTGTATAAACCTTAGGAAAATAAAAAAACATGGTTAAAACATTCTTACCTATTGCACCCCACTGAGCGCCTTCTGGTAATACTAAATCTGGATCCCCTCGAAAATCAACGTCTGCGTATGCATACTCATCGATGGCGATGATCTGTCGCCAGAACCAGGCAAAGAATGAAGAAGATAACACAACAGTACATTGGCTTGCATGCCGAATCATGAGTTCTACCCATCTCTGCATCCAAGGATCTCTAGGACTAGCTATATCGAGTATCGCATGTTGTGGTTGCCTTAGTGGAATCCGTTCCAAAGCAAAGGATATAAGGATAGAACTATAACTAAAATTATTATTCCTTCCTCCCTTTTCATTATTCATTTGTTCCTTTATCTGAGATAGAACAACTTTAGACTAGTTGAAGATTATTGGCTCCATACACTCTAGCGCATACTGCATATACGATATATTCGCTACATGTAGTGTAATGGTGCTCGCAAGTTTTGAAATCGTGAAAAGGATAGTTCTCAAGGGAAAATCTCTAACATCTCAGATGTTAATCCTTCCATCTTTGCTTGGCTCTGACCCTGGATAACAATGTTGCAAAAAATAATCTCTCACTGTCTCTCCTCCAACTATAGACCCTGAGAGCGAAATGGGCAAGCCTCTTCTCAACAAACCTATGAGAAAGTACACATCCTATACTGTTATAGGAACCACTTGGTTCTTAATATGAAATGCCTCTATAGCTGGATCCCATGCTCGAACTAAGAACTCTAGTAGTTCTATTTGTTGCCTCATCCCAGATAATTTGAAGTACTTAACAAGTCCACAATCTCTTAGGGCTCTTACAGTACCTGGATCATTCAAAGCAATCATATCCTATTCTTCATGTTCTCTTTCCCTCCATGTAATCATCATTGTAATCCGATGGAAACCTAAAATACGACCATAAGATCCATTAGATTCCATTCATTGCAAAAAACTAGGTCAATTTTGGGCATAATGAGAAAATCAAAAACTTGAATTGCCCCCAATGCACTCCCTAACAAGAGACAATGCATTGCATATGCAAGTACCCTTCATTGTACCTACTATGCAACATAGCTTTCGACGTTCAAGGGTGCGTTGCCCTCTCTTTTGGCAGAATTTATCCTAGGGGTCTTAAAACCCTAAAAAATTGTAGGAATTGGAAATGAAATGACTACTAAAGGAAAGAGGAGGTTCATATCACTAACCTGGATCAAACGGAAATGAAAACTGTCCACAGAAATGATCACAATTGGCAGCTGATGTTCGGGGGAAAAATCAGGTTCAGAGCTCCAAAATGCAAATGGTAATTATGGAATGGTAAAAATGAATAGTGAAACTACTTTTAATAGTCATTTAACTATTTGAAAGTTAAATTTATTGCTATGACTATAGTTTTATTATGTTTTTATCATGAAACAGATATTTTTAATCCATTTGATGTTGTTCTGAACAAGATATACAACTAATGAACAGATTAGTTGTGCAAATTTATTTCAAGGAATGAGTTGACCACAAAGCGTACTTTTTCTCCTTATTTTTTGAACTTTGTTAAAAACAAAAAGGATTTGAAGCACACTTTTATCTCTTTTTCGAGTTTTTATAACAAAGAAAGGAACCCCTGGAGTATTCTTTCAGCTCTTTTTAGACTCCGATAATTTGAAAATATTTTCGAGCACTTGTAATTTCAAGCTCGTAAAAGTAAATGAATTGTTATCTACTCAGTATTAGTTTAACCCTTTTCCGGACTGAGATAGATTATTTATGGAAAAGGAATACCTTGGTTAAACATGAACAAAGAGGTTCTCTTAAATATTGTTTTACACCTTTTTGGATCTGAGTGACAAATTTACGAAAAAGTACTTATGGAGTTTTCTTTTGTCCACTTTTTCAAACTCTCTAAATATGAAAAAGGACCAGGCTATCATTGTCATTAAGCTCGTTAAAACATAAAATAGCAAAAGGCTTGTCGATCATGGAAAGAATCGAGTTTCATTCATCGCTAGACTTGTTAAATTATTAAATATCGATACTTTATTCGCCCGAAGGGTTGAATTATAGATCAAGAAAATGTTATCCTCCTCAAGCTTGTTAAAAAATAAATAGGTACTGGTCGACAAATGACCAGGGAAAATTTGGGAAAAGTGAGCAAAATTTCAAACAAGTTGCTCTTGAACATGACACTTCCTTCACTCCATTTCCGTGACTGTTTGGGTTGGGTAATCATCTTTATGGTTCATTTATACCTATGGTTCATCATATCTTCACTTTAGTTTTGGGTCAATGCTGCCAACTCATCATAGTGTCACCGATATGTTCAAGAGAAGTCATCTAGTGAAGAAACTCATCCTTCTGCAATACTCATAAACCTTTATTCTCATGACCGTCATCCCTGAAAATTGCTATATTAAGTCATACCCTTGTCTTCGAAATCAGTAACTCCCATTTCGCAATAAGGTGACTTCCTTTCGACGACAAATCAATATCTAGGAAGTTCACTTAGAAACATCAGATTCCAGTACCATGAGGCTTGTTATAGCATCGACAAGATCCTCACTTCCGGACTTTTGACTAAAATATTTTGTTTGGCGTTCGACATAAAATCATCTATTCCTGCCTTACGAAATGTACTTCAATACCTTGAGGGCCATTTTCATTAATGGTGGTTCTCTCGCGTTTGTTAACATCTCACATAATTGGTTGGTAATCAAACGATGTATTTCTATGTTCGACGACAAATCATATATTCACATGGCTAAACTTGTATCCGGATGATCGAGTGAACGAGATAAGAAGACCTTAGATCTAGTTTCAGCCATCCGGGCTGCGATTTTAGGATTGTTGTACACATCATTTGTATGATGACCTTACATACAGATCATCATCCAAACATGGGCCTATATCTGTAGGCATGTCTACATTGGGCAACATTCCAATGTTGACGACTTTCTAAATTATGTACATGTTATTAAATTGTTTATGTGTTTAACATGGGAATGTCTACCCTCAACAATTATGATCAAAGAGGAAATGTCATGAAGTAATGTGTTTTAATATTGATGCATGTTGCCACTTCGCTTCATCTCCAACTCATCACAGTGTAAATCATATCAATCAAAATATTTTTGTTATTATTATGACTTCATGCTTTAGGGGGCAATTGTTATAGGTAAATTTGGGCATCATTCCCAATGACCTAGTTAACTGGGCATCATCTCCGGGACCAATGTCTAGGGTATATCATCCCCTAACATTTCAATTGCTATATGCCCTAAGACAAAGAACAAGACAGATCAATCAAGGAATTTCATTTGAAAATGTTTCCAAGGTTTGAAGTTTATAATATATGATATGAGAGCTCACCAACGCTGCCTCTAAAGGGACTAAGTGTGTTGCATATGCAGGTAGCTCTATGCAAGGCTGCTCTAAAAAACACTTCTCGACATCTATGGGTGTGTTGGTCACATTGGGAGCAAAATTCTCATTGTTCTGGAATCTCCACTTGGCCAGTGCCTTCTAGAAGAGTTCACATTGTCAAACTTCGAATCCATGTGTTCATTTGACATCTACAACATTAGGAACATGTCTTTCCTATTATTGGAAATTCATTGATTGTAAAACTACCTCAGCCTCTCTATAAATTGAGCACAGATCTTAGTGTTTGATAAGGAAGAATTTGTGTAGAGAAATGCTGGTGGATTTTTCATTGAGGAGATTGATTTGAATGAAAATTTTCTAGAGATATCTGCATTGTGATGAGGTTGGGATGCTTTTGGAGATGGTGACACTAAATCAGTCGTTTGGTTGTAACCTCCCCTTCTATCATTAATAAAGAATACAACTTACTTTTCCCTATATGCATTTGTATTGGATTTGATTTTCCATATTGCAAGATCTTAGTTGATGTATATGGTTCATGCTTTTTTGATTTAGCAAACTAACTTGAATAGACATTTGTATTATTTCTATCTTCTATTGTTAGTGTTCATTCTTGCGGGGAATATTTTGCACAGGAGATTGGAATTTGAAGCTACAACGGAAGCGACAGAAGGAATAATTTAGAAGCGCTTGGATTCCAAGTAAGCATCTAATCCATTCTGTGTGTATTTTCCTAGTTAGAAAAGGTAGTCGTATAGTCTTTAACCTGTTGTTCTAGATTAGCACCTGTTTAGGGAAGCATGTTTTATCCATAATTCACAATTCTTTCCAACGCCTCTATTATTCATCTGGCAGTATTTTGCAACACTTCTTTATGCCTCTGTCGTAGCTCCTTAAGCTTATAATCTACTTCCTGTGAAAGCTATAGGGCCTCAACATGCCACAATTGAATCCTCGCTTTCAAAATCTGCTCTTTTCTACGGAGGTATTCAATTTTCTTTTGAAGAGTCTTCCCTTCATTGTTTCTGAAAAGCCTTTACGAGACTAGAAAGGTCTTTTCAATTTCCCAGATTTCTTCCAATTGATTCTGATTTGTGTGGACCTCCTCTTCAATCCTTAGAATATTTTGATCCTCCTGCAGTGAGGTCCAAATGTGAATAGTTCCATCTAGTAGTTTTCCACAATCTGCCACTATGTCGAAGATGCCTTTTACTATAGATTTTAGATCCATATCCCTTTTCCCATGTACTTCTGGTGGTGTGACTGGATATAGCCTCATTTGTAGCTCAGTAATAATTAATTCATACTCGAACTTAATCCCTACAAGATTATTTTTTGACTCCTTTATTACAAGGTCGATCTTTGTGATCTTCTTTCCTGGTGACTCTTCTTCACAGACTTTTACGTCCGTAACTTCACAACAAGTTTTTACAATGAATTCCTCTAGCTGCTATTGTTGTTGGAATGCTCCATCCATTTCTTTGATCAACTGGTCTACCTCCTTCTTCAATAAATCTCTTTCCTTCTCCACCTGAATGTTTAACATCGAAATGTATTGTTCTTGCTCCTTCAGTTCAGTTGTTATACCTCCATGGAAATCGTACAATATCTGGGTTGGAAGCACTAAAATGTTCATGTTGACATGATCCCACACTTTTTCTCACACTTTTTCTTCTGGGGATTCAAACTTTAATGCTCCAGCTTGTATCTGCATACTCCTTAGTCCAAATGTTGTTTCTATATGTCTCTCTAACTGTAGTAGCTGACCCATCTGCTCAAGTTGTTTGGATATCTATGCTAGTACCTTTAACTATGTAATTCCTTGTTGAACATCTATCAAGAGTGTTATGTAGCGATAATTGAACTTGTTCCATGTCTCTGTTGTTAATTCATGGAATTTTTCTCCACTTTCTTCAATGTCCCCATTAGTGACAATAAGTGGTACTGTGCCCTTAGATTTTTTGGCCTTCTATTTCTTCCTTTCACTCACTATAGTTGTGATAGGTGTCCTCTTTTTTATGATGAACGATGATTCCTTTGTTGCCTCTATGTCTCTAAGAGGGTCCTGGGTACCTTGTTCCTACTCTAACTTGGTTTCTTCTATGTTTTTTCCTTTGTCCTTTCCACTTGTACCCGCATGCTACGTGGTTTCTTCTATGGTTGGAGCCATCCACTATGTTTACCAATGTTTTATTATCCTAAAAATGTCATATTTGGTGACCAAATATGGCAGAGGATGTCATGTCTCCATCAGATCCTTCCGAGCCTTGATAAATATCATATGAAAGTCTCCCTTAAACACTACTATATTGTGATACTAGTCGAACAAACTTGGTGACAACTTGGGATGTTGGCTCACCACCATGTGCAATTCTATTTTCAATATAACAATAAAAATCATGTTCTCCTATGTGTGCGACGACAACTTGGTATGTCAGAGTGAGGCATACCACATGACTTCACATACATCTTCTTTGACAGGATGAAACTGTGAGTCCTCTGGTTCCTTCCATGCTAACAACGTGATGATCAAGATCAAAAACACATAAGGAAATGTCTTTCCCTCTTCCTGTGCCTTTTGGCATTCCTCCAAAAATTCCCTACATAAATATTCAGCCCATATGAGCTAAACCCCTTTACTGCACTATGCAGCTAAGGAAACCATGGTCGTGGGGACTTCATTTTCTCTACACTCTCTCATTATATTTCCAGCTAAGATGTGTGTGGAGAAGCGTGCCCCTTGGTCATTGATAGAATTAATATCATAACCTCACAACTTATTTATTATTTCAAACTTTTCCTTCATATTTTGTGTTGCTTCCTTGTCTTGGGTTTTTCCAACGAACTCTTTGGCGGGGTATTTCCTTGGTAGCGAAGCCTGATAATCATTCGTATCAACATTTCATCAATTGGGATCCTCTCCCCCAGCTAGAGGTGTACATCATGCACTAATAAAGTAAATATCTAATACAGGTTGTGCTCAACATGGTTATATTGAATTGTGGCACGTTTAACATGTTCAACAAGCCTGATATTTCCAATCCCTTGGCCCATCAGTGTGCCTCCAATAATTGTAACTTCACTCTATGGATAGTATAACTTACGTAGGTACCTCCTCGACTCGAACTATAGGTACTTATTATGGTCATTGAAGTCCCAATCCTCCATCTTCAATTGCGAAATTTTCCCAAGTACTTCTCCTTTAAATGACACTTTTTCTAGTAGTAGTGGTGTGAAAGTGTCGAATTTCACATCTTATTTAACTGGTTTGGCACTCGATTTTGTTGGTGAAAAATATGGTGGCAGCAGAGAGGGAAATTCTACTCCCTTTTTCTCCATCTACTGCATCTCAGCTTCCTCCTCACTGTCATGGATATGTTTAGGTTCTTTCTGTTTTTCTTCGCCTTCTCCACAGTTTTCTTATCCTGCTTGTTCTTCGTATGATGTTCTTTTGCTGCTTTCTTTCTCAAGGATGTCCTTACTATTGAGATGTTAGCTGGTATCATTTCTTGTCTTCTTTTTTGCTCTTCTTCAGTGGCTACTTGTTTTCATGGTGACCTCACGCACCTTGGGGACATAGGTACACTTTTTTCTACGGATTTACTAGCCTGGGCTTCCATGATGCCTGCTAGACCTTTCTTTACAAACTCTTTATAAATCTCTTTGAAACTTCTCTCTGACATACAACAACACTCTTGTCATACACTCGGTCACAAATTCTCAAATTGAATTCTCCAGATAGAAAAGTGTAAAATGTGGAGTGGGACATAGCTTTTATAGTGAATTTGAATTTTGAACCTCATGATTAGCTTAAATCTTGGTCATTTAATCAATATATGGCACAATATCCGACCATTTATGCTTCATAAATATGTTTCTCCCATGCCTCTTAAAGGAAACTTTCTTTTAGCGATAAATTTTTCCTTCCAAAGGTCATATTTCTGGTTATCTTCGACGTGTTCCTTTTTGTGTCGCAATAATATTTCCTTCGTTGTGGTTCTTTCAGACTTCAACATAATCCTAAATATCACGTAGTAATATTCCTTGGCAAAGCTCCCTTCTGCAGAGTAGTTTATATTCCAGTGCCCACTTTCAACTGTAGGTGTCACTAAGACTCTTCTCATTTCTTCTTTTAGTGCAAAGCTCCAGGGATGGAGTCATCCCTATATATCTTCCATTTTCTACCATTCACTCATCCTACAATCAAATGACCATTTAAATTCGTGAGCTGAACAACACTACCATCAAAGATGTGCTTGATGATATATGGTACCAACCAATGTGTTTTAAATTTTCCTAGGAACTTCACGAATTTTTTATCATATAAAAGTACAAGGTCTCCTTCCCATAATGTCTTTTTCTTGATGTGCTTGTCATGCTAGGCTTTCTCCCTTGTTTTTTGTACTTGCTGATGAAAACATGCTATAAATCTATATTCTTCCAGAGAAAGAAATTGTGCCATCCTTTCCTCCATTATATCGGAGTCTGCCATATCTATGACGGTTGAGTTTCTCATACATGGCACAATGTACTCCATAGGCATGATTTCTTCTTGTCCATATACCAACCGAAAAGGTGTCTATTATGTTAGTTTCTTTCATGCTGTCCAATATGCCCACAACATCACTGGAATCCTTAGATCCCAGTCATTTTTTTTCACATTGCATAGTTTCGTGAGTGCATTATCCAAAATCTTATTGAAGGCTTAGACTGTCCCATTCATTTGAGGATGATATGGAGTATTCAAACATGAACTTCATGGTGGTGTTTACACTGCAATCCTTCACCAGTTGTGCATCAACCCACCTCTTCAAATAATTAATTGCAATGATTATGTATATTTCACTGCTCTTCTTTCTTGGTGGATTAGTAGGTCCAAAAATGTCAATAGCCCATTTTTCAAATTCTTGCAACGTCACCTATGGAATTAGTGGCATTTCATTTCTTTTGGATGACTTTCCTATTCTTTGGCATACATCACATGCATGAAAAAAATATTTTGCATCCTCAAGTACTGTAGGCCAGCATAACCCAGCTCTTCAGTTTTTATGCATAGTGGCCTTTCCCACATAATGTCCACCTAGGACTCCTCCATGAGATTCTGCTAGAATACTTTGCATTTTATGTTTGGGGACATATCTGCGTAGTATTTCATCTGGTTCCATATTGTACAAATTTCCTGCAATCAACGAGAAATTGGCTTCTTTGACTACCAGCTCCTTCTTTTGTTGCGTAGTATAATCCATGGGCGTCACTCCTATGGCCATAAACTGAATAGTATCCACGAAGTGATCATACGCGACCCTAATTGTGAATAAATACATGTTAATAAGGTTATCATTGATACTTTTAGGTTCTTTTCCTGTCTCCAACCTTGAAAGATGATCAGGCCTAACACTCAATCTTCCTGGTTTGACTACAACCTCGAAATCGTACTCCTCAAACAACAACAACCAATGACATATTTTTCCTCCTAAGATAGGCTTATTCACCAAATATTTTAATGTGGTGTGATTAGTGAAGATCTAGAAATGTGCTTCCAATAAGTAGTTCCTGAACTTCTATAATGCATAGACCATAGCTAACCCTTCTCTTTCTGTCATAGTATAGTTCGTTTTCTGTCTTGGACAACTTTCAGCTTGCAAAAGCTACGGGGTGATCAATTTATCCTGCTCCTAGTTGTGCCAGTATTATACCCACCGCTATGCAAGATGCATCGACATGTACATGAAATTCCTTATTCTAGTCCGGGAAAACTAGAATAGGCACAATCACCATTCTCTTTTTTAGTATGTCGAGGCTCTTCTAGCATTCTTCATCCCATTGAAAAGTGACATATTTCTTCAATAATATCTCCATTCGTGCAGTTATCTGCGCATACTCATTTATAAAAATTTTGTAATAGCCAGTGTGTCCAAGTGTTGTGCATAGTTGTCTCACTATTTTTGGTGCTAGAAAGTTCACGATAACTATTATCTTCGTAGGATCCACCATTAATCCCTTATTACAAACCAGATGGCCGAAAAGTATGCCAAATGGTATGCAAAAGATACACTTCTTCAAATTTAATGATATAATGTATTTCCTACATGTGTCTAGCATCAACCTCAGGCTCGTAACATGCTTTTTCAACAGTTGAAATACTATCTAGTCATCAAATTAAACTTCCAAAAAAAAATTATATGTTCTTTGAAAGCTGCAACTACAACTATAGAGAATATGGTAGGAGAATTCTTCAAGCCAAAAGGAATCACTGTGTACTGGTAAAAGCCCTAATATGTAGCAAAAGTTATCTTATGCCTATCTTCTGGTGTGATTATGATCTAATGGTAATTCGAAAATCCATATATGAAAGAATAGGCCTCATGTCCTCCTACATTGTCAAATACTTCACCTGTAAATGGTGTGGGAAGGGGTCATGCAAACATGCATCATTTAGTTTTCTCAAGTCAACACAAATTCTGATCTCTCCTTTTGTCTTCTTTTCTTGAACTACCGTGGGACTTACCCATTCAGATTCTTAGATAGGATCGATGATCCCAGCTTTGATCATTTTATCTAAATCCTCCTTCACATTTTCCTTGTATTTCGGATTCAACATCCAGGTTTTTTTCTTTAGTGTCTTTGCTTCAGGTTTCAGGGGAATCCTCATAAATCCTAGGTCCCCTAATATGCACTTCAATTCAGATTTTTTTGGGGGGAAGATATCTTCATTCTCGTGTAGCAACTCTGTAATTTTTTTAACTGTGTCTTCATCCTCCAATCATTGCAAATTTTTCTTCTTCTTTTCATATGATATTCACTTTATTCATTTTTGTGGGCTTTGCTATATCAAGTATTTTAGGTTCTGGTCTAACAAATTCATGATATCCTTCTGATTCTATGATATCGATATTGCATGGATTCTCATCATCTTCTTCTACAATCACATTATAGCACTCCAGTGCTTGCTCCAACTCTGCAGTCCAATCTGGCTGCATCCATGTTAGCAGAGTTGTGTTATTAAAAACATTTTATCTAAATTTATGAAGGGATAAATCTATGCACGGATAGTCATCTTCAAAAATAAATGTTAGTATGAACCCTTCAACCAAATATGTCTAGTTCACAGTTCCATGTCGCAATTTTGTCTCCATATACCAATTCATAGGAATCGTTTCTAGTGTGTGGATAAACCCATGTACACACTCTTGTTATGGAAATTATTTCCAAGATGAAGTGCATCGATTAATATGTTCTCGAGTGTCAACCTTACCATCATACTTTACTTTGACTCCTGTATCTGCTGGACCAAATCTTACCCACATCAGCGTTCGATACTCCTCCTAACTTCCTATATTCATTTTATGAGTACACTACCATCTAGTAGGTGTAAACCTCATGGATACATCCAAAGCATGAAACCTCTATTATTTTGGTATTTATCTTTCATATTCATCAAGAAAAAGGCTTACATCGCATATCTCATCATAATAATGTAGAATACATACCACCGAAGTTATGTAAGGAAGTGATTTTGTGATTTTGGCACATCATCTTGTAGATATTTCTTGTAAGTTGTTCTGATAATTTACAAGTTCTTCCTCAGAATATGAAGTACAGGAACTGTCATCTTACCAACTTAGTTTTCCTTCCATAGTGGGATTAATACAATATTCCTCCTTAGCTATTATCTGATAAATGTTTTCGACATATGTGTCATAGTCCTCATCCAAGATAGATTCAGTATAGTGAAATCCTTTTGATGGGTCTGAAGGAACACTGACCCTCATATTGTCTTTTGCGAACACCATTTGTCTCTTCTTCAAATTGATTATTACCAAAGTATCAAAAACCCAATCCCATCCAAGCAACGTCGGATAGGGTTTTCTATCATCTACAATTTAAATCACCTCAAAGTCTGCAACAACGCACACTCATTCAATACCTACTACAATGCTAGGTAATCTTCCCATAGAGAGGATATTATGTTGGTTGGCCATCCTCAATTGGATCGACAACCATTGCACCTTTGGTCTTCCATTAACTCCCAAGTTTGCTTAGGTAACAAGTTGGCATCAAATCCTAAATCTAGGATTACCTTATCCATGTTATATTCCCCTATCTCCGCAGTTAGTCTCATTTCCTTCCTTGTTCTCTTCTTATGTGGATGTAAATTGTTTACTATGCGCAAATCACTTTGTGGAACTTTCTTATCAGCACGGGAGTCTATCAAATCTTGGAGTCCTTCAACAACCCTTTGATTCCTTAAAAAATTCATGCAGGTCTGTAAGAATTACCTTAAAATACTTAAGTCCCCAGTAGCCACCTATAACATTTTGTTATACCAAAAGGTGGCTAAGATCTTTTTGAGCCTCCAAGGAACAAATTTTATTACTAAAAATTGTTGGCTCTTGAAGACTTCTTTAGGCCTCATGCCTCTGTCCAAAATCCTCATTGTTGTTTTCATTTAAAATCTGTTGATTCCAAGTGAAAGACTACTCAAAGATCATCATTTTTCCCCCCTTCTCAAAACCTTCATTTGTTCCCCTTTTTCTCCATAAAACCCCCTTATCTTCATAGATCCTTTTCTTCCATTTATGAAAATCACTTTTCCATAGTTAAAAACCCATTTATCCAAAGTTTTAACTTAAAAAATTAAGTCACATGTCGAAATAATCTAATGGGTTGATCAAAAAGACCAATTCTTAATCATGATAAGAATTCGCAATGGGTTAGTAGTCGGGCCGCAGTTCGAATTACGATTGTTTAACACAGTTACTAAAGCCGGAACATATCATTTCACTTATACCCCGGCCCATGATCGACGCTATTCTTTACATATAAATATTTACTTCGATCCATTAAACCTTGTTTTGTATTAAAAACTTTGGTTTTTATATATATAAAAGGAGTTTTTCCCACCTTCATCCCCACCATTGATCATTGACCGATCAAGCGACCAATGCTCAATCTTGTCGCATCTCAATCACGCTGGCCTTTCTTTCGATTGGCGTCATCGCATCACACCTTTCTCAACCTCCGATTGCGATTCCTCCGATTCGCTCCTCGCTGTTGATCCGACCCTTAGATCGAATAGCCATCGCTTCATCGCATCGGAGCTTTCCATCGCATCGCAACTCTTACATCGCGTCCATTTTTATTTCCACCTGATTGACCATTCCCCGATTCACTACGTCGTTGATCTGATTCTCGGATCAGACTCGCGCTAAAAATCGCAAAGTTTTCAATCGCATGTATTTTGTTTTGTTCCCCCGATTTCCCATCCCTCTGATTCTTTTCCCCTCCGTTGATCCGATCCTCGGATCAACGGTCATCGCTCGATCGCACTAACCTCCCGATCGCACAATCGCATCGGCAATTTCCATCGCACGCTTTGTTTCTCCTCGCCAATTGCGATCTCCCGATTAGATCCGGACCGTCCATGTGTCCAGATCCAACGCGCTACGCTCTTTCCCCACCTTCGAAGCAGTTTAAACCTAATTCCACGGGATTTCTTAATTGTGTTTTTGTGTTTTTAGCGAGTTTTTATAATGGTCGTATTGAAGAGAAAAGGCCGAAGGCCGGGAGAAACGTTTCGTGCCTTGAACTATTAAAAAGAATCATTTACGGGTTGGATTCAACGTTTTATCGGTGTTCCATGGGCATTGATGCCTTAAAAAGCCTCGCGCAACCTTTGCACATCGACAAGACAACCGTTCTATTCGAACACGGTTAAAGAGTATCGGTTTTTGAAGAAAGCGCGGCGAGATGAAGATTGAAGACGGTATTACGGGGATTACGGCTAAGACGCGTTATCAAAAGCCTAAACCCACGACTCAAAACACGGTTTAAAGAAAATCTAAATGTGTTTTATCGGACAGAAAGCCTCCACTGCCACATCGAGGCGAATTAATTCCCTCGGCTACCATAAAAGCCACTCGTTGCCTCAAACCATTCAAACGAGAGGCCGAAGTTATTGAAGAAAATCTGATATTCGCCTCCCAGATCTGAGTCAGGGAGTTACTTCGCAAAGAAATCAACGCAGAAAATATCTACGAGTTACTCCACATAGCACACAGAGCCTCAAAGTCAAATAAGACTCCCATCGAGTTTTAAATTCATAATTGTAAACATTAATACGGTAGTCCACCCGTTCACTTCTCCATCGAGCCCCTCAAAGGGCCGAGAAGTCATTTAATCTGTATTAATGACCCTTGAGATATTTTTTGGTTCTCACCTCCTCATCCTTCTATAAATCTCTGTAGAAGATGAGAAATTGTTGGTTGCGGAACTTTGAAATACATTTGAGCTCGAGACTTCTATTTGTACATAGTGTTCATTGGCCCTTGAAGCTCGTTTGTGATAGAGTAGTTAGGTTGAATAGTGAAGATGATTAGCTGAATCGAAACATTGGACTTGAAGACTCGTAATTGGTTTGACATCAATAACAAGATTTTTCTTGGAATCCTGGTCTATATTCTTGGTGAAGTGCTTCTTTCTTTGTTAATTGTTTTTCCTTCTATGTATGCCATATTGTTCATATTATCGCTGTAAAGAAAAGTTTAAACGGGGCTAGGATCTACCGTATATCGAGTAACCCTACGAGTCGAGAAATCTTTATCTTAATGTTTTCCTCAAATTTGTTTATTTAAGAATGATTCAATACGGCTTTTAAACGAGTTAGGAATGTTGGCGTTCCCTCGTCCTTCTGTTTTCTTAAACATTTTTCTTGAATGTGATTTCCATTATTTGCTATTAAAGTTAGACTAGAGAAGATATGGTTTGCCCTCGATTCCTAGATTCTTTTCTCCAAAGGCACATTCCGAAAGTTTCCTTGGTGTTGACTCGAAAGCAGACTAGGTTTAAAAGTACCTTATCGATCTTAGGTTACATTGTGTTTCTCTTATGTGTTTTCATACTTTCCGAAAAGTAATTATGTGGATTACTTGGATTTTTTTGTCAATTAAGCTCGCTTTAATACAGGACTTGCCCAAGAAGTTCATGGTTAGCCATGTTCTTGGTTGGTTTTAAACAATTACTTAAGAGGCTTTTTCTTGTTTTGGACTGACTATAAATCCCTTGAGAAATTATTATCGGTTTCCCACCCTTCCAAAACTTTATTGTTTCCATTCCACCATTTTAATCTCAATAATCTTGTGATATAGATGACTTTCCCTTGGATCACCCTTGATGTTGCTTCTTAATTAAAGCCCGAGATATGACTCCATAGCCCAATGGACTAAAAAACCGGCGTTATATCTATCTATCAGCCCAAAGTCTGTTCTATTTTCTTGCAACTTCTCACTTTTGAAACTTTTTCACTTAGAACTTTCCCCTCAAGTAACATTCATGCTCAACCATCCAAAAAAACAAAACAAACCCTTGGCCTTCATAACTAGCCTAACATTTTTACCCAAAACTTCAAAGACAAATCCATATTTGTACTTATTGGAGAGATCCCTCTCCGGATTCGGGAGGGCTAGATCCTAGAATCCCAAAGTGGTTGAAACAATGTTGTTTCCGTGATTGGACTCTCGCCAATCTTGCCAATAAATTACGAGAGACCTAACATTTCACGGCGACTCGCTGGGGACTACAAACCCGAAGTTTTTAAGGATAATTATATGATATTCGCAGAGATTTGGTTCATAGAGCATTTGCTTTATTAACCAGCTAGAGCCACCAGCTAACATTTCTGAGTGACTCACTGAGGGAACTCGAGTCGCTTTTTTCATCTTAGTTTCCTTTAGAAATTCATGCAAACCTTGTGAGTAAAAATCAGCCTTTTTAAGCATTTCCAAGAAATGGTAATCATGATGAAACTTTTTTGAATCGGTGACAAACTAGGTAAACCCTAGGATTCTCTTAAGTCTTTATCTAACCTTGAAAAATCAGCTCGGCTTAGCCATAAGAATACACTGTCTTTGTCTCATAACCTTAGCTGAGTTTTTGAAACGAGTTAGGATATTCTTAGAAACCACAAAACTGAAAAATAACTCGAGAAAGAACCTAAAAAATATTTGAGATTGGAATTCAATAAACATGGTGGTGGACCATAAAACATTTTACCTCCAAAGGAGCTAAAAATTCCACTTGGCGACTCCCACAATCCTTAACGACCTTAAGACTCTACTCGGGAAGAACCATTATCATCATAACATCATTTAAAACTCGGTCAGAGGACTCGTAGGATTAAAATATGTGTAAACAGATTAGTTAACCTCTTAAATATTGTCATATCTAGTTAAACTTGTCTTGTTATTTGGGTCTAAAAACACAACATAGTTGCTCCTAGAGAGATTCACACTAGAGCCCATCCTGACCCCTGATCCACACGAGATAGTTGATAACTCGCAAAGAATCCTTAGAAAGTCTCCCTAAGATAGAATCTTCAACTATTTTTCGAGATCACCCGTGATAGTCGGTCGGTTCTGAAAATATTGCAGCTCTACAAGAGTCATATGGTGGTGGAACCATAAAACATTTTACCTCCTTTGGGGCTAAAATTTTCCACTGCGACTCCACACTCTGAAATTTCCAAAATACCAAATGACTCCACTTTGGTAGAAGACCACTGAACTGATTGACCGGACACGGTGACCTCTTTCTGATTTACAAACATGGATTTAGATATAGATCCAAAAGACAAATATACACTCATGATGGAAAGATTAATGTACATGCTTGGAAAAAGAGTGGATAGGTTTATAGCCAATATGAATGTTGGTTATCAAGAAGAAAAAAATGCTTTTCTCTAAGCAAACAAAACCTGCCTTACTACAAGACATGTATGATGAACATGAAAAAAATAACCAAGAAAAAATTTCTAATCATGATGGAAAAGAAACGATGTACATACTTGGGAAAATAATGGATAGGTTGATGGCTAATATGAATGTTGATGATCTAGAGCAAGCTAGGCTTTCCCTTAATCAAATACAAGCCCAATCACCTCAAGACCAAGACTACGACCAAGACATGTATTATGATCAACACTTTATAAAAGATGATGAGAAAACTTCCAAAGAAAGCAATGAAGAAGGTTGTCAAGAAAAACTTGATTGCACCTGCATTGTCTTGTACTATCTTTGATAAGATAACTTCATGACCTAAACTGAAAAAAATTTAGTGACACAAGTAAAGTTTCGTTAGAAGTGTTGGAAATGTTGTCATTGATGGAAAAGGAGATGGCAAAGGAGGAACACCTAAAACAAAAATATCAAAAGAGGCAGCAAGATGTAGAGAGAATCGAGCAGCAGAGACAGGGCCATTTAAAGAAGCAGGGAAGCAAAAAGAAGCAGCCCAGGTTACAGAGGCAGCAGAGAGGTAGCAGAGGCAACAAAAGGAGAAGTAAGGAGCAGCATCAGTCAAGAAGTAGAGGATAGCAAAGAATCAGAGAGCTATTCAAGGTGCAGAGTAGTGAGGACAAAATGAGGGCCATTGGATTTTGAAAAAGGGCAGAGTTAAGGGAAAAAGAATTTCTTCCAAGACAAGAAGAAGTGTTTGCAAGTGAATTCATTTGTATCTATGGGAGGAATTGTTCAGCATTACATGAGTATGATGAGACTCTGTAATTATGAGTATAAGTGGATCTTATGTGAAATTGACTGTGCATGGGTTTATAAACAGAGTTGAATAAACCCTGTGGTAAAGGAGAAGTACCTGGACCAGAAATAAGGCAATGGAGGCATAAAAGGTAGAGGCAGCAAACAAATAGCAGAGATAGGCAAAGGAGACAACAAAGGAGACATGCAGAGGAAGTGGAAGCAAATATAAAGGAGACATGCAGTAGAGGCAGAGGTCGAGCAACGTTGAAGCTGAAACAGGTAAAGGAAATAGGCAGAAGAACACTGCTAGAGTGTAACAATCGAATACAGAGGCAGAGTGAAACGGTCGAGCAGTGGAGACAGAGGCAGCGAATACAGAAGCAGTGAAGTGGTCGAGAGGCGTTAGCACAGCAGAGGCACATAAATTCTGGGAATCGCTTAACCCCAGGCAAAAGGATACATAAAATAAATTCCGAGAATCACCTCCCCCGCTGTAAGATACACTAACGATTGGATCAGCAAAGTATACATATATATAAATCTCATTCCGGGAATCGTTACCCACGCTGGAGTATATATGCAGCGCATTACATATATTGCGCCTTATGCATAGAGGTCCAAAGCATACATATATATTTATATGGAGCGCTTTGTAAACAAAGAAACAAAGGTAATAAAGCCTTATATGGTGGGACCCTTTCGCATCACACCATCGCAACATCGCAACATCACGCCATCGCGCCATCGCAACATCACAATATCGCAACCATCGCAATATCACAACTATCGCAACATCGCAATATCACAATATCGCAACCATCGCAATATTGCAACTATCGCAACATCGCAATATCGCAACCATCGCAATATCACAATATCGCAATTGGTTGAAACTGCACAGCAACTATCACAATTAGAAATTTGTGATTGTGATTGATCGCATTTAGGTGGGCCCGAAAGGAGTTTTTATATGTTTAAACAGGTTTTATTATATACACCAAGAATTGATTTAAAGACATATTAAAAGGCAGTCAGTGTAATGAAAGTTGGGTTATATATATATATATATATATATATATATATATATATATATATATATATATATATATATATATATATATATATATAAGAGCTGTCATAAATATAAAACGATGGTTGCAATGGTATTAAAATATGCCACGTGGTCTGTGGACCCATGGGCCTCGGCTCAAGGTGGAAGGTGATTCTTTGTTTAATACAATTGTGATGTATGTATGTTCCGCTTGCGGAATTTTCCACATCAACAAGACACTCGTGGCGTGAAAAGCGTTGGAATATGGCGCAGAATTGCAGTCAGCAGATTCATTTATATATAAAGCACTGATATAAAAATGAAAAATGTAGTTACACAAATACAGAAGTTACGCAACAGCCATAAACAGAAAGGCATACAGAGAAGAGAAAGGGACAAAGACACAGTTAGAGAAAAGACAAATGCGCAGCAAGCCAAGAGACAGAATGAGTGAGCTGCAGTTTTCATTATATGTGAATGTAAACATTGTAATTGAAATTTTTATTGTTGCTGATCGTGGCAATCTCCCGGAAGAGGCAAATATCATAGCAATATTAAAATAAGCACCTACAGTTACATTTTTCTGAGTGAGCTGAAAAGAGATGAGAAGGCAGAAGGCAAAGAGACACGGCCGTCCATTTCGAATTCCCAGTGGAATACAAACAACCATGAAGCTTTTTTTGTATAAAGCAGGGTAATATCCAAGGGGAGAGAATGTTGACGAAAAAGAGTGAGAGAAGAAGAGAGTGTGCAGTAGAATTAAAGAGAGTTGAAGAGAATAAACAAGCTGCAAGAAGAATGTGAATAAGGAGGAGCTGAGCAAAGAAGAAGAAGGGGTTGAGCAGAGATAATGCAGGTCTGATATAAGAGTTGATGAACAACAGAGAAGAAGGTACAGAACAGAGCTGATATCCAAGGTAAATCAGCAAGTGTTTTTCTTTTGAAATAGATGGAAGTTGGTGCTTCCACATCAAGTTGTAGCTTGATAAAATGTCAGTTGTAGCTGACTGAGGTTAGAGCCTCCTGTAGGTTGGTGCCTGTAGAAAATTGATGGGAGTTGGAGCTTCCACACATCAAGTTGTAGCTTGATAAAATTTCAGTTGCGTACCGATCGTAGGTAGGGAGCTCTTTGTAGGTTAGTGCCTGTTGTTAAAAATTGATGGGAGTTGGGAGCTTTCCTTGCAAGTTGTAGCTTGCGTAACTGGTGCTTGAGCCTCCCGTAGGTCATGCCTCGCAAAAAATGAGTGGTGAGAGGGAGTTGGAGCTTGCCTTTTCATCACAACAATAATAAGATGTGGTTTTCTCCCTTTATGGGTTTCCACGTATATCTGGTGTCTCTGTGCATGATGTCTATGTGTTGATGTGATTTATCTAATCTGCTTAATACTTGTTGCTCACATATTAAGACCGTTGTTACATTAACAAATCTGTTTGATACTTTCTTCTCACTAATAAATATTGCTCACATATTAAGTTGATCATGAAGTGAAGGTGTAAATAAATTTTAAGAGAAAAGTTTAAAAGTCCATGTATGTGTTAAACTAATTCACCCCCCCCCCCCCTCTCAGTTTAACTAAGGGTTCAACACTTGGTATATCAGAGTAGGTTCCTTTGGTGTAAGCTTAATAGCTTGAAGGAGATCTGGTTAAGTCATGGACTATCAAAATGTAGCTGTGTTAAATACAACAAACTTTCTTGAATGGAGAGATAAAGTTAAAACAGGATTATTGGCTTATGAACCTGAAGTATGGAAGCTTGTATGTGATGGTTACTGCAAAGACTCACCCACGGTGAAAGAACAACAGAGGAATGCCAAGGAAAAATGTGTGATATATGATAGTCTTCATAACAAGGACCTTGAGTTGATAATGGATTTAACCTCTGCAAAATAAATCTGGGACAGATTGCATTTCATGCATGAAATAGACACAGAGGACTGCATTGTCAAGAAGGAGAAGAGAATTAAGAAGAAGAAAACTTCAGGTCAAAAGGAAAATATTCAATCAAATGAGGTACCTACTAGTGAGAATGGTAGTAATAACCATGAAGAAATTGCAGCTGAAGAAAAGGCCAAACTAGACACAACCTTGACTGAAATAGAAAGACTAAAGAATGAAAATAAATACCTTAAGACATTGGTGCAAATATGTGATGAGAGAGAATTTGAAGATAGGAAAGAAATTATTGGCCTAAAGACATAGCTTGAAGAGACAAAGAAAGTAGAAGACACTCTGCTGCAACAAATGAGAGAGAAAAGTCAGGAACGTGAAAGATTGGAAGAAGAAGTAGTGAGCCTGAGAAAGAAATTAGAAAAGGCCCAAAGAGATTTATAAATGAATACTCCTCTAATGAAAGGGTCTGGACAGTTGGACCAGATTCTAAATGCACAAAGGTCACCTATCATAAAGACTGGGATAGGATATGAAGGTGAAACCAGTAAGTCCAAGGTTGAAGACATCAAGAAAATCATTTTTGTAAAAGTTGTAAATAACAGTGAAGCAACTCAACAAACTACTACAGAAGCAGAAGCCAACAGGAACATGAGTTGTAAATAAATAAACATAATCAAGCAGCAACATGAAAGAACAGAGAATGAGAGGATGAAACAATCAACTGCTAAAGGCTCACATGCTCCTAAAGATGAAGTGAATAAATTTGGAAGATGTCAAAGAAGATTTTTTCCACCTATGAGAAGTATCACTTGTTTCTCTTGTCACAAACTAGGACATATTTCAGCATATTGCAAGACAAAACAAACCTAGTCCAACCAACAAAGGATGCAGCAAAAGAGAAGAACCCCTCAAACAAGTAAATGGAAAACGCAATCTTCTATCAGGTACACAAACTATTTCCATGGTCACTGTTATGCATGCAATAATTTTGGACATAAATCTGTTGAATGTAAAATGTATTCAAGAAGGGGAACAAAGCATTATACATCAGCTCAAATGCACATTGGTCAAATAAAATGTTATGTATGCCTCAAACTTTGTCACAAAGCAAAAGATTGTAATCTGCCATATACATTAAAGAACTCTAGACATATGATGGAATCAAAACAGATCAATCAAAACTATGAATCAAAAGGGAGAGGAGTAATTATGAAGAACCCCAATAAAGTATGGAAAGAAAAGAGAAAATGGGAACCTATTATCTCCATAACATAATGAATCTAGCATAGTCTCAGGGGGATTTGCTCTAGGAAACAAAGCAAATATCTAACCAGTTACAAATATGAGGCAACATCCCAGGGGGAGAGCAGTTCATATATAGACCCCATGAAAGTAGTCTAAGAAGAGCTCCATGTAATGAGAACAACTATGAGATGAAGAAGGAAAAAAAAAAAAAAAAGAATTAGAGACAGAGCCACAGCTGTTATTGCAGAGAAACCGCTGTTATTCCAAGAATATGTACATATATATATAAATTTATTATTTGAAACATATTAGATTATAAGAGGAAATTGTCCCAGTGTAACTGTACATTTGTTGGTTAACTCTGTGTGGAAAGTACCTTTATAATTTTTGGTTAAGTTCTTGTAGAAGCTGGACTGTGTAAATCAAGCTACGAGTCTGCCTATGTATTCAGAAAGGAAAGGGTATGATAATGTGTAGATATGTACTCCACAATTTGGGATAAATTGCACTCTGTATTTAGTTGAAGAAATCGACTTCTGGTCGATGTTGTGGTTTAATCATACATGCCTAGATTAAGTGTGCTCTGAAGAAGAATAGACCATTCAAACCGAGGCTGGAACCCTGGGTCAGATTAAATAAATGAAAAGAACCTTTTCATATATAACGATCGGAAACCGGAGTAAAAGGACGAAGACGGAACCTGGAGGAATCAGAACCATGACCGGTGAACAGTAAACATGGTTTGGTGAACAGTAAAGACTGGAAGTGGTATTCTCCGCACCACCATTATACGGAAGGTGGTATTGGAAGAGTCGCGAGCGATTCCATAGGAGTGGTGACGCGTGTCCCTGAGTGGTATTGGAAGCCACCGGTTAAAGTGTTCCTTCGCACGTTAACCATCGAACCAAGACGCCGAGCGGAATTAATACGAGTCGTTGATCTGGGAAGGAGGCATTGGAAGGTGGTCGCTTGTCGTAGATGCGCGGACGATAAACAAGGTGCGCGAAGTTTAATAAAGTTACGGTGTATGCATTCGCGATGGTATTGTGAGCCCGGGACAGAGATCTATGTTATGAATTTGGTTTATTAACTTTAATATAAGGTCCGACGGAGTTATATGTAAGGAGTTGGTTTATTAATGTTATTCGACGCTTTATGAGGTCCAAAGGAATATATATACGAAAATATTTCATATAATGTTTAAATTTGCCAAGTGGGTACCATATGAATTGAAATTTTTATGCGTAGTTAAAAGACCGAAGGTTTAATACGCATAGCATGGAATTAAAGAGAAGTGGGAGATTGCCCGAATTGGAAAATTATTGGGCAATGAAATTTTGGGATACATTTACATACAGTTAAGTAAGTGAAAAATCCTTGAGTAATCAGCCCATGAAGATTCCTAGAAAAGAAATTGAAGATGTCTTCCGAAGATCATCATGTCAGAACAGTTGAATTGGTATATAAAGCAGCAATGATTCTGGAACTGTTAGAAAATAAAATGCAGTGACATTTTTTCAATCAGGATGACAAAATAAGCAAAAGGTTAATGATGCCAAGATTAGATTCAGTATATTGATGATTGTTGGTATGAACAGTGGAAATATCAATAGCAGAATCTATGGGTTCATGTGCAAGCTAAAGTGAAATCTCTGCATGGTTTATCAACGTAATATTAATTGGTACTTGGTACAAACAGCATGCCTACCAACAGAATACCAAGCAGTATCAGTGGAGCATCAGTATGATACAGGTCCACAGGATCAAAGGACTAAGGCAAGAATGCATTAAGGTAAAATTTCCAGGGTTATCTGTATTCAGCATAAAAAGGTCAGTAGCAGAGCTAAAGGATCAGTATGTTGTTTACACTTGAAGCATTATATTGATCTTTGAAGCAGTATCTTACTCTATATATAATTGCATGCCTTCCTGAATTCAGTACATATATAACTTCAAGGCCTTCTCCTTAAGATCAGTCATAAAACTGTGTGAAAATGGTTTGTTGAGTTTTCAATTAAACATCTTGAATATGCTTCTGGGGAAGATCATCCTAATAAAACAATCAAAATATCTGAAGTATGAAGGACTATTTGATCAGTAAAGAGAAATTGATCGTTGACATACATACCCCTTATGACATAAATGAATTGCATGGCTGATAATTGAGATCGACCAATACATTGAATGCATCCTACCTCAAGGTTTTGTTGTGAAAGTAAATTATGCAAGCAGTAAAGGCATTTGATCTCTTAGATCAAATTTTGGTTAAATCATTGATCACGTCTATAACAAGAACCTTCAACTATTAAGGATAATATCAAAATCCTAAGTCATATCATCACCAATAGGCAGGAAAGGTGTACCGCAGCAATAAAGGATATATTGGCTTCATCACAATTGAACAAGTGTGGTACTGCAAATGTCTATTGCAGAAGAAGACTTATTCCATATACAATCTTCCTCAATAGAAAGGTATTGGCGCACTACATCAGATATAGACTGAAGTATAGCTGAAGCAAGCCTAATATGTCACTTGGAGCATTCACAATCTTTAAGTCTTGATCCAATAATGCATCTCTTATTATACAAGTCTGATTAAATATAGCTGTCATCACTTACTCTCTATATAAGTGCAAGGAACCTATGCTTTGGAATGATATCGACTTAATGTGTATATACAAGTTCAAATATTCTCAAAAGTGTTCTCTCAACAACTCTTATACACTAGTCTGGAGCAGCAAGGTACACAATCAGAAGAAGAGGGCCTAAACATAACTCAAAAAGAGGAAATGCAAAGATAAAATCAACACTGAGAAATGTGCAACCCTTTGCCATTGATGTCAAAGGGGGAGGAAAAGAAGGTAATAGAAGAAAGGGTCTTCTAAAAGAAGCTAGGCAGAGGAAGACTTGGAGGAAGCATTGGATTATTGGTGGATGTGTTGCCATCAATGCCAAAGGGGGAGACTGTTGGAAATGTTGTCATTGATGGCAAAGGATATGGTAAAGGAGGAACACCTGAAATAGAAAATAGATGGTGCCTGCAGAAAATAGATGGGAGTTGAAGGTTGGTGCCTGCAGAAAATAGATGGGAGTTGGTGCCTGCAGAAAATAGATGGGAGTTGGTGCTTCCACATCAAGTTGTAGCTTGATAAAATGTCAATTGTAGCTGACTGAGGTAGGAGCCTCCTGTAGGTTAGTGCCTGCAGAAAATTGATGGGAGTTGGAGTTTCCTTGCAAGTTGTAGCTTGCAGAATTGAGGTTCGAGCCTCCTGTAGGTTGGTGCCTGCAGAAAATGAGTGGTGAGAGGGAGTTGGAGCTTGCCTTTGCATCACAAAAATAATAAGATGTGGTTTTCTCCCTTTATGGGTTTCCACTTATATCTAGTGTCTTTGTGCATGATGTTTATGTGTTGATATGGTTTATATAATCTGCTTAATACTTGTTTCTCATATATTAAGACTGATGTTACATTAAAAAATATGTTTGATACTTGCTGCTCACTAATAAAGATTGCTCACATATTAAAGTTGATCATGAAGTGAAGGTGTAAATAAATTTTGAGAGAAAAGTTTTAAAAGTCCATGTATGTGTTAAACTGATTCACCCCCCCCCCCCTCTCTCAGTTTAACTAAGGGTTCAACAATTG